>NW_024121210.1:41111983-41711983 GCF_016745375.1 Pimephales promelas | reverse complement strand
CGAACAAATTCTAATCGAAAGCCAATATCTTCTGACTATGTAATTATGTAGCTAATTAATTTCTCTCTAAATGTGCATCCGGAGATGGAGAATTGTTTTTAGCCAAAAATGATTTAGAAAATAATAGTTTATTAATAAACAATTAATGCCTCGTCATTTTATATTATTTTATTATCAGACACATTTATTATTGCCTATAAATCACTTATAAATCTCATCACTGCGGGGAAAATCATTTCCAGGTTCTAATTTGGCCTCAGAAAACCAGTAAAATCTTTTTTTTCATATTAATTTGTCAAATATTTTAAATGTTTAAGGGGCAAAAAAATCCAACAAATATCTGAAAATTCGTCGATATGTAGCCTATATATTTTTGCGCAGCATTTGGCGTATAGGCCTACAGTTCAAATGAACATTTTGGTGTTCAACTTTGCGTTTTACAAAATAGACCATTACACAAGATGTAAACAACACTGGTCCAGAAGCACTTCCTGTTTCAGTTTTTTAACACTACATAAAAGCTGGGATAAAATACAACCAACAGAACATATAAAACTGAATCAGAAAGTTAAACAAACATCTTTAAGATGTTTTCTTTACATGTGAAATAAAGAAAACAGTTACAAACTGAAACAGGAAGTGTTTCTGGACCAGTGTTGTTTACATCTTGCTAAATGGTCTATACAACAACCATTTATTTTTCATTTTGCAATGCAATTAGGCCAACGGATTAAATAAGGGGAAACAAATGAACACAAAAGTAGACCGTTTGGACATAATACGAGGCAGAGTTCTTTTTTAAAATTCATAAAATATACAAGGAATAGCCTACTAGACAAAACCTCAAAGAAATGCCACAATCAAGACCGCGGAGCAGAAATAAGGGAGAAACACACAGGAACTCTGTCACTTTCCCTGACATTAATGCTTGGATGACACACCACGTCTCCTTCCATAAATAATAATAATGTTTAGTGCGTGGCTGTGATAGACTACCAACGTCCGTTGCCATTATTTTTGGAATGACTAATCACGAAAGAAAAAAAGATGTTTTATTTGCATAACATCGCTAATGGAAACCCTGTCATTTCACAATATTTTTTATTGACATTCAGGAAAAAAACGCAAAAGTTTTGTGCAAATATGTATTGACGGCACTTAACCGAGCAAAAAGCTTTCACTCGGTTATGCAATTTGAAACGGTTAATCGGTTAACCGGTTAACCATGGACACCCCTACGCCATACTTAAAATAACTCGTAGAAAATAGTAAAGCAATAAGGCCTGTGAAGCCGTGGTTTACAGTGAATTTAGAACAGCTAACGGATGTTGTTAGGCACGACACAGAGCTTTTATAAAACAGCTAGTCCATAAAATATTTATTTTATTATTTATGTAAGGATGCCACAGGTGTCTCTTTGTAGACTAGTTAATGGTAGAATTAAAGAGGGAAACTATCCTTAAAAACATTGCAGTTGGTTTCAAACTGATGAAAGATTACTGGCGCTGTTTAAGAAAAGATCGCGACCAAGTTAAATGTCATGGAAAAGGAATGCAGGAAGTCTTAGACTGACATGCTGACAAACTGGAAAAACTGCTCCAGAGGAACAAATGGGAAGGACAGAGATTTCTAAAAATGAACGCTGACTGACATTGGACGATGAAAAAAGATGAAAAAATTACCTGCCGCAGGCAGACCAACTCAGATTCAGCTCGGGCTTGTTTTGATCGGGATAGTTCAAGAAATTCATCCCTCCAGGTTTTATCTTCATCTGGACAACAGACACAAATACCTCCATTCATTTAAAACATTGATCATAGAGACCATAAAATATGTTTTCTGCACTAGTTAGTGTTTGTTTAGGCATAATTGCTGTTTGTTATCATTGTTTATTTTATAGCTGTTAAAAGATTTACATTAAAAAAAAAACATTTTTTAGGCAGTAATAACTATTTAAAACAATTACTGACAATTTAACATCTTTTTTAACATAATTTTCAAAACATACCCTTAAAATTCACATTTCTGCAACAGTCTGAAAAAGTCTAAAACATACCTACGATGCTGTCTAGGTAGGCAGGTGACTAGCGTTTAAAACAGATCTTACACTATAAAACATACAGTAGTGACATACTCATCCTCTGAAATTCAACAGCAGTGATCTCCTTCTTCAGCAGCTGGTTTTCCTGCTTTAGACGGATGAGATCTTCTCTCTGGCTGTTGTTCTCAATGTTTTTTTCCTGAAGCTCAGCTAAAAAAAAATGAAAATAAAAAAATAAAAAAATAAAACATACCGACAGGGTACTTTTATTCTTTTTTTTTTCTTACAGTAGATTTTAGGGCTGACTTCTAATAGTCGAGGATTCGACGATTCGATTCGGAGAGGTCTGATTCGACTATGAACGTTATAGTCGAATATTACACGACCAGCTCAACCTCGTATAAATCAGGTTATCTGTGTCTCCCGCTCACGAGCGCTCACTCTTAACAGACACACGTCCCCGTCACAGAATGTTCATCAAGCGCTCCCCGTTCACAGTAACCGGGTCGTCTCATTCAAAACAGCCAGCTGTTGCTGTCAGCGAGCCGCCGCACATTGAATACTCATATGAGTCAGGCTCCGAATGCAAGTCCGTGCCCGCCCCAGCGCGCTCCGGCGCCGCGCACTCGCTACATTCCCAGCACATCTAGATACATAACGTAAACCCAGTCAAACGTTTGACTGCAGTATCTTATGCGCCTCATAATCCAGTGCGCCTTAAAGTGCGGAAAATACGGCATACATGCGTTATATATTTAGCCTGAAATAGACAAGCAAAATATGAGTTTTAGGAGGCAAAATAGGCCTATATTTTTGGTAATTCTGTGAATTACACTGCTTAAATCAGATGAGGAAGGGTTGGCTCTCCAAAAAAGATAAAATGTTATTTTTCATGTTCACAGAGGAAAAAACAATGTTACAGACGTGACAGTTCTCCGACGGACACGAGCGCTCTGAAGCAGCACTTTAAAACTTTCACAGATCTAACAGAAAAGCACAAAGCCTTTCTTTAAAGTGAATTTCGTTTTTTATCATTTTTTTCTTGATTTTAATTAATGTTTCATCAACCAATTGTCTGGATTTAATAAATAAGAAGGAAAAGCAGACAATTACTGATAATCAAGGCACGGAGGCACTGATGTGTGAACTGGAGCTCGTCTCATAAATATAGCTACCGCAACTCAGCGTACAAGTATAGTCTACTCCACAGACCTAAAACATAGCCTATATCTATATTGAAATGTCTACTTATAAATAGAACGATTCAAAACGAAAGAAAACGTAATGCTCTCTGCTTATGAAATGAACTGTGCATTTCTCTCTGGCGCATGCACTATGCAAAGATCGCACAGCATTGCCAACTTCATCCTTATTAATAAACAATTAATTTGTCTCCTTGCTATATTTGTTCTTTGTGACAGCTTTTTATTTTCGGCAGCGCCGCTGCTACCCTTAGGCTAAAGCGTTAAGTTACAAGTTACAAGCTCTGATAACTGATAAAAACATGAAAAATACTAGGTACCTAAACACAGCCTAACTGTTTAGAAAAAAAAAAACACAGAACGAATAGCCTAATGCGCATACGTCCATCTCTTTAGTTTGAAATGGAAAAAATATAGCTGCTAGATCTAAAAAAAAAAAAAAAAATGGTTCGACTATCAGTCGACTATGGCAAAATCTAACGAATCAGATTCGACTATGGAAATCCTTAGTCAAAAACAGCCCTAGTAGATTTACAGTAAGCAAGAGACAGATAAAGACATGATTCACCAATCACGACTCTGGGATTGTTAAATAACCCTATCTACCTTTTAGTTGTGCGTTTTCATGTCTTTCCTCTCTGAATCGGTGTTTGTGTTCCTCCATTTCTTGCAGCGTTTTGCTCTCGCGTGTTCGCAGCTCTTCAAGTGATTTCTCTAGGTCACAAAGACGACCAGACAGCTCTAAAATGTGATTCGTGGCCTCAATCACATCTTTATCCTGATAAAAAAAGCATACACTTACATTAATGTGTCTGATTCATAGGACATGTGTTTGGGAGTGTTTTGAGTCTCTGCTACCTTCAGTTTGAGCATGGAGCTGAGCTCTTCCTCGCGCACCTTCAGCTGCCCCACCTGTGATGACAGCATCAGGACTGTGGATTTCAGACTCTGGTTCCTCTCCTATGAGTGTCATTTAATTGATGCAAGATAGAAGACAAGAAATGATGAGATCAGGATGATCAGGCTCTAAGTAAAAAAAAAAATACACTTAAAATTGACTTCACCTCCAAGTCCTGCTCATGCCTGCTGGTGTTCATCTGTCTCCGGCTCAGCTCGTGTAGTTGCTGTTGGGTGGTGTTGAGATCTCTGTACGAGTCTTTCTCTCTCGCTTCCGCCACCTTCACCCGCCTACTGAGAGTTCTGATCACCTCATTACGTTTCTCCAGCTCATCTAGGCAACCATAAGCAGACAATTACATATAATTAAAAAAAAAAGAAATTACTACTTTTATTCAACAAGGATTAACAAAATTAATCAACTAGGAACTATACTCTCATTCCTGCGTAATAATCAGGAAACTTCACTGTTGTACCATGAGTGCAGCAGGTGTAATGTTATGACGCAGCGCCTGAAAATAGTGCCCAGCTTCCAACGTGACCGGGACTAAGTTTGTGTAGTCATCGCGCCTGCTGGACTCATGGTACGGCAGTGAAGTTTCCTGATTATTACGCAGGAATGAGAGTATAGTTCCTAGTCATATCAGCCTAGAAAATCACAACTTTACATTTTCCGTCTGTCTTAGTGCACGATGTAACTATAAAAGAGTCAAGTTTTAAATAGGAAAAATATCGAAACACTTTGGCCATTTTTGGGGGAGAAATGCTAATGGTCTTGTGCACTTCAATGATGCATGCTAAGCTATGCTAAAAGTGGTACCGCCAGAACCGGAGATTGGCTGAATGGATTCAAAAATGGTAAAACTCAACAGTTTAACTCTGGGGGAGTTGTAAAATGAGTGCATTTCCAGAAAAAGTGGAGTATCCCTTTAATGCCCTAATGGAACTAAAGTCTAATCCTGGCTTAATCTAAACCCCTAAGTGTTTAATACAGAGATCTTAAAGGGGTAATATAATGCCATTTTAATTCAAGTTAATTTGATTCCATAGGGTCTAAATTAAAAGTTTGTAACATACTTTAATTAAAAATTCTCATTAGTATTGTAAAAAAATACAAATTGTACCTGGACAAAAACAGCTCTGTTTACAGCACGCCGTTTCAGTGCATATACAGTGCCCTCCACAATTATTGGCACCCCTGTTTAAGATGTGGTTGAGGACTTTTAAAAATTCTCCCTTTTTTTTAAACAACATAGAATCCAAATGCAAAAAAAGAGAAAAATCCAACCTTTTATTTAAGTACATTACTTTGGTGGTAAATTTTTTTTTTAAAATTTAAAAAAATAAAAACTTCAAATCATGTGTCCCACAATTATTGGCACCCCTGATGTTAATACTTTGTACAACCCCCTTTTGCCAACAAGACAGCACTTAATCTCCTCCTATAACATTTCACAAGATTGAAGAACACAGAGAGAGGGATCTTTGACCATTCTTCTTTGCAAAATCTTTCTAGATCATCCAGTATCCTGGGCCCTCTCTTGTGCACTCTCCTCTTTAGCTCACCCCACAGGTTTTCGATTGGATTGAGGTCTGGGGACTGAGATGGCCATGGGAGGACCTTGAGTTTGTGACTGAACCATTTTTGTGTAGATTTTGCCACACGTTTTGGATCATTATCCTGCTGAAAGACCCAATGACGACCCATCTTCAGCTTTCTGGCAGAGGCCATCAGGTTTTTATTTAAAATGTCCTGGTAGTTCAAAGCGTTCATAATGCCATGCACCCTAACAAGGTTCCCAGGGCCTTTGGAAGAGAAACAGGCCCACAGCATCACAGATCCTCCACCATACTTCACGGTGGGCATGAGGTACTTTTCGGCATACACATCTTTTGTTTTACACCAGATCCACTTAGAGTGTTTGTTGCCAAAAAGCTCAATCTTAGTCTCATCCGACCAAAGCACACGATCCCAGATGAAGTCCCAGTGCCGCTTGGCAAACTCCAGACGTTTACGTTTGTCAGTGTTAGTGAGAAAAGGCTTTTTCCTAGCATGCCTCCCAAACATCTTGTTGGCATGTAGAGAGCGTCTGATGGTTGTTTTGGAGATTTTGTGACCCCAAGATGCCACTATTTGATGCAATTCTGTGACAGTGAGCTTAGGACTTTTTTTTACTTTTCTTAGCATCCTCCTCACAGTGCGTTGTGGCAAGATAAACTTGGGACCTCTTTCAGCCTTGTTTGTCACTGTTCCTGTTGTTTTAAACTTCTTAATGATTCCTCTAACTTTAGATATGGGCAATATAAGGTGAGTGGCTATTTTCTTGTAGCCATTGCCTGACTTATAAAGGTCATCACACATCTGCCTTACTTGAATGGTGTGTTCTCTTGTCTTTGCCATGTTGACAAATGGGTAAGAGAATTAGGCCTCTGTGTCATGTCATATTTATACCCCAGGGAAATAGGAAGTCATGAATTACTAATTAAAAGTTCCTAGATATCCTGACCAACATTAGCAACTACAGAAAATATATATTTTTAAAAAAATCAATTACATTTTTCAGCGGAATTGTTAGGGGTGCCAATAATTGTGGGACACAGGATTTGAAGTTTTTATTTTTCTAAATTTTTACGTTTTTTTTACCACCAAAGTAATGTACTTAAATAAAAGGTTGGATTTTTCTCTTTTTTTGCATTTGGGTTCTATGTTGTTTAAAAAAAGGGAGAATTTTTAAAAGTCCTCAACCACATCTTAAACAGGGGTGCCAATAATTGTGGAGGGCACTGTACCTTTAAATGATAATGAGCTTCGGTGACTCCGCCCCCTGTTCTGCGGTCGTTTTGACTGGTTTTGACACAACGCACATGGAGTGTTGCCTTGACAACAGTTGAGGGTATATTTTAGAGAGAGAATCGCCAAGACAGAGTCTCTGAGACACATCTCTGCAACCGTATCCGCAAAGAAGTTCGACAATTAAGGCTCGAACAGGACATTTCTGAATTGTTGGTAAACGTAATGTCAATTTAATCTATATTTGTGTACTGGCGGGGTAGAGTAACTTAGTGAGATGTGCGTACGCAATGTGTTTACTGATGTATAAGTACTCAGTTTGACAATAACCATAACGCGTTGTTCATTATAAACGTGGGATTATGAATTATACTGAGAACGTCGTACATAGAAAACATGCCGTAATGTACCCTGAGTGTAAAGCTTAGCCGCATTCATCGTGAAGTGTGCAAGCGATTTGCAAAGATTAATAGAAAGGTTAATCGAATTTTACCCTCACTTCTTCTGGAGGTGCAGCAGGGAGACGAATAGTTGGAACCGACTCTTTTTTTTAAGGAGCAGCTTCTTAGCAAAACCAGCTTTACACTGACCCTCGTTTAGAAAAGATTCGCGAATTGCGCAAACATGAAAGCATTGACGTTGATTGTGGGGAATATTCCCTTTGAAAACAAAACTCAGCCACTGTGTCTTCAGCGGTTCAGATTTAGGAACATCAAAATGACTGTGTTCGTTATTACACCCAAGAACAGAACACAATCAACAAAGGCGGACTGTGATGACAGCTCGCTCAGGGCGGAATGTGTTGAAACGCTGCTGTCAATCAACAATCGTGGGAGGGGCATCCGACCGTGTGACGTCACACAGTCGAACGGCTCGATTTGAGGCAGGGAAAAACATATAAGGAGATTAAAACAAAAACACTGGATGGATTTGTATCATTATATGATGGTTGTGTACAGGCACTGACAACACACATCAACTTGAAAAAGTATATGTACTATTATATGACCCCTTTAAAGTTACAGTGTCAAAAACAACCTGTTTGATTCTACAGGACAGAAACAAAGTGGAAATTGGCATTAAAACTAAATTAGAGTGTTTGGTGCAAAATTATAAGTGAACTTCACACTGGATTCACTCTCACCCTCCATTCGGCAACATTTCTGTTCCAGGATCAGCACTCTCTGACGGTCCTGCTCCCAGGACAGCATCTGCTTGTGATGGGCCGCTGCCATAGAATTGAGCTCCTGGTCACGGTCCTTTAATTCTGCTATGAGAAGCTGCAGCTCCAGACGCTGCCTCTGCATGGTGGAGACCTCCAACCCATTATTATCTGGTGCCTGGTAACATCACAAAAACAGGACCATCCACAATCCACAACCCCATCAAAAGGTTAATATGCCAACCAGTTTTAAAATTAAATAGTAAAAGTAACAATACGCAGCAAATGTGGGAAATCATTTAAAGACGTTTCAAACAAAATGTATGAACCTGAAAGTTCTCCGTTAATGAAAAAGAGGACAATGGTTTTGAGAGATCTTGCAAACTCAGTGCTGCTGGTCTCGTTCTGTTTTCTTCTTGGAGCTTGGTGGGGGAAACATCTGGGGTCTCAAATGCAGCAAAAAGATTCTGAAGAAATGAGTATCATAAAATGAGCATCAAATCTCTTTTATTTGCCAGTAGGTGTAAAGTTGAATTTAATATGTAACTGCTCAACACAAAATCACCATTACAATAAATACAAAGGAACACATTGCTACATACAAACAGGATGCAGAACAAACAATTCACATTAAAAGTGTAAAAAGTAACTTATGCTTTCTTTTTACTGAGAAAATACAAGATTTACAATAAAACAGGGGGGAAACGTTATTTTTTTTCATGTCATATCATACTTTTTCACATTCTTCATTACCATTATTCACCCCTTAATCCTACCCAATACTTAAACGATAGAACAAACGTTACCTAATTATTAATAAACAATAAATTAAGAGCTTATTGAAGTAAAAGTCATAGTTAATAGTGAATGTGTCCTTCATACTCAATTTAAGTGTTACCTAAAACGTTTTATTAGAGGATTAGATATCAATCAGAATTTAGGCCACTAATGTTACTTGTATTTGATTATCTCTAATTTCCACATCTTAGAATAATCATAACCTCATCAAAACAATTTAAGAACACAAATGAAAGGAAGTCACATAGTCATAGTGACTAAAATATCCAGAAAATGAATACAATAAAATGATTTTAGCTTATTCAAAGTCGACACCCATGGTCTGTACACCTTCTTCTCAACAAACATCACGGATGCGTTTTAAATTGAATTGAAGGAGTTCATATGACATCATGATCAGGTGGTCCTTCGCTTTTCCCATACCTCATCCACTAATGAGTGATATTATAACATAAAACAATTAAAAAAAAAAAACCAACCTTTTTTACAGGAGTACTGTGCCATGGCTCCATTGGATATCCTGTAAAATCATCGAGTTACTTAATGTAATTAAATAATCATCATGTTGAATTTCATTATTGCTGCATGACGTTTATCACCTTTTGATATTGAAAAACTTCCAGAAGTTTTGGAGTTTGTTCCGTCTGTAAACCCCTCCATCACATCAAATATCGGACAAATAATAACACTGACAAATATCTGGATTAACAGACAAGTCCTCAAATTACATCTCTGACCTCGCTTTACATGAACAAACCATCAGCGACAACATCAACCAGATGCAAAAGAATATCAGTAACGTTACCAACGTTAAGTCTATTTAACGATGCATAAAGATGCATTATTTTAAGTGTAAACAAGGCTTAAAAATAAATAAACAAACACCCTAAATGCTATTTCCAAACTGAGATTAATTTATAGAAATTAACAAAAATGTACACTTATAAAAAAATAATTCTGAATCACTGTGAAATGTAAATGACAAGAAGCGGGAATTATTATCGTAATTCTTAAACGGCATGTTGTGAAAGTGATCTGCGCTGAACTAGGCGTCCAACGCGATGCCTGGTTTAAAAGATTCGATAAAAAAATAGCTTTATGCGTTTTAATTTTACGAAATGACATAAAATGACTTATCTAAACGTATTTTGTTTATAATAAAATGATTCATTCACTATTAACCTAAAATACTCTACCCCGACGTACGTACGTAATACGGCATAGGCGCAAACGCAGTTGTTGCTCTGTCTCAGACAGGCGTTGTCAGGACCCAAAGCCAAATCAGACAGACTGTGAAGGTGTGCTGAGCAACAGTGAAACTCTTTCACCCGTTAAAGAACAACAACTATAGTTAATGTAATAATGATCAAGGTGTTACTCAAAAGCAAGTTAAACTGAGATTATACCGACGGGGTATGTATGAGTTTGAGCGCGTGGCTGCTGTAGGAGAGCTGTGATTAGCAGTGGTGGCTAATGAATGGGAGCTCAGTTGTGTTGATGGATAATCATTGTGCGGTGGCTTCATGATTTAAGTCACTGTCAGTGGCTTTGAAAGATTTTTAAACTATATTTGAATGCTTATGAGAGTGTAATACGAAGAAGCTTTGATCAGAGCCATTGCATCTGGTCTTAGTGTGTTGGTTAGTATCTCTAAAGCACCACTGGGTGTTGCTGGTAATTACTTGACATTTATATGATTACATGCGCTTAAATGCTTACTTTTATGATCCAACATATAATGTTTTGAGAGTTTAAAGAAGTTGAATCTATTATAACGATTTCCCCAAGGTTGTTAAATAGTGCACATATGGAAGGTCTCTCATCTGTCAAATGGGCCTTTTGTAATAAGATGAACAGACCTGCACATCTTTGCTTATGGCGTTTTAAACTTCAGCCCAAAAACGTGTGCCTGATGTGTAGTTAGTTAAATCTGTTATAAATGAAGTATAATCATCTTCAGACAGACCACATTTCTGCATGCACGTCATGAAGGCACCATATTGGTTTTGACAGTGTTGCAATTTTTTTACAACACTTCCCTCAAGCTGTTTGTACTTTTTTTTTTTTTTTTTGCTGCATAATAGCTTAGAATTTAAGCTATCCGTTATCAGTTTGTTAGCCACTGTGCATCAGCTTGAGTTATGAGTTAAAATAACCCTTCTTTTCTGTATGGTCTGTGTAGATTCACGTAATATGGCTACTACTGAAAATGCAGAGTCAGGTTTACCAGAAAATAAAGGGGATCGGGCCGACCCAGATGCAAAATACCCACTGAAAGTTCTTTACTGTGGAGGTGAGAAAATACATGAGTTTTTTTGTGGGAAATGCACTTCATTGAAAATGCTAATTTTTAAATTAAATGTTATTCTTTTAATATTTAGTTTCACAGCTTTGTAATTTCTCTTCTTTTACTTGCAGTTTGTTCCCTGCCAGTAGAGGTGAGTACATAACGTTACCAATTATCACTTCTTTTTTATTGTTTCTTGATGTACAGTGCCATTTTAGTTGTTTTTTTTTAAGAATTATTCAGTGAAAACTTCATATGGTATGAGCTTGATGGCATTAAGTGGATTAATAAAAAGTTCTCTTTCCTCTGCTAGTACTGTGAGTACATGCCTGAGCCAGCCAAATGCAAACAGTGGCTTGAGAAGAACTTTCCTGATGTGTTTGCTAAACTGACTCTTGGTAAGTCAGCTTTCTTTCATTTAGGCCCGGTTCACAGACATGGCTTAGATAAAGCCAATATTAGGCCTTAGTTCAATTAGGGCATTTACGTAGCTTTTTATAAATGTGCCTTCTTGAGACAAAACAATGGCACTGACATATTTGAAGATGTATCAGTGCAAGTTGCTTTCAGCTAAAACAGCTCAAACATGCATTTTAGTCGTGAAACCGGGGGTACAAGTCACAAAAAAATGGGGATGAGGGAGATATTTCCTCAGCACCTTTATGACAAGCACTGCTGTGTCAGTTTGCCAGTATTTTGCTAACCAAATTCACTGCTGCTGTATAGGTACAGCACTCAAACAGGAAACAAGAGGAGGTGGTGGAGGAGGAGGAGGCGGCGGCGGTGGTGGTGGTGGAGGAGGAGAAGTGCACCCTGCAGGAGAGGAAGAGGAGAAGAAGAAACAGAAGAGAGGTTTAACATTTAATTTTATATTTAGACATATATAAGCATTTGCATGTGGTCACGATGGTGTTCCCAAGTTTGAATCTGCATATTTTTTTCCACTGGCATTGCACATCACATCCAAATCTTCCCCAAATCTCTTAAAGGGTCACTCCACCTCTGGAAAGATGAATGTGTAATTAAAATGGGTCATTTATGTAGAAGAAATGTGAAATTTATTTGTGAATGTGGAGCTTTCTAGACTGAGAAAAGCCAGAAAATGTATTTTTGACTTATGTGGATGAAAGACAACAACTCCCAGAATGCACTTGCTTCGCTGCCCTAGGAGGCCACGCCTACTGGTAACGGAGCGCAGTAGTTAAACAACAAGTCTAGGCTACTGGTGAGTCTTGTAGTCTTTACAGAAATCCCCCCCTCTTACACTTCCTCCTACAATGAGTAAAATGATGATTTTTGCGTCATTGTAGGATGAAGTAAAAAGGTAAATAGCAGATTTCTCTCATCTCAGGGGAAAATGAATGTCGCACAACCATTCAATAGTTTAACTAGGTTTTTAACAATTGAAAGCTTAATGCAAATGGGTGGAGTGTCCCTTTAACTGTCCAGTTAAAACATTTATTCGATTGGTTATTGAGATGATCTTCAATACCAGGCAACTTTAGTTTTTATGTCAAGATTAATTCAAGCATATCTCAGTGTTATTTTATTTTATTTTTTTATATACTATTTTAGTATTTGTTGATATTTTGAATACTTTTATTTATTTGTCTTTCATTTGTTTTAATTTCTATTTAGCTCTCATTTATTTTTATGTCAATTTAATACTTCATTCAAATTTCAGTTAGTTGCCACATTTCTCATTTTAATTTAAGTTTTAAATCTAATATTTATATTTTGTTTAATTTCAGCTTGATTTTAATTACTAAAAAAAATTATAGATTTTTCTCTCTCTAGCTATTAAAGTCTTTATTTGTTTGTTCATTTTGCAGGTGGAAGAGGTCAAATCAAACAGAAAAAGAAGACCGTCCCTCAAAAAATCACGATAGCAAAAATCCCTAGAGCTAAAAAGAAATACGTCACGAGGGTGTGTGGCATGGCCACTTTCGGTAAGGCTGTGATTGTAGAAATAATAATAAGTATTAAATGTTTGTCATGTATTTTTACCCTGCGGTAACTTGTTATTCTGTGGTCCACATCAGACATCGACCTTAAGGAGGCTCAGAGGTTTTTTGCTCAGAAATTCTCCTGTGGTGCCTCAGTGACAGCAGAAGATGAAATCATCATTCAGGGAGACTTTACAGATGACATCATTGACGTCATCCAGGAAAAGTGGCCTGAGGTGAGCAAACATCCCGGATTCTAGCGGTCAATCCGACCATTATCAAAGCTTCTCTTGACGTATTCTCTATCCCGACAGGTGGATGACGACAGCATCGACGATCTTGGAGAGGTCAAAAAGTGAAGCCCCATATTGCACTTTTACTGAAACTGATGCGACGTGACACAGCAAACCTGGCCAAATGTACACATTGACATAAAGCCCTTTTATACCTATTTTATTTACTGTATAGAATTTCCATGGACTTGGCTTCATCCTTGGGGTTTTTCAGTTCTTGATAGCAGCTTTGTCACTTGGTTGCCAAACGTCTGGAATGATGTGACTTAAAGCATTTCACACATGCAAACAATAGACTAATAAATTTCGGTCTCATTCGACACACTTCTGTTGTGTATTGTTTCTTTTTATTGCTGAATGCAGTGCAACACTGGAGCATTTAGTTTGATTTAGGCCACGTTTACACAAAGCCAGGTATTTAGCAAAACAAATATTTTAATAAATATATTTGCATAAATACGCCGGTGAGCGCCATCATAACTATGCCAAAACTATTGGCGGCAGTGTAGGGGTTAAGGATAAAGCCATGCAAGCCAATCAGAATCGACAAGAGAGAACCTAAAACTCAGTTTCTCCCAGTTCACACGACAACACATAAGTGGCGTTTTCAGAAATATCCACTTTGGCTGGAGTTTTTAGAAATAATCGTTTTCTGTAATAAAAACAGGGTTTTCGTGTAAACGAGAGGGCAATCCGCAGGGAAATATATGTGTTTTCCCTTCGTGTAAACGGGGCCTCAGATATCCATTTTAAAAGTACATTCATTACATATTTGCAAAAAGAAAAAATCATTTACTCACCCTCATATCGTTCCAGAACCGTAAGACTTGATTTCTTCTGCAAAATACAAAAGAAGATCATTTAAACAATATCCAGTAGGGTGAATTCAATACACAATTGTGACTTACTTTATGGTTTCATTAAGCACACAAAAGTGTCAGCAAAATATCCATGTGGCTAAATGATAATTTCCCTAGAGCTCCAATCAGATTTGGTAAAAAACAATCTGAAAAAAATCACTGCATTTCTCTCCTTTGCTTCAGTCCACACTCCAGTCCAATAGGTGGTGGAAATCCATTTATATTTGCCAACTGCCATTTAAAATTTCAGAAATACCACACATTTATTTTTACAAAAATATATCTGGTCAAAAGTTACAATGCATGCGGAATCAATGTTCTAACATGCACAACTCTTATACTCCTCCAATAGTCCACAGCTGTGTACAACAGTAAGCAGTTAAAGACCCCCGCTGATTAGATTCATACACTCCTGCTCAGTCTGACGGACTCTCAAATCCTTTGGTACCAATTTATTCACAATGTCCTCCACGGGGAGAGGTCCTCCAGCGCAATGGCCCCTAGATGCTGGAACTCTCTCCCCCTGCATCTACATGCCTTTCCAGCTTCACAACTTAAGTTCAGCCTGAAATGTTGCCATATATAATTAAGTCCATATATAATTATTATTAAATGATCAAGTAATTAAACGTACATTTTTTGCCTCTTCACGATGACTTGTTTGGTTTAGTCCTCAGTTGTAAATCGCTTTGGATAAAAGCATCTGCTAAATGTAAATTAAACTAGATATGAGAGATCCGTTGGCATATAAAAAAATACACTGGAGATTTTTTGGATGCATAGCAAACAATTTTGTCCTGCTTTGGCCCATTTAAATCTTCTAAAATTTGAACAAAATATATTTTGCATGAATAAAAATAAGTTGTTGTTTTTTGTTTGTTTTTTTGCGCTGTGACATTTTTATAACAATAATGTCAATAATGGACCTCACAAATTTCAGTAGAATACTGTAATGTGAAAAATATTTTTTTTAAATAAAAGCCCAGATTATATTTCACCCCAAAATCAAAAGAGCTATATTTTTTGGCAATAATGTCAGCAATGGCCCTCACAAATTTCAATAGCATACTGCAATATATACATACACATAATACAAAATACTACATTTATACTTCAATATCTGCTCATTTAAAAAATTTTTTTAATTAAATATGTGCTTAATTGTCATGTAAAAAAAAAAAAGCTTACTAATCATAAAAGTTAGTTTTTATCTTTATTAAAAAATATAATAAATTTGGATTGAAATATAACCTAGACTTTTTTGGTGAGATTTATCCAAACACTTACATCAGGAGCAAAACAAGCTAAATCATGTTCAACAAAAACAAAAAGTTCTTTGTTAATTGTATTGTTCGGTTTTTCGTTGTATGCCCAAGTGTAAACTATACTACTCATAATCATTTTAATGGTGCTTTTGGAGAGTCCCAAGTTGTAGAGCGATGTGATTATTAAATTCATAAGAGGGACGAATTCCTCTCGGGACCATTTACCCATCACACCTGGGTTTTTTGTTGTCCTTGTGCATGCTTGCAGCTAAACCATTTGCATGAGAGCAAACATCTTAAGAACAAGTCTCATGGGAATCATTGCCATATGAGTCGAAACTGTAAAAAGATCTGAAGTTTTCTGACTTTTGTCTAGTTTCACAGCAGCATCATAATCATGAACAACTCCTCAATGTGCTGCACTTATGAAACACCCATGCTGGACCAATATCTTCCCCCTGTAATGTTCACGGAATTCATATTGGGCCTTATGGGGAATGTCGTCGCCCTCTCGATGTTCTTCTACCACAGGGACACCTGGAAGCCCAATTCTATTTATCTTGCCCACTTAGCTCTGGCGGACGCATTGGTCCTCTTCTGCCTTCCTTTCAGGGCCGACTACTACCGCAGGGGCAAAGACTGGGTCTACGGAGACGCTTTCTGCCGTATTTTGCTGTTTCTTCTGGCCACCAACAGAGCTGCTGGTATATTCTTCCTCACTGCTGTCGCTGTTGATAGATACCTGAAGATCGTCCACCCTCTCAACCGCATCAACAGCATGGGTCTGCGCTACGCCATGTGGGTCTCTGTTGGCCTGTGGAGTCTCATCATAGCCATGACTGTCTACCTGTTAACAGACGAACATTTCTACTATCGAAACAACCGCACACAGTGCGAGAGCTTCAACATCTGCTTCGGGAATAATTCACGGTTCACCTGGCACAATGTGTTTTACGTTATCCAGTTCTTCGTGCCCACGGCCATTGTAATCTACTGCACAACCTGCATTACATGGCAGTTGAAGCGCAAGACAGTGGACAAAAAGGGCAAAATCAAAAGAGCAGTGCAGTTTATCTTGGCAGTGGCTGTGGTTTTCGTTGTGTGTTTCTTCCCAAGCAACATCTCGCGTATCGCCATGTATGTCCTGAAGCTCTGGTATAACGAGTGCCACTATTTCTTTGAGGCAAATGATGCGTTCAAAACCACTGTCTGCTTTACCTACTTCAACAGCGTGCTCAATCCCATCGTCTATTACTTTTCAAGCCCTGCGTTCAGCGGATCCTTTAGGAGAATCTTCATGAAACTTCAAGGAAAGAAAATTGAGGATTAATAATAGTTCTGTGACAATATTCAGGTAGACACTGGCCCTCTCCCAAATCCTAAGCTCTCACAGTTTCACAAAAAGTGCATTCAAAGGGTGCACTGGTGAGCATGTATGGAAGCTTGTTTCCACCACTGAATATAAAAATAAAATAAATAATTGTGACTTTTCATCTCACAATTCTGACTTTTTTTCCTCACAATTGCAAGTTTATATCTCACAGTTCTGAGAAATAAAAGTCAGAATTGCGTGATATAGTCGCAATTGCGAGATATAAAGTCAGAATTGTGTGATATAAAGTCAGAATTGCGAGATATAAAGTCAGAATTGTTTGATATAAAGTCAGAATTGTGTGATATAAAGTCAGAATTTCGTGATATAAAGACAGAATTGTGAGATATAAAGTCAGAATTGTGTGATATAGTCGCAATTGCGAGATATAAAGTCAGAATTGCGAGATATAAAGTAAGAATTGCGAGATATAAAGTCAGAATTGCGAGATATAAAGTAAGAATTGCGAGATATAAAGTCAGAATTGCGAGACATAAAGTCAGAATTGCGAGATATAAAGTCAGAATTGCGAGATATAAAGTCAGAATTGCGAGATTTAAAGTCAGAATTGCGAGATATAAAGTCAGAATCGCGTGATATAAAGTCAGAATTGCGACATATAAAGACACAATTCTGAGAAAAAAAGAGAGAAGTGCTACTTTACATCTCGCAATTCTGACTTTATAACACATAATTGCGAGTTTATATGTCGAAATTCTGACATCTTTTCTCAGAATTGTGAGATACTCGTTACTCGAGTTATCAGGCCAATTCTAAGGGGGGAAAAACTAACTTTTCCCCCCTTCAGAATAGTTTAAATCTCACAATTCTGACTTTATATCTCGCAATTGCGACTTTGTATCACACAATTCTGACTTTATATCTCACAATTCTGACTTTATATCTCGCAATTCTGACATTATTCAGTACTAAATTTGCAATTGTGAGAAAAAAAGTCACAATTACCTTTTATATTTTTCATTCTATGGCGGAAACAAGCTTCCATAAGCATCTTTTCTGAAGCCTAAAATTACTAATTGGACACTCTAGTCTCGTAGACACTCGCAATCACAAAAAAGTGAACATAAAGAGTGCCATTTGGGACAAAGCCACTATGTATAAAGTGGGAAATATATTCATTTAAATGTATATGATACCTGCCAATATATATATCTATGTAAGACGACCTTCAAAAAATGATTATCTGTTAATTAAATGTTACACATTATATATTTAAACAATTGTTGAGTTATTTAAACATGTATTACATATTTTCCACTGTCTACTTGGAATACTGACTTGTTCCTAGTTATTCAATGCATCATAAATATGATTATAATTGTGTGTTGCCTTTTCAGTGCAGTAAAAATATTTATTTTTAATAATCTCCCGGACCTTATGACTAACTTAAGACACTTTCTACTTCATACAGGCAAAATACATCAATACAGCATTTATTAAATATCTTCAATTGTCCTCTTAGTTTTCCTGTGTGATTCTTTTATTGGACAACACTTAATTTTATTTAATCATTAAGCATCGGCTTAGAGCTGTTGTTCAGGTTGAACTATAATTTCACACATATTCAGAGCAAATTTACTGCTTGCATTTATGATCATTTATGTGTTTTAAATTGCCTGCTTTTATGATTTTTTTTTTTTTGGGGGGGGGGCAGTAAATAAATATTCTTCTTATTAAACAAGTATGAATTCAATTAGGTGTTCATGCTCTTTAGACAAATATTTAACAAAATTGCAAAGAAATAAGTGAACGAGCAAATATTTGCAGACATAAAATGACTGTTTATGTTATACAATCTTGAAATTTGAAAGACCAGCTTTGATCAAATTTCCAACACTTTTCTGATCTCATGAAATACAAATTTGTCTCCTACACTCATGATGTATATCTAATCCACATAAAGTTTTATGCAGATTTGCAAATGTGAATTTATCTATGTCTTACCGCTAAAATCCAGAAGAGGGAGCCAAAAAGATTGTACGCTTTGAAATGATGCGAGAAGGTGAATCCTACCGGCTAATCATGCCATAATATATGTAAAGCAGGTAACAGAACAGAGAAAGTGTTTCAGGGGAAAACTGAGAAGTGAACAAAATTATAACAAATCTAATCACAAATGAAATATAGAGAATACAATCCTGATTGCAAATCTTGATATCAGTGATTTCATTTCTGCATTAAATGTTTCTGTTCCTCTCCTCTGAACCTGCATTTTTGCATATGCATTTTTATATAAGCTATTTTGGATGATGATCCAAATTAGGAAATGTACACTATTTGTGTTGCGTATAGCCCTTACTGCTTAAAAAAAGCCATTTGAACTGTGACAAATAAAAAACTAAAACAAAACATTTATTTGCTCTAAAGAAAATATGTCCGTATAGAGTGCTTTTACGCAAGGCCCCTTTTTCTGGTTCCACAAGTATTTTTTCAGTCAATTTTTCCCATCAGTATTACAAAAAAGTTTTAGTTAAAACATTATAAGCCATGAACCAAGCCAACCAGCTACAAAGTAAATCATAAGATTGCAAACTTTGATTTGAAGCAAAAAAGTATTTGAAAATCGGATAAAAACACAAAGGTACAAGACCGTTTATTTAAAAACTGCAATCCCATGAAGTTTTGCGAACAGCATAATTGAATTAAAACTGATGACGAATTATAAAACTACTCTTTTAAAATGTTGATTATATATATATATATATATATATAAATATATATATATATATACAGCTGTGGTAAAAATTAAATCTGCATTGTTTATCCTTTTGATCTTTCATTCAAAAAAATTGGCAAAATTCTAACCTTTCAATGAAGTAAAAAAATTGAAAGTGGGATAAAATAAATTGATAAAAGATCAAATAAAATAGATAAAATATCTCTGCAGTATATTCCCATTAATAATTACCTTTTTCTTAGCACACCAGAGTGACTAGGAACATGAAATTGTCTAGCTATGACTTCTTGTTTCACAGGAGTTTAAATATGAGGAAATAAAAAGGCCAAATTCCCTTAATCATCACAATGAATAAAACCAAAGAATATAGTTCTGATGTGCATCAAAAGATTGTTGAGCTTCACAAAATAGAAAGTGGCTGTAAGAAAAATAGCTAAAGAATTGAAAATTCCCATTTTGACCATCAGGGCAATAATTAAGAAGTTATAATCAACTAAAGATGTTACGATTCTGCCAGGAAAAGGATGTGTGTCTATATTTTCTTAATGTACAGCGAGGAGGAAAGTTTGAGTGGCCAAAGACTCTCCAAGGTTCACAGATGGAGAATTACAGAGATTAGTTCAGTCTTGGTGTCAGAAAGCCTAAAAATATATCAAACAACCCCTGCATCCCCACATGTTGTTTGGGAGGGTTTCAAGAAAAAACAAACTCTAGCATATTCAGTTGTCAGACACAACTGGAACTTCAAAGGGGACCAGATTATAGGTCAGATGATACAAAGAAGGGTTTTTTGGCAGTAAACCCAGCAGATGTGTTCGGTGCAAACAGGGATAAAAAGTACCCCATGCCTACAGTTAAATATACTGCTGGATCTTATATGTTGTAGGCTTATTTTTTCCCTGTAGGTCCTGGGCTTCTTGTTTAGATACATGGTATTATGGATTCTAGCAAATACAAACAGATAAAAAAATCAAAACCTGACAGCCTCTGCTGTTGTAAAAGATGTTGTAAAAGATGAGTGGGGTGAAGTGAAGAGAAGAAGCACCAACTTGTGAATCTGAAGGATCTGGAGAGATTCTGTATGGAGGAATGGTCTCTGATCTCAGGTCAGGTGTTCACCAAAATCATCCAGCATTACAGGAGTAAACTCAGAGCTGTTATTTTGGCAAAAGGAGGTTGGAAAAAGTATTTAATAAAAGGGAGCCTATATATATATATATATATATATATAAACATAAATATACAAATATTTTGAGAGCATAGAGATTGACACTTGTGGAGCTTTATGGGAGTGGGTGGAGGTAAAGGGCATGTTTACCTTTTTTCAAATCTGATTGGTGGAATTTTCTGTACAGCATCATGGGTAATGTAGTTTTCACCACAAATTCCATTGTTCAACATGATTATTTTATAAATAAGTTGAAATAATGCTGGCTGACGGGTTCAACAGAAGCAAAATATAATCTATTAACAACCTCATAGCTCACACTAGGTCTAACTTTAAAGGTTTAAGTTAAAATAATTTCCCCTATGTTTTTAGTTCGGGAACCAAACTGTTGCACTGTATACATTCAATCAGATGTGATTTGGTGCTTCTTTCCTTACATGATAACAGCAGTCAGAGCGTAAAAGCTGATTCCTCTCCAGTAAGGATGGAGAACATCTGTAGCACAAGCCTGACATCAGTGTCCATCGCTCCTGCTCACACTGAAGGAAACAGTTGGAAGGGAGAATAATACGCCATCCCCTGAAAAAGGTGCGAAAAACATGAACAGATCACATGATTATGATTAATAACTCCATAAGAGGCACTAATGCCCCATGAGACCATTTACCAACCACACCTGTGGTTGTTGTCCATGCAGATGCGTACAGCTACACCCTTTGCATGCGAGCAAACCAGTGATGTTACGAGGACGACACCCGGGGGTGGGCATTTTGATATGTGAGGTGGGCAAATAAAGTCATGTATACATGTTAAGAAAATTAAATAACATTTTGCCAGGAAAAACTATTTTATTTTATTCAATTCCTTTTGTTCCCTTTATTTTTATTGGACAGTCACATGTAGACAGGACGAGAGATGAGGAACAATATAATGCTTGAATATATGGCCATCGCATCACACATTTTTTGGGGGGGTTATTAAAAGTTATTAAACTTAAACAAATATTTTTGTGATTATTTATTTGATTATCAAATAATTCATGATTATCATTATCAACAAAAACTATGCAACAGCCGGTATTACTTTAATTCAGTTAACAATGATCATGAGCTTACACATAACCGGTTATGATAACACTTATGTTAAAAGCTTAACAATATGTTTCAGAATCTATATTGACTGATTCAGGTGATGAGAAATCAATAATTGGTATCAGCTACAAAAAAAATCGAATCAGAGCATCCATCTGGGGGGCTAAGACTTAAGGGGAATGTCAAATTTTAAGACTCCCAGTTTTTGAAATACTAGCAAAAGTTTCTGTTTATCCGTCAGTGGCTTTAAATTGTGCAATAAATTAAATAATGAGCAATGTACAAACATATTCCATTTTAAAAAGATGTGCAAAGAAATTATATTCCAGAGGTACAAAGAAACACAGTGCTAATAATAACAACCTGTGCTTATATTGAATAATTTTGTTGTGTATATGTAATAGATGTATCTAAATAGAACTTTTGAATATACATTTTAATTGATTATAGATTTATTATCTCTGTAGATTTATTATTGAGTAAGCCATTTCCGTAAATATAGTAGTAAGGGTATAAAGGGGTAGGAGTACATACATTTGACTTCTTCCTACTCATTTTTGTACATGTAAATAGAGTTTTTGAAAGTATGGAGTTTTATTTTGTTGTTCATCTGGGTTTGACCATTATTTTTTCTCATATTTTTATTTTATTTTATTTACATGTTCAAAATGTAGATATAAATCAATCAATCAATCCCTTTTCTGTAAGCTCAACAATTTAAGACAGCATGAGACTCATCTCAGGAACACACATATACATGTGAACATATGCATATACAAAAAAATACAATCATTGACACCCTGATTTTACAGTAAAAGCTGTTTTCCCTCTAGTAATTGTTAGTAGGGGTTTTATTTAAAAGTAAAATTGCTAGTATTGTGTCTTCAAATAGACATAGACAATCATATTACTATTTCAGAGAAGTAATCTGTAATGGATTTGTTTAGAGTTACTTACCCAACCATCTGCCACAGACGAAGCAAAATGTCCAGCACTGACACTGATTACATCATAACCTAACAAAATAAAACATGAATTAGAACTTAACTAAATATCTTGTTTTCAACAAAGAAAAAACGTCCATAGCAATACCAAGAGAAGGGTAAATAGCGCTTATGCCATCGCTGTGGAAATGCACAATTCAGCTACATAAGTATTTCCTCATATGAGGCTAAACATAGTACACAGCTAAAATCAATTGAAACAAGAAATCTTTAATCATCAAGTCTAGACATGGTTCGACAAAAATAGGTGTGTAGATAACGTTGGTAGTAAATAAGTGCACTGTACTAATAAAGGTTCTGTACCCGCATTAAACAGTGACTGCTTTTGTTCCCGACTACCCCTTTTCTCTGCTTGAGTCCTAAATAGCCAATAAAAAAATTAGAAAGAAATATAAAAGCCAATCTAAGCTAAAACATTAATTTGACTGATTTCCAATTGGATGGGCACTGCCCACCCTTGTCCACACATAGCCACGCCTCTGGAGCAAACATCTTTAAGACCCAGTCTTGGGGGAATCGTTGGCATATTCGGTACTGAGATCAAACAATAAAGATCTGAAGTTCTCAAACCCTCGCCTGGTTTTACAGCAAAATAAGAATCATGGACAACTCTACAAAGTGCTGCGCTTTTGATGCACCCATTTTGGACGAAGTCCTACCTCCTATACTATTCTTTGAATTCTTTCTTGGCCTTATGGGGAATGTCCTCGCCCTCTCGATGTTCTTCTACCACAGGGACACATGGAAGCCCAATTCTATTTATCTTGCTCACTTGGCTGTGGCGGACGCGTTGGTCCTCTTCTGCCTTCCTTTCAGGGCCGACTACTACCGCAGGGGCAAGGACTGGGTCTACGGAGACGCTTTCTGCCGTATTTTGCTGTTTCTTCTGGCCACCAACAGAGCTGCTGGTATATTCTTCCTCACTGCTGTCGCTGTTGATCGATACCTGAAGATCGTCCACCCTCACAACCGCATCAACAGCATGGGTCTGCGCTACGCCATGTGGGTCTCTGTTGCCCTGTGGAGTCTCATCATAGCCATGACTGTCTACCTGTTAACAGACAAACATTTCTACTATCGAAACAACCGCACACAGTGCGAGAGCTTCAACATATGTTTGGGAAGCAATGCATTGTCCGACTGGCACAATTCATTCTACGTTCTCCAGTTCTTTGTGCCCACGTGCATTGTTGTCTATTGTACAACTTTAATTACGTGGCAGTTGAAGAATAAGACACTGGACAAAAAGGGCAAAGTCAAGAGGGCAGTGCAATTTGTTTTGGCAGTTGCTCTGGTTTTCATCATATGTTTCTTCCCAAGCAACGTCTCTCGTATCGCAGTGTGGGTGCTGAAGAGCTGGCATAACGAGTGTGACTATTTCCGTGATGCAAACGTGGCTTTTTACACTACTGTTTGCTTTACCTACTTCAACAGCGTGCTCAATCCCATCGTTTATTATTTTTCCAGCCCTGCGTTCAGCGGATCCCTCAATAAACTCTTCATGAAACTGCTTGGAAAGAAAATGGAGGATGCAGACAGTGAGAAGAACAATCATAGTTCTGTAACAGTATCAGATAATGTCTCTTAAACAAGTGGATATTCACTATGTAGTTTTGACATCTAAAAAGTCACATAGTTTATAATTCATAATATTTATTCTGATGTAAACAATAGCTGAAATTGCATATTCGTGTAAGCATCCATTTGTGACAACCTTCATAAACATTTATAATATTCAGCAATATTCTGTCCTTGTGTAATTAAAATGTAATTAAATTAACACTACTTGCAAATTTACAATGACAAACTGCCACTGAATGTCCCTATGTTGTCATATTTGCTAATTTTTTTCATGCTAAAACAATATTTTAAATCACAGTTACAACATAAGTTACTTTATATATGTGTGTGTGTGTGTGCATTCACCTTCTTAAGTAAACATTTAATTGAACTAAGTTAAGGCAACTCTGTGTATTTGTTTGTAACAAAACATTAATATTTCTATATTTTGTATTGTATTAATATAATATTGCATTATATAACAATTCATATTGATTAGTGTTAGTATAAAATAAAATATTATGGATTTATAGTATTTAGTAGCCTCTTTTTAATTTAATACTGTTAAATGTTATAGATAATATCAATAATTGTTATGATTGTTTAAAGTCTTATGTCAAAGGTCTTTTAATATTGAAATAGTGGGTTTTAATATTGAAATAGTAACGTCGTTATGAAATATTGAATTAAAAAATCACGTTTTCATAAACGTACAAAAGCAACTACCAACTGGCAAACAAGCCCATACATTAAAAAGAACGTTTACAAGTGTTCGTTAATTATTGCACAACACGCCAAAAGAACAAAAGACTTTGAATGGAGTTTTGTAGGAGCGAGCGTTGTGTATTTGGCGCAGGCGCGCTCCCGGCCCAGCGTTCACTGTATGCGAGTGTGTGCGCGCGCGCGTGTGTGAGTGTGTGAACTGCCGGCGAGCTTAAAAATATTATCGAGTGGCGGGAATGTCTGGCAGGTCAGTGCGCGCGGAGACCCGGAGCAGAGCCAAAGATGACATCAAACGCGTTATGGCCGCTATTGATAAAGTGCGAAAATGGTAAGATCGCGGGAAAAGCCCTGTTTGTTCCAGCGGAGAGAAAGAAAATGCGCTTGTGGGGGAGGAGACAGAAAGAACAAACGAGAAGGACAGAGTGAAATTATATGGGTCATTTTGAGCGCAATTTCCAAGTGAACTCGAGCGCACGCCAGGTGCTGTGCGCGCACCCGACACCATACACTAAAAATGAATGTTTTGGGGGGGGAGAGGATTTCAAAGGTTTCTGATGGAGATGAAGTGGGTTGAACCCAGAAGCCATTTCGTTGCAGTCACATGAAGCCATTTCTCAATGCAGTTTGGCGCACTGTGAATGTGTAACATCTGTGCGTTTTGGGGGATGAACGACTAGACAAACTCACCTGTGCACGCGAGAGTCACAGTCGCTGTAACACACTCTGAGTTGAAATGCAGCTCAGAGTCTCTTTACATCAAATAAAACTGAACACATGGAGCGCTGTGGGGGCTGGGACAGGGAAGTTAGCACTGAATGCCTGATATTTCATTATCAACATTAAACATGGAAAAGACGTATTTTGTAAGACTGTTATATTTATATATTTGACGTATAAACTAATATTTGCCTGTTTTTTTCATTTCATGAGGAAAAAAATATTTTGAGTGCAAGGATTTTTATGATATGAAGCACATTTGACCTTGTTTTTCTTGTACAATAATGTAATCCCAGGCATTTTGATTACATTATGCATCTCTTTTAATTGGATATGACTTTTTAATTTGCTTTTTTATTTTATATGGTATTATTTGTGCTGCATATGGCCCATGTTATCATCACATATAATATGGTATGCTATTTTAACATTACTTCCGTTGCAAAAAAAAAAAGTCAGGTTAAGTTAAGTGTATTTTACAACGTAAAGGCAACGTAAAATTAATAATGACCCATTTACTTTTTTAACAAGAATTCCTGGTCTTATTGTGCACAAATGTTTGCCTTTTTAAATCTGAATGTAAATTTCACCTTTTCCGCTGATGTCACTTAGCTATTGGATATTGTTAACCAGTCGCCAAATAGCTATTTAGGGCATTGAAGTACTTCTTTCCGTGCTTCAGATCTTTGCTTTATCGATTCACAGGGAGAAAAAATGGGTGACGGTTGGAGACACTTCCCTGCGCATCTTCAAATGGGTTCCAGTGACTGAACCGAAGTCAGACGATGTAAGTGTGCGAATATTGTGTATCGTTTCCTTTTATGAAGTTGTAGTTCATCGATATTTTGTCTGGCCTCTTGTCTGCTCTACAGAAGAACAAAAAGAAGAAGGGCAGAGAGGAGAAATATGGATCGGAGTTGACGACTCCAGAGAACAGTTCCTCTCCGGGAATGATGGACATGCACGGTCAGTCAGAGGAAGAGTCTCTTAACCAAGCCAAGATTTTAAGGATGTGCATAACATAATTTGACAGTACTGACCCTTAAATGTCAAGCTGCGGTTTCCCTTATAGATGAGAACAGTAATCAGAGCTCGATAGCCGATTCCTCTCCGGTGAAGATGGAGAACAGCTGTAGCACGAGCCCGACACCAGAGGCCACTGCTGCTCACGCTGATGGAAACAAGTGCAAGGCAGAACATATGCCATCCCCTGACAAAGGTGCGAAAAACCACTGTGATCACACAAATAAATCTCATGGTTGCACAAATAAATAATGTACGTATTAAGGCTTTTTGGAGATCTCTAAGGCCACATCCACACGAAGCCAGAGCTTCCCCTATCCGATGTTTTTTTCCCTCGTTCTAAAAAAAGTCTGTAAACACGGCGTCATCTCAAAAAATACCTGCGTACACACGAAACCACTGAAACCGACTCGAAACGATATAGTAGACAGCCCTGACCAGTATGTGGCGCTGTAATTCTGCCATAGAGATACACTAAAAATGCGAGAAGAAGACTTAGAGCATGCGCATAAAACCTTGCGCGCTGTAGGCTATACACAGTAAAATAAATACTAGGCTATGAAATACTATTACGCACAGTTGCTTATTTTCTTTTTTATACCAAGAACTTTATTGAACGACCATAAATTGCCTGAGTACAAAATAGGGAGTCACGATATTCGATTAGTTAGCGGACTCAGAAGGCTTGCCACAAAGGTACCGGCAAACGAACGCGTCAAATATAGACATTTTAATTGTTTATTAATAAACTAATGTTTTCTGTGTAGTTCTTGACTGAAAAGAGGAAATTGATGATGCTGACTCGCCACTTCGCAGTATTGTGAACGTGCCTATGGAGTAGGCTAAGGCCGTGTGTCCATCAAAGCGTTTTTCCACGCACCTGGCGTATGTTTTCAATTGTTTTCAATGGGAGCGCCGCGTTTTTTAAACGCCATGAGCGTAACGAGGCGCTGAGTGTTTTTTCACGCTGAAGCGTCGAGCGCCCAGCGTTTTTTACTGGTCGCTAAGAGTTGAAAAATGTTCAACTTTGGATAAAACGCAGCGCTCATCACGGTCACTTTTTACCCAGCCGTCCAATCACAGTGGAGCAGGGGCGGGACTAATACCACACCGACCAACTGTCAAAACATTGAACTGCTGCGGATATTCTGTATCATAGCAACGAAACGTCTCAACGGAAAAACGCTGCGCTGCCAAAACGCTCTCAAGTGCCCAAAGCACAGCGTCTTCAGCAGAGCGTTTAACGTTTTCAGCTGGCTAAAAACGCTTTGGTGGACACACGGCCTAATGCACTTCATACGGAGGCTATAAGGCCGTGTGTCCACCAAAGTGTTTTTCCATGTGCCTAGCGTATGTTTTCAATTGTTTTCAATGGGACCGCCGTGTTTTTTAAACGCCATGAGCGTAACGAGGCGCTGAGTGTTTTTTCACGCTGAAGCGCCGAGCGGCCGGAGGTTTTTACTGGTCGCCGAGAGTTGAAAAATGTTCAACTTTGGATAAAACGCAGCGCTCATCACTGTCACTTTTTACCCAGCCGTCCAATCACAGTGGAGGAGGGGCGGGACTAAACCACACTGACCAACTGTTACAACATTCAAACTGTGCTGCGGATATTCTGTATCATAGCAACGAAACGTCTCAACAGAAAAAACGCTGAAACGCCCAAAGCACGGCGTCTTCAGCAGAGCGTCTAGCATTTTCAGCTGGCTAAAAACGCTTTGGTGGACACACGGCCTTAGAGAGTTATCTGTTTCTTTTCGTTTTGAATTGTTGTTTGTCGATGTTGTTTAAACGTAGACATTTCAAGCTTTCTATATATTTCTGAGTTGCGGTTTATTTATGAGACGAGCTCCAGTTCACGAGCGATGCAAGTTATATCGCGCTAGTGCGTCCATGTCCTGATTATCTGCTATAGCCTATATTTGCTTCTTATTTATTAAATCCAGGTAACTGGTTGATGAAACATTTATTAAAAATAATAAATGTTCATTTTAACATTGTAACATTATAACCCCTTTAACCCCTGAAGACTCCATTTGTCCATTGTTTATTTGTAAAGAATTTGTAATTTGTATCTTAAGCTATGGCCCCGTATAAGCCGTTTTTGTAAAAATAGGCTAACGATTGCGTCATAACCACGCTACTCAAACTACTTTGCTTTTGGTGTACTGTGGAGTGGGTAAAACTGTTTTTAATGGCAGGCTAGCAGTTACCGTTGACTCGCGCTAGCCTAGCCCCGGCGAACTATGCAACTGGAACGACTGGATGAAAATTTGTGAAAACTGTCCACTGAAATAACACTAAAAAAGGCTAACTTGCAAATGAGGCACGATGTCCAAAATTCTGAACCACCCCTTTAAGTTTTCAAGATAACTAGAAAATTGCAGAAAGCTGAGTTTAATCAAGGTTGGAGGTAAAGTCTGCAGGAAAGTGGATTTCAAGGGCCAGAGTTGAGAATCCCTGGAATAGATGGTATATGAAACATTGTATCTTGAGTTCTAGCATCATAGCTCTTTTATTTTTACAGGGAATTGTAACTCCACCCCTTCAGAGACCTCAGCAAGCAAAAAAGATACTCAGTTAATACAGGAGAAGGAGTCCCCATCAGACACCTCGACAAACACTCAGGTGAAAGCATCACTTACCTTACAAAACAGAAGAAACTGGACATGACTTGAGGGTGAGAAAATGACTAAAAGTTCTGTCTGTTTGTGTTTTAGGAAAGTGAAGATGGTTCTCCACCCACAAAGAAAAGCAAAGTAGAATCATCTTCTCAGGACTTGGATGACTAAAGCTGACTAGTTTGCTCCCACATATTTTAAACACGTCACTGTCACAAACCAATGTGGAAAAGCGTCCCACTCAACAAACCATTCCTAATCTTCAAGTAGAGCCTCACCCTGTTCTTCATCATCTCACCTGGAGTGGGAGTTTGCAGACGTCACTGTGCCGGTGAACTGAGGCCGAAAGACTGACCTGATCCTGTGAGACACCTGCAGCCTCGCTCCATCAAACTCATGCACGACACACAGCGTTAGTTTAACAGTAACAAGAGTCAATGCACTGCATAGATTTGTCAAGATGAAAGGTGGATTTGCTGCTGTGATCATCTTCGTTTTAAGTCTTTTATTATTTAATTCAATGAGTCTACTAGTTTTTCTAACTACTCCGCAAAGGTTGTTGTATGGTTATAGTGCAGGTGCTTGGTTTGTCCATAGATTCTCTACTGGTTTGTGTGCCTTCTGGCTTCATGATGTGTGCATTTTTACTTCTTTTTATTTGTGGCTGGTTTTATTTCGTTTTTTTAAAGGAAGAATATTTTGTTACATGTCAAAACGACTCAATATACCTCATTTCCAAACCAGCTGAGCTGGAACTTTAATCTTGATCGATGGACGATAAATCCACTTCACCGAACAGTGAACACAATCTGGCAGTTTTTAAATGGTCATTTTCAACAATGAATCGACTCTAACTTTAATCTGATTTAACGTAAAAGGAACTCATGATGATGAAATACTCAAGGTACATTTGGGACCATGATTTCTTGAAATTATTGTACAGGTGATTAATTTTGCTTTTATTTATTCCATCATTAGTGCTTGTTTTTAGCATTTTAAATTTGTTTTAATAAAAAACGTTAACACATCGAAGGCTGTGGAGTTTATACTATTATATATTATGTAGTTTAGTATTTTTATGCGTTTTGATGGTAAAAATAAATAAATTGAAGATTATTTAAAATCGAAAAGGTTGAGAACGTTTTATTCATTTGACGTGTATTTTTATATGATGTTGCACGCCCCCTAACGACGTTTTACCGCATTACCACGTGCGAATCGCGATCTTGTTCAACATTGCCGAAATGTTTTTGAAACGAACGTTTTCGTTCAAAGCATCTGCCAAACACAAAAGTATTATAAAGAGAAAGATAGGAAATGCAATATAAGACTTGTTTCAACTAATCCGTTGTCCTGAATTCAAATGTAACTGAGTAACGATAGGCCTGTAGGCCTATGGTGCGTTGCAAAATTTGCTTTGGGAAAAAATGTCGCTCTCTGACTGGATTCCACCCACGGAAGTTCGTCGAACAAATGTAATATTACCGTACCTTTACTCATACAATTTACAAATGTTATAAAATTAGTATATATCCATAACTTTTGAAAGCCATATATTTCGCCGTGAAGTGTCTTACCTCAGATCTGGCGTCCTCCTGTGCGCGTGCTTTCCCATCCACTTCGGTTTTGGATCTTTTTGTCTCGTGAGAGCTCGTCGAAGTTTCTGCCTTTCACAATTAATTAACATAAATAATTAGTTTGATAAAACTTTTGGCAGTCATGGAAAATTACACGATGCTGACATACTGAATTATATTAAAGTATTGTGACATAAAAAGTCGAAATTGTGTCATACGACGTCAAAATTAAGTCAATTATGAGATAAAAGGACAGTTGTGGCATAGTAAATTATGAATAAATCAAAATTATGAGATTGTCCAAATTAAATCGAAATTTAATCTCATAAATACCTACGACTAATTCGACTTAATTTTGATTTACAAAAGCATGATTTTTTCCTTATTTGGTGGAAAGCGGCTCATATAGAACCAAGCGAAATGTTTGTAATCTTGTTTTCTATTTAAAAGACATTATTCAAACATAATAATGTGACTTACAGATAAAAACATAGTTTTTGCATTCATCCATCCATTTCGAGATTTTCATAGCAAATTTTCAAGCGTTGTTTCAAACTAGTGGACAGAAAACATCCAAAATACACTCAAGTGTTGCTTTTATTGCTCCTAATGATGTTTTTTATATAGAAAAAAAAGCATCAAATTCTAATCAAAGTTACTATTTTTGTTGGGTTCAGATTGGTCTGATCAGGCAGCATTTTAAAGAGACATGAATTATTGACCAGGCCCCTTCTGTTTTATTTGGGAATTGTAGGATGGGAATTTGGTGATCACCCTTGCGTGAAATTGAGACTCCAAACACCTTAGCAACATAGTGAACACCGTAGCAACCACACAGGAACACCCTAGAACTGTGGCTAGAATTGTTATTTGATGTTAATGAATGACTAAATGCTTTTCACAGAATGAATGTGTAGTCACTAGTCAGAAGGCTTAATGTATCCAAACAATGACAAGAAAAATTAGTTCAATGTTTGTATTGAGTTCAGGTGAATATACAGTACATGAAACAGTACAATAGTTAAAGACTATCACAATATTTCAGTAAAAACTGACCATATATTTGTACTCATACTGCAAAATTTTCAGATTAAATTAATTTAAATAAAAGGGGAATAATCATGAATATTATACATATTAAATATAATCTTGTGCACCAGGTCATTGCGGGTTATCAATTCTAACACTTGCAGTTCATTACGTTTCTAAATAAACTTTGTTGTTAATATTACATCAATAATAAGAGATACAATATGATTTTGTGCTTAAAAGTTGTGCTTTAGCAAAGGGTCTTTTCACACCAAGTTTGATGTGACTAAAATACATTAATATTTGCAAACCATTTTTTTTGCACCAAACCTATTTCACACTGAGTTTTTGTGAAAAGTTTGAATACCTAAAGAAACAGCATTTGATCAATTTAAATAAATCAATCTTGTGTTCGTATACAACAAAAAGGTTATCTTTTTTTATGCCAAAAATTTGGACTTGGTGTGAATAGGCCTGAAGTCTACAGGACATAACATCAAAAATACACATAAAAACCCATTCATATAACAATATCATGACTATATGTCTGACATTTAACAGTAAAAAGAATAACTTAGTTTCAAAGAATTGTAGATAAACTCATGTGCTGTATACATTTAAAGTGAGAAGTGCAATAAGTTAATAGTGGTTAGCTTCAGCTTAGTTTGGTGCACTGGTCATACGGTTTTGTGCCTGTGATAACAATCCGTTATGAGTTCCTTAAGCTGAAATGTGTATTTTTTATTCATTAAAATCATTTCTATCCTGGTTTAATGTGCAGTTACAACTGTAAGTAAACCATTCGTAGGGTGAATTACCAAAAAAGTGCAACAACGGTGGGTATGTTCGCAATAGCATACTACCATACTGCAGGTAACGTTTCTGCAGGATATAGTATTTATACTGTGCATAGTATGTATAATTTCGGTATGCCAAGAATGCCTGGGTAAAAATCTACAGTTTAAAATCAATCACATAATGCAATGCGCTCGTCTTGAGTCGATTTTATGTGTGACATGATTTTCTTGCCGTATTATTTATTGTTGCATAATGTGTACCGTTTTTATATACTTCTTAAAAACATTATGGGCAGTATTCAGAGTAAACTGAGCGGTTCGCACTGTGCTAGTAAACCGTTTCGAACACACTCTGTGGTGCTTTCATAACATCGCTGTTTGTTTGAGCCGTCTCAAATGTCAAATTCTGACTCAGGCCCCGTCCACACTACTGCGTTTTCGTTTAAAAACGGAGACCTTTTGCTACGTTTGCACCTCCCGTCCACACTAAAACGGGAAAAACGAAGACCTAAAACGGAGAAGTTTAGAAACGCTGCAGCTGCGTTTTGCGTTTTGAAACTCCGGAGGGCGTTTTAGTGTGGACGAGACAAAACGGAGGAGTTTACAAACGATGACGCAGAGGCTTACGCTCGGCTCTATGATTGGGTGTCATCAGTCATGACGTGTCCTTCCCTGATTTGCCAACCACTGTTTACACCGGCGCGCGCATGCCCAGTGTTGGTGAATGGTCACGTGATCTGCGTTTTCAGTCGTTTTAATGTGGACGGAGATCAATTCTAATACGCAGACAAAACGCTGGTGTGGACGGAGATCGTATTCGTTTTAATTCTCCGTTTTTAAACGAAAACGCAGTAGTGTGGACGGGGCCTCAAACAATGCCGTGAGTTTGGGGCGGAGCTACAATGGAAGAAAAGGAGTGTTTGAGAAACCTGTTTGGAAATGGTCATTATTTTTGCAATTCCATTTTGTGCCTCTGGGGGAGTAGAAATTACACTCAGCAGCTTTAAATACACAGCACATTACCGTGCCTCTTTTTCTTGCTGGTATTTCATCAGTGGATCAAAATCTTATGAAACACACAAAACAGTCATTAGTAACACAGAAATATCTCTCATCTTCATAATTGAAATTCCATCAATGCAGCATACCTTAGCCTTCATACGGACGGATACGTTTCAAGGAATGTACAAGAGGTTCGAATGTATATACGCTGTGTAGAAAAATAGCGAATCTGGTTGAAAGCGATCTGTGCATAGCCTGCTCACAGGCGGAGGGGTAGAAGAGAAGTTCAGAAGGTTTGGTCATCGTTGCAAGAATCTGTCCAGTGACCGAACGCCTCACAGATGTCGCAGTACGGCCGTTCGCCGCTGCGGGCCCCGTGGTGAGTGGTGTGCGGAGGCGAGTCTGGGGACTGCGTTTGCGTGGGACAGTCCTCCGTGTCGTGCAGGTCGAAGCAGTCGCAGATGTCACAGAAGACGCGTGGTGGGGCTTTCTTCTTCTTTTTGTCCTTACCAAGACTTGAGAAAAAAAGAGGATAAACCAAAAAATGTTATTATGACAAACCCTTTTCGAAGAAAACAACATTAATAGTAACAATAGTGCAATGCATTTTAAGTATGTTCAATGTTACGTGACCACATACCGTATATATATATATATAGAGAGAGAGAGAGAGAGCGAGAGAGAGAGAGAGAGAAAGAGAGAGAGAGAGAAATTAAAACTAAAACATTTTTTTGCTGGAAATTAAAATAAACATTAACTGAAATTTTAAAAATAAATAAATTTTAACTGAAATAAAACAAATTTAAATCAAAATTAACTGAAATAAAAATGTATAAAAACTATATATTTTTACATGACAAAAACACAACAAAGTTACACAAAACTTAAAATTAAAATATAAAAATAAAACCAATTCAAAATAATAAAGCTGTAGTCTGCAGTTTTTCCTCTTAGTCGCCATCTCTGTTCGAAATCTGCAATTGCAGTCATTCACGGAATTATCAACATTACGCGAGTTGTGCCTCGGCACGGCACAGCGAGGATGAACACGATGTTTTGAGGAGAGCGTGTGGCTGTCAGTCGCCGCGCCGGTGTCGATACTGGCATTCGTAATAAAAGGTTCCACTTTTTGGAAGTATGACCAACGTAAGAATTTTCACCCTAAAATGTTATCTAAACAAGCAACATCCAATCTTCTGTTCTGACCAACTAACTGAAAAAAAGCATTGCAGTAAATCACGCTGATTAAATCTAACGATCGACGATCATATCACGTAAAACCGTGCAAATTATACTTTGATCTCAAATAAACAACATCATCATTGCGTGACTATATGTAACGTAATGTCCTTCCGATATTATCCTTGTTTTCGCACGGGTCCGGTTGCCGTCTCTTTTTTCTGTCGAAGTCAGAACAAACTCTTTTGTCATTGGTGATTGTCGTTTGAACCTTTCTGGATCTGCCATCAAATTGATAAGTTTGATTATATCAAGTGCTGTGAGAAAAAGGCTATAAATCTCCACCTCCAACATCCTCACACAATATAGCCTACTAGCCGAGACTCTTCTTGATGTGTGTGTGCAGATGTGTGTGTACAGATGTGACGTAAGGACGCAAAGACATGCTCGAATTTCCCAGTGAAATCCACCAGTCCCACTGGAATTAAAAACTTATTACAAGCTGACCGTTTTGAATCGAGCCACGGCAAGCAAAGAGTTTTGAACACTGGCTGGTTATGTACTTGCTCAAAAATGTATTTTGGATCATTTTTAACCAAATCAATGATAGTCAAATAAGTTGGAATATGTTAGCAAAGCAACAACAACAAAAGGATCCAGTTTCTGGCTGCAATCTGATCTGCCAGACAAAAAAAAAGTGACAAGTGAAGATTTGGAAACCCAATTGTACTCACTCATCATTTTCATCATTTCCATTGAACTCGGTCAGCGCCATTTTCTTCAGCTTCACCTTTAGTTCTTCATTCTTCCTCTGGAGGTCCACAATCACAGAGTTCAGGAAGTTGATCTGATCCATGCAAGGAAACATGGCAGATTTTAGACATTTACACACATATCACCGTTATCAAATACAGAACAGAGGACTTATACCTGTCCCTCGGCAAACTCCTTCTCTTCTCTCAGTTGGTCCAAAGCGGGATCACCCACTGTACAGGAGAGACAAACGAACAGTCTTCAGTTCAGTGAGAACAGTGCTGAGAGTTAGTGAATGTCACAATGGCATAAAAGTAGTCCAGAAGGATTTGTTCATTTAAGTTGACTCGTTATGTCATAATTTCTACATTATGATTTACAAAAGCATGATGAACTAAACCAACTATTTGTAATCTTGTTTTCCATTTTAAAGACATTACTCAAACATTATAACGTGACTTGTCTTTTGGTCATAAACATTCGATTTGGATGCATTTTTCAATAAAATCTTGTTTGTATGTTACTAATATTACTTTTTCATTTCTATTTCAACTGTTTTTATAATAAATATTAACTCATTATTTGATCATGCTGCCATAAGTATATTTTTACACATAATTGGATTAAAAATAACTGAGCAGCATTTCCAGAATTAAACTGGATTGCAAAACGCAAAAACTGCAACATGATCAAGTCATGTGGTCATGTGACGACAATTTGACATGATCAACAAGGTCATGTGACAACATTTTAGCATTCTGCATCATTTTGCATAGTACTTTTAAATAATAAATTCAGAGCCGTTCAAAAGTTTTGGGTCCGTATGTTGTTGTTGTTGTTGATAGAAATTAATACATTTATGCAGCAAGGATTCATTCAATTTTCAAAAGAATCCTGAATTATTATTATTTTTTAAATATTTAACAGACATGCAAGAAAGAGGCCGCACTATGCAGAACAGCTCCAACCTCCATTCATTTAAATATTAAACAGCACAACTGTTTTCAACATTGATAATACTCAGAAATGTTACTTGAGCAGCAAATCATCATATTAGAGTGATTTCTGAAGGATCATCATGAGACACTGAAGATTGGAGTAATGATGCTGAAATTCAGCTATTTGTATAAAAAGCTATTTGTATACATTTAGAAATAATATAATAACAAAGAAAACAGTTATTTAAAATTTCTAACATTTCACAATATTACAGATTCCACAGTATTTTTAACAAACAAATGCAGACAAAAAAAGACTTTTGAACAGTAGAGTAAATAAATAGCTAGCAGTATACAGTTTATTGCACAGTATACAGTAAGCAGTGCTTTCTATTCATTCTATTCCAAATATAAATACGCTGACAGACCTGAGATGACTTCCTCTCCGTTCCCCGTCTCCCGGCCCTCCAGCTTCTTCTCCAAGCTGTTCACTCGGCTCTGCAGCTGGGCTTTGTCCCTTTCTAGAGACGTCACGGCCGACTGCAGCGTCTTGGCCACGGCATTTTCCCCACGCAGCACTGCGATCTGGGATAACAAAAAACATCTTTAGATCACAAATGACAGTTTCCCGTTATCTGACAATATTAAGCCCCAACAATACATATTGTTTTGATATGAAATGAATCTACTAAAAGCATTCTTTGTACATACAGTAAGTTCAACTCGGTCATAGTTCACAGTGGATAAAACATACTTGACCCAGAGGTTTGGTTAGACTTATAAAACTCAAGAATCAAAGCTCTTACCTCATTTCGTAGCGTCTCTAGCTCTTTGTCTTTATCGGACATCACTGCATTGGAATTCTCTCTGTGAGAACAGACAAGAGCTCACTATAACTGGAGCCCATTGTTGGATTTACAGTCATGCTACAAAAGCCATATGCACTCTGAGAACATCTCCCAATGGAGCCCTGAAGATTAAAAGCTTACAGAAAAACATGCAAAAAATGAACAGACATTCAGTGGGACCGCAGAGTTTTTTTTAGGGTGGAGGAAAGCAATAGATCTGAAGCCAAAAGCTTGTACTTGGTACCATTATGTGAGTTGTTCGACCAAACGACAATCATGGAAACAATCTAGACGTGGTGATCTTAGTATATCATAAAACACTGATCTCTAAAGAACATGTACTGACAAGCTTCTTCTTTTTTTAGCAAGTCTTCATTTCCTGGGAGATGAAATGACATTTAAAGCTTCCAGAGTGCATGTGATCTCAAATCCAGCTCTCATTTGAACAATTAATGTGTCAGAGCTCCATTAAGCACCATCAAAAGCATCCGTGACATGCTGTTTATAACCACAGATAATTTGGTTTTTGAATGCTTGTGAAGAAAATGGATGGGAAAAATACTTGCATCACTACTGTCACGTTAATACGAGCATAACATTTCCACATTGTCTTTCCCCATAGACTTCCAGTTTGAGGGCACTGTGTTTATGCTTGTTTTTACTGACTGAGACACAAATATTTATTATTTCCTATGGTTATAAACAGCAGGCTTTACTCAGAACTGTCTTTTAATGTTTTGATTTGATTGAATGAACTTAATACTGAGTCAGAGACGTGCTTACCTCTCTGTAATCTCCAGATGGCTAGTCAAAGCTTCGTCATCAAGCTGCCAAAAAAACAACATGATACATAATAACTCAATCCCTCAAACCAACTGAGAATGTCACAGAGCAGAGCATTTCAGGAAACGTCTAAGTAGACGCATACAGATAAACACCTGTTTGTTGTAGACGTCCAACTCCTGAGCCAACATCCCTTTCTCGTCCTGGAGCGACACCTGCCTCTGAGACTTCTGATTGGCTGACAGTTTTCCCTCATCACTATGGAGAGAGATAAAGAAAAAATAATGGTTATAGTGTCATACAGGACTAGTATATTACTGACATGTTTAGTTTTGAGTTTTGTTTCATGTCCTTTATTGTGCAGTTTCTCCATTGTCATTGTTCCTGGTTTTGTCATGTGCTCCCGGGTTTGTCATGTGCTCCCCTTGTCATGTGTCCTATGTTGTCATTGGTTAATTGTCTTGGTTTATTGGTTCATTGTGTTCAGGTATGTCTTGGTAAATTAGTCTGTGTGTATTTATAGCCCTCATGTTTCCATTGTCCCTTGTCTAGCTTTGATGTTGTAACCTACTGTTGGTGAATGTACAGTATTTATGTTCATGCCAAGTCTTGTCTCAAGCCGTAGTCGAGCCGTAGTCAAGCCAAAGTCGGGCCATAGTCGAGCCGTAGTCGAGTCGTAGTCGAGCCATAGTCAAGCCGTAGTTGAGCCTTAGTCAAGCCAAAGTCAAGCCATAGTCAAGCCAAAGTCGAGCCAAAGTCGAGCCATAGTCAAGCCAAAGTCAAGCCAAAGTCGAGCCAAAGTCGAGCCAAAGTCAAGCCAGTTGTGGATTATATTTTGTCACTTTATTTCATTAAACTGCACTTGGGTTCAATTTCATCTCGCGTACAGTGGACATTATGTTCCAATTGCCATACTAGCAATTTTCAGTATATGAATTTTCTGTATGAATTCAACGTCTGGATGACCTTCAATGCTGTTCAAAAGTTTTGGATCAGTAAAAAAAATTATATTAAAGAAATGTACACTTATTTAGCAAGGACACATTAATTCAATGAAAAGTGACAGTGAAGACATTTATAATGTTGTTTATTCTATTTCAAATAAATGCTGTTCTTTTAAACATTCTATTCATCAAAGAATCTTAAAATCAGGAATTCCACAAAAATATTAAGCAGTTTTCAACATTGATACAGCAAATCAACAGATTAGAATGATTTCTGAAGGATCATGAAACTGAAAACTGGAGTAAAGATGCTGAAAATTCAGCTTTGATCACAGGAATAAATTACATTTAAAATATATTACAACAGTAAAAAATTATTTAAAAAGTAATAATTTACAATATTACAGTTTACTGTATTTTTGATCAAATAAATGCAGCCTTGCTGAGGATTAGACCTTTTTTTTGTTTTGTTTTTTAAAAACAAATTGGGCATAAAATACATTATGATTTTTTTTAAAAAAAAATTCTGATGCCAGTGACAAATCCTCAAAATTTCACCCTGATGTCAATCATATTATTCTTCAATTTACTTCTCAAGTGAATGCATCATGCTTAATATATCATCTTTCCTTTCCATCACAAGCCTTTAACTGGTTTTTAAGACCAAGCGTTTGAAAAATAAGAGCGTTTGGTTCCAAAAAGCGGTAGATAAAAGAGAGCTCCACAAAGTCACAACACGAAGGTCACCGTCATCCTCCTCGTGTGTAACGAATGAGCCAATCTATTTTCACCTAGAGTGCATTATGATGCAGGAATAAATCAAATCATGCACGCTCAAAACTCAAGCGGAGTCTCTGTACGTCATGAAACTACAGGCTGAATGATTCCCACGGATTCAAAAAGAATATGCTGCATTTAATGAAGCAGAACACTATTTTTTTCATAAAGAAATAATACTTTTTAAAAATGATAATATTACAGGCTATGTCACGACACATATTCATGGGTGTCGGAAGATCAACAGAGCGTTATGAAAGGAACTCACGTGGAGTCGGGACCATTAGACAGGCGGAGAAGAGCAGCTGTAGTTGGAAAGACGCGGTTACGTAAAACTCCCTGGAGGAGAGACGCTCACTTCTGAAGCGTTGGGCTGAGAGTCTCTTCAGCGCAAGAGTTCAGAAAAGGCTTCAAACGGGAACCTGCTCGCATCACCGGAGCCAGACACGCCGATCAGCCAAAGCTTGAAGGAGCGTGTCGGATCAGTTTGAGTTACCAAGGCTTTGAGCTTCGGTTAGTGCTGCTTTAGTTTTTAAGTCAACATGAATTCAATATGGACCCCATTTACACCATCACAAAAGCATTTTGAGCTAAATGTTTAAATTAATTTTGCAAACAAATTTATTGCAATATAAAAAGTGAAACATTTTAAATGACTATTTTTGGAATTAATTCATTTTGAAAGCAAATTTATTGCAGACAAATTGCAAATAAATGGTGCAAACAATTTCAAAAATATGCATTTTTGGAATTACTTCATTTTGCAAACACATTTATTGCAAAAGTAATAGCAAATTAGTAGCAAATAAGCAAATAAAGTGCTCGTGAAAAAATTTACATTTTGTAAAAAAAGGTAAATTAAATTTTTTGCAATTAATTAAAAATTTTAACTTATTTTTGAAGAATTTATCTTTTCAGCGGGTCACAAAACCCTCTTATTTTTCAAACACTTTCATATACAGTAGAGGCGCTTTTCACCATCCAATCAATTCCTAATGGACAAAATCAGGTTCTGCCCTACATATCTTTCTTATTGATTATCCTGAATGTGAAATGCTGCGAGGCAAACTCAAACTTCAAACTCATAATGCCCATGTGAGCTCAATGCGTCAGACTCGGAACACGTGCATTACGCCTTTTGTTATACAGAAATCACAGTTGTTGTAACCAGGTGGACTCGTGATGTCATTCTGTGACTCACTGATCTCACTTAATCACCACAACATAGTACTTACCCAACTAATTAACATCAAAATGCTGTTTAGCTCCAACTAAGCAGACAATTAATTTAATACGACGCAGCTGAAAGATGTTAAATAGCATTTAATTGTCGCAGCTGTAGTCTAGTGGTCAGGGCACGTGCTCGGATACGCGTCATTTCCCTCTCCTCCCTATCATTTCAGTCCTCTTTCTTCTATCACTATCAATGAAAGTGTGAAAGTGAATAATAATAAAACAGTCTGTGAAGAGAAAATGCATGGCTGCATGTCAGCAGGACTTGAGGAGACTCACATTTCTTTGCAGAGGTTCCCGATGCGCTGAGTTCCTGAACACAACTGCTCCTGATACTGAGAGTTCTGCTGCTTCAGGGCCTCAAGCTGGTGGAAGAGATAAAAGATCATTAAAACAAGTGAAAATTATGCTTTTGGACAAAACGTGTTGGAGAGAATGTCATGAAACCTTCCAAAAACATGCATTTTCCATAAAGAAATTCATGCATACTTAATGACCCCCATGTCTTTTCCTGCATTCGTAAATTATTTTGATGATAATTAAGCACATTTCAGCTCAAATTCTCACTACCACAAATATATCTAATTTCCATTACTGTAATGTGGGGGAAAAACTATGTTGTATAAATATTATTTACATTTACATAGTGTATTTCTACAATATTTGTTGTTCTATACTTTATTATTATCTTTACTACAGTATTTTCTTAATGACAGAAATTATCCACACGGTAAAAAAAATATTGTTGGTTTAATGGTTGCTGGTTATTTTAAGTTCATTGAAATGGAAAAATTGAGTTAATACAATGATTGAGATTGATTTAATCATCAGAAATTCAAAATATTATGTTATCTGTACTACATAAATTATTTAAGTTGATTTGACAAAAGAAAAAATGTTGTGATTACAAATCATGAAAATATATTTTTTACAGTGAATTTTTAGAGGAAAAGCAGTGCTGTTATGGTTTACTAACACTATTTAAAATGTTTTATTAATTAAAATAAAGCTGAAATAAAATATAAATATTAAATTAAAACATTTAAAGGGAAATTTGAAATGCTGCCTTTTTTATAGCATCAATTTATATATCCCAAAATTATGTAGAATTTTTCAGCCATAAAATGCAGTTCAAAGTGCTTTACATTAAAATTATACAGTCAAATATCAACAGCAACATCACATTCAACTAAAATGAGCATCAAACTTAAGAGATAAAATAAAGTAAATGCAACTTATACACTGTAAAAAAAATATTGCGGTTTAACTTAAAAAATTAAGTAACCTGGTTTCCTTAATTTTACGTTCTTTGAAATTTAAAATGTAGTTAATACAACGAAGGAGATTGAAACAAACTCAAAATAATATGTTATCTGGACCACATAAATTATTCAAGTTGATATTACAAAAGAAAAAAGGTTGTGATTCGAAATCATGAACATTTTTTTACAGTGTTGTGAAGGAGAAACATAAAAAGTGACAAAAGCACATAAAATGACTGAAACTTCAATTAAATTTAAAATAAAAACATAAAAGCAAAAGCTAATTAAAAATATTAATAATAGTATATAAATATAACAATAAAAGAAAACTAATACTAAAAGATTATGCACAAAAGGTGTTCTGGGTGTTTTCCGCCATCTACACGTCCAAAAATTGTAAAATAAGACCATCTCTCCTTAAAAATGTGAAGTACCAATTATTTCTGTAGCACAAACATTTCAAGTACAAGTTACACACCAAAACTAGCTCAAAACTAGTAACAAAACCTAAACCCAAGCATGAGTTATAGTATTAGTGATGCCTTCTTTAGCAAACACTGTCTAATCTTTACAAAGTATAATCAATGAGAGCTTACTCTGTTAATCTCAGAGAAGATAAATCACATTTAGGACTAATACATGCACAACTAATACTTAGTAAAAGCATGTCAGACTGTGAAATCTGGTATAGTCAGATTACTGTTCCCATGAGACCCATAATTCAATCCCATCAGACTCACTGTAACTAACTGGTCTACATCAGACTGATTACACTCTTCAGCACAAACACCTACAATTGGAGTTGTAAGTACCAACATCAATGTTAAGATCCGCTAAGAACCAACATCAATGTTTTTTTATGAATCAGAGATTTGCCTGTGCTGAGATCATGGAGTGATTCAGTGTTTAGGAACTCGAGAGAATCCTTGATGATTGAGGAATTATCCTGTCATCACTGAATGAATACAGACTCGCATGAAAGCGTTCTTCAACTCAAATGTACACGCCATAACATTCTCCAGATAAAAGTCACACGTAATAGGATTTTCTTTCCTTTTAATGCATTAAAACCATCTAAAAAATCAGAAAGACACAAAAAATAGAGGGATATCTCAAGATAATTTACCAATATCCAATTTGGTACTGAAAATAAACTCTAGAAGTTAGATATTTTAACTCACACTGGCTGATATTATAAATGGATGCATTGGGGGACGACGACAACAACAACAAACAGCGCTCACATTTAATATCATCTAAAATAATACACACTTCAAGTGCAATCAGCCATCCAAACATGCATGCTATCAAAAGGGTTTAAATTGGAAGAAAAAAGCCAATTTCATCACACTCACAACCCAATTCCAATAGTTAAAAAAAGCTACTATTGCTGAATGGTCCAACTATGGTCACCGATATACAGTATCATGCATCCTCACAGGGGAAGAGCGACCTTTACCTGGCAGAACGAGGTATAAACGCTGCCCGTGTAGTTCTGTTGGAGTGCTGTCACATCCATGCTTGTGTCCTTGCTATTTTTTCCAAACAAATGTGCCCTATCAATAATACATCCCCCTACGGCCCTCTGCAGAGAGAGAGAGAGAGCCGCTCGTGCTCCGCTGGCGTTCCAGCACACACTCACGTTTGAGCAAACACACGCTCTGAGAAGCATCACACAGGGCAGCTTCATTACGCAAGGACGACAAGCCCCGCCCCTCTGGACACCCCCCACCACCACCCCCTTCAGCTGTTCTCCGTCATCAATGCTCATTCATCCTGAATTAGACGTTTCTACATGATGAGACAATCCATGTTTGACTGGTGACATCAGAGAAATGAAAATCCTTGCGGGAGCGAGAACTTAGGGTTTCTGTTTAAACATTATTTGGTGAAAGTGCACTACCATTGAATGTACGTTTTTTTAGTGTTTTTTTTTTTAAAGAACTTCAATTTGTTTGTTTTTTCTTAACTTTGTATCAAAGAATCCTGAAAAGTAAACAGTTTCCCCAAAAATATTAAGCAGCAAAACTGTTTACATTGATAATCAGAAATGTTTCTTAAAGAGCCCCTATCATATCATTTGAAATTTTCCTATTTTTGTTTTAAGAGTTCCCAAAAACAGTTTAACATGCATGCAAGGATAAAAAACACAAAAAACACACATTTATTTTTAACTGATTTGCTTACCGACTAATAAAATGATTCGTACAACGAGTCATTTTTCCAAACCACTCCTTTGCGTGACGCTAATCGGCGGTGATTGGTCTGATGACAGACCCAGTCAGTTATTGTTTGTTAGCATAACGCATAAACATATTGATAAAGCACTGCAGTACTACAAGACGCTCTATTCTTCATGACAACTCCAATAACAGCGACAAACATTTCACATATTTCAAAAAAATTGACATTGGAGACCTAGAAGCTGCGCAGAGTGTAACTTACACACACACATACACACACACAGAGATACACGCGCACACACATACTGCCTCACGTCTCGATGCAACAAAACCGTTCAAAACCCATAAAAGCAACAATTCTTAATAATACTTACAGGTTGTGATTCGAAGGAGTAAGCTGATCCATATACACTGGGTAAGTAGTTACTGAGCCCTCCTTCAGGAACAACCGCTTGCGAATCCACATTTTTCAAAAAAAACATTTTTGCGAATCCAGACTTCAAGTTTACACTTCCGTCTGCGCGCGCAGTAACCAATATGTATCTACATCACTACGAACCAGCTAATGACTCGTTTCAAAAACAATAGACTCAGAGTCGACTCTCACTTTTGAAAGACAATAACTTTATATACGGTGCACTTTCAGATATAAATCTTTGCAGGATGTTTTCATCATATGAACAGTCATTTTCAAAAATCCATGATAGGGGCTCTTTAAAGGAGAACTCCGACGCAAAATGAACCTTTGGTCTAATAAAACATCGGTACATAGTCAACCGTTCTCTGAGATTTGTTTTCATGATAATCGAATGTAAAGAGTTTTATCTCTAGAAAGTGTTTAGCGTATATGCTAGTATATGGGGGCATTGACTAAGTAAAAAGAAATCGCTAGTTTATACCACTAACAAGGCTCAAAATAGCCCCACACTAACACAGTAACATAATGAGGCTCCATACATGCAAAACGAAGCATTGAGAACTTTGTAAGTGTACAGACCGTTTAATAAGAAGATACTTTATGAAGACAGTTCACTGTGTATACAGACAGGAGCCATCTTAGAAAACAGTCTCGACAAATCGAACCTCGTGCTGAGTGATCTGAACTGTATGAAGTTCAGCGAACTTCTGAACTGTATGAACGGCGTTCGGGGATCGACTAGTCAAGACTGTTTTCCAAGATGGCTCCTGTCTGTATACACAAAGTGAACTGTCTTTATAAAGTATCTTCTTATTAAACGGTCAGTACACTTACGAAGTTCTCAATGCTTCGTTTTGCATGTATGGACCAATGTTTTATTAGACCAAAGGTTCATTTTGCACCAGAGTTCCCCTTTAAGCAACAAATCATATTAGGATCACAGGATCATGTGACACTAAAGTAATGATGCTGAAAATTCAGCTTTGATCACAGGAATAAATTAAATTTTTAAACATAAAAAAAAAACGGTTCTTTTAAATTCTATTATTTCATATAGATCTGGTTTTACTGTATTTTTGATCCAATAAACGCGGCCGGATTAAGCATATACGTTTTAAAATGTTTTAAAAAATGTTTTACCGACCCCAAATTTTTAAACATTGGTTTATTTTTTTTTAAGTTTGAGCAGAGGCTGTGCAAGAGACTTCAGTGTCATCCTTGAATGAGACAAAATAGAAGGAAATTCAGGCTAACCTAAATTAACTCTGCTTTTTTAAACCTGGAGGGGACTAAAGTCCTAAATGAGGTCACAATAAGGTTGTCTTTTTCAATACAGAAACCAAAAATAAACTTAAAGGGACAGTTCATCCAAACCTTTTAACTCTGTCATCATTTACTCACACTCATACATGTCATTTCAAACCTATAAAACAGCATTGTTTATATAACAGCAGTTCATAGTGACAAAAAGTATATAAGTTGTCACATGCTAAATAAATACTTTTGATAGCTTTGTTTGAGGGATAGGGCTAAATTTAAAGGGGTGATGAACTGAGAAATCAAATTTTCCTTGATCTTTTGACTTGTTAGTCCAATAAAAGCTTTTAGACACCAGGCTCAGCAAACGACTCGTTTTTCAAAGTGGGGAACTATGACGACAAAAAGGATAAAACACCACCCCCGCAGAAGATCATCAACGCCTACTTCAACACGGCCGGTTTAGCCCCGCCCACCGATTCGCGCATTACACGCATTGCTAGCTAAATTACATAGATGCCTACCTCGTGATGACAAACCAGATCGAGCTACCGAGCAATACAGAATATTGTGCAGCGTCTGGTTGTGGAAGAAGACAGTCGCTGCATAAGCTTCCTCTGGATTCCAATAGGACTGCATGAATAAACATTATATTTAATGACGTTCCAGCTGATGAGGGTAAAACATTGTCTGTCTGTTTGCTTTATTTCACTGAGGATTGTTTTGTAGACAAGACTAGATTTGCAGACCGATTAAGAGTAAAGAACGGTGCTGTGCCGTCTATATTTGATCTGACAGGAATTGTGCAACACACGGACTTTGGGTCGAACATGTATGGGCGAATCATTCCGGTCAACATTAGACGATTTCAAAACAATTTCCCCCAAGTGCATCCACGAGTGAGTTGATCCTCATTATAATATGCAAAACTGTTATCCACTCACAGCAGTGGGCGTTTACTTCCAAGTCTTCAGTGCGAGACGTCCCATAAAAACCGAGCGTTTGTGAGCTGGGCTCAAAACTAGGCTAGAAAATTGCCTATTACTTATTCATTTTGATGTTTTTGAATGCAAAATCTAACGTCATAAGCTGACCTCAGACAACAATATAATAAAATTTAAAAAATAAAATTCATGACCCCTTTAAAGGGATAGTTCACCCACTGTCATGAATTACTCACTCTCCAGTCGTTCCAAACCTGTAAGACTTTCATTCATCTTCAGAACAAAATGAAGATCTTTTTGATGAAATCTGAGAGCTTTCTATTCCTGCATTGACAGCTACAAAACTGACTCTTTGACGCTTCAAAAAGTTAATAAAGAGATCATAAAACTAATCCACATTAATTGAGCGGTTTAATCCAAATTTGGTCCACAATCTTTCGGGTTTGGAACAACAGAATTTTCATTTTTGGATGAACTATCCCTTTAAGTACATCTCCTCTGATTTAACACAAAGTTATGGTATATAATCTTCAAAAGAGATGGAATATAGTGCAAAATGACGCTTGCATATTCTCAAAAAGTCAATATTAGGGTGAGTAAATAATAACGGTGAACTAACCGGTTAACTTTGTCTATGTTTTGCCTCGTGAAACAGAAAGTAAGTCTTACTAAAATCTACATGAACTGACCCAAACAAGCACGGGCCTCTCTCTCTCTGGATATACTGAGCAATGTTGTCATTTTACCCAAAAACATCTTTTCTATCTTAATCTTAAGAGTCCATTAATATGAGCAGGCACAGTTTATTATTCATACAGTATATTAATACAATACAGATTGTTTAAAAACAGCTTCACTTTTTTAAACAGTAAAAATAACATGATAATGTTATAGATGTTATGCTTGTCTAATATTTGATGAAGTTTGTTCTGTTTCTTTCCCTCCGGTATTTATTGCTGCGAAGCTGCTTTGAAACCATTTCTAAATCTCTATAAAGTAGCTACCATAAAACTAAAGGCGACTGTAAAACTCATCAAGATAATAGCATCATTATCCAGCTCAATTCAATTAAAGATTTTGCTTGTATCTGATAGCGTCAGTGCAATTAAATTGGTAATATTCCTAAATATTATTTGTCTTTTAAACCTAGCACTCGCCAAACGTCTGGTTTGAAAGGCCACAGGAGAAAAACCAAAATTACCCACATCATTGCTTAACAGATTCTGCTTATACACACAAATGTCTTCAAACCAAGACCAAAATTATTATTCCTAATAAATAATGTGTATGTCTGAATATCCTCAGAACCAACAACATTCTCTGAACCAATGCAGTGAGTCTCTGCAATACAGATGCTGAATCAAGTAAGACCCATCACTTGAGGCGTTCACGCAGTCTTACCGTATGTGAAAAGCACAACCGTAGGAGGAAAGTCTCCTCTGATAATTAAGCGCTGGCCATTGGGCTGCTTATGTAAGGCCACATACGAGCACACAGAACATGCTTTACATGCAGCCTGCAGGCGGTCAGATGTAGAGGACTCATGCATGAGCTAACAATGTGCCTGAACCATTACGTCAGTAACAGGACATTTACACAGTGAAAAATCTCTGCTCATCTCTTAAATAAATGACTTCAAGTTAATCTGACTACAAATTCGGAATATGTTTTAATAATACTACTGCCAGTTTCACACATGTAAACAAATTTTTGTGTTCAACATATTGACAGCAGTATGATGTTAAAGGGATAGTTCACCCAAAAGTTACAATTCTGTCAGTAATTACTGATGTGTGAGTTGATGAATGTTCATCTGTTCATCATATAAAGCCTTCGTGTCTATTCGGAAAGTTGGACTAAACCGCTTGATTCATATGGATTTGTTTTACGATCTCTTTGTAAACATTTTGAAGCGTCAAAGCGCCAATTGAGGGACAGAAAGTTCTCAGATTTCAGCAAAAATATCTTCATATTTTGTTCCGAAGATGAACGAAGGTCTTATGGGTTTGGATTGGAACGACATGAAGGCGAGTAATTAATGACAGAATTTAAATTTTGGGGTGAATTAAGTCTTTAAAAGCAGATTTTTTTTATGATTATTACTGTTGTCTGCTAAGGCAAGAATCACAAACACTGCTAAGGTTAGTGATTTGGACAAACCCCTAACACCAAGTCTTTGAATTTTTTTTTTTGGCTGTGAGAAGACATACATCTGATTCATCTGTCGCTGATTATTTTCCATACCGTGGGTTAGGAAAAGTGGGTTGTACTGCTATTTAGTGTGTTTTTGGATTGTTCTGCTGACGAAACACTGCAAAAGTCCCGACAACATGAACTGTGGGATAAAAAGTGATCTAGGAGCTTTATACAGCAATCAAAAACATGGTAATTCTCTCTCAAAGCCTCGTTTTCATACATGGTACTGCTCTGAATAAGGTTTATAAACTTCATCCTACAGCAGTGCTACTGTATGAACATGAATACCTCAGAAAATGTGGATTTGAGGTATTTGGATCTCACCTCGCAAGGAGATCCAGTGAGAAAACAACTAGCAACCACCCAGAACACCCAGACAACCACGTGACTTTTGAACATCAAAATAGTCCCACCCTTCCAAGTTCCTTTCAAAAACCCTCACACGGATACGAAGTAAAAGTAACTACGAGTCATAAAACACTGTTTATTTATGATATGAAGAGTAAAGCGTACTTACCTCCTCCTGCAACTCCTTATTCTTGTGCATCATCTGCTCCAGGTTTTCATTAGACTGCATGGAAAAACGTAAAAAAAATATTACACACTTGTACTACACTTTTTGACCAATATGGACTAGTTTGGGGTTGGTAAGAGTTTAAAATCAAGTCTCTTATGCTCACCAAGGCTGCAGATATCTGAACAAGAATACCCCCAAATACAAAGTAATACCGTGAAATATAATTAGTTTAAATAAACGTTTTCTATTTTTAAATGTTTTTAAATGTAATTATTCTGGTGATGGCATAGCCATTCAGTATGGAAGCTTGTTTCCGCCACTGAAAAAAAAAAAAAAAAAAATAATAATGATTGCGACTTTTTATCTCACAATTAGCCTTTCGCCGAGCCCCGCCCCCCTTATGCCGAGTTCAGACTGCATGATTTTAGCCACGATTTTGGCTCGCCGACAGGTTTTGAGAATTCGCCGACAAATGCCCGAAATCACAGGCAAATCGGCGCTCGTTCACGCGAGTGACAATCACGCAGTGTGAATGAACAAAGACGCGAACTGAGAGAATCACCGACGAGTCGCCGACGCCCGTGAGATATTTGGCATGCTAAATATCTGGACCTGTCGGCGATTCAAAATCCTGCTGTGTGAAAAGTGTTTTGACTGAAAACTACATCGGCGATCACCGGCAGCCAGTGAGAGAGCAAGATACAGAGCAGCAGGGAGTTCGGGGAGGAGTTATAGATCACATATCAACATGATATGGCATTGTTTCAACAAAAAAAGCTTCTTCTCGGTCTATTTGGACACAATAAATGGAAGAAAAATTAGTAGAAATTTGGCAGGAGCACTCGTGTCTGTTTCACCAGCTGTACCACAACCGGGTCGGAAAAAAAAGTCTCACGTGAGAACTCCGGTCTTGCACGTGTGGTGTCGCGCGTTGTTTCCTTTTCATATCTCACGCGTGTTTGTTGTGAAATGTAGTTTGCGTGCAGCGTGCTAGACAGAGTCTGTTGGCGATTTTTCTAAAGTCATGCAGTGTGAAACCTTCTGTCGCCGATCCATCGTCCAGTGTGAACACAGCAGCGACTGAATGCTGGCCAAGATAGTCATGCAGTGTGAAAAGAGCAGCGACCTGACTACTTTGAAAATCGTGCAGTCTGAAAGAGCCATTAGTTACTGCTGCTACCTCCGTCAAACAAATGGTCAAACACGGGTAGCGCGACAGATTGCCATGACGGCAAAGGGTATTCCTGTGCGTGTCAGTGACCTTTTTTGGAGCAATACCTCCGCGATATCAAGCAAGATCGAAGCAAAAGGGGTTACGGTATGCGGTGGAGGGATTTATTCCAAATAGAAAAATTAAGAAATGAATGAGACACGACTACTATTGATGCTAATGCTTACCAGTCTCAAGAAAAATCAGAAAAAACCCATGACCATGCTAAGTTACCTCAAATGCAACCAGCACAGCCTTGAAGATTTTATAAACTGGTTCAGTGGCTAATTGGAGTTCGAAATATATAACTTGCGCGCTGCATATTTATTCATTTTGCCTCCGATACAGGAGTAGCACGTTCGCTTTAACAAGCAGGTTGTTCATTACCACAGCAACCGATTGCGTGTCATGCTCATGCTGAATGCGATTTTCGTGTTTAAAAAGTAGCTAACGTTATGCATAAGAGACGGAAAGAGGCAGAGAACGATACGTTATTTAAGGTTATTTCTATTCGTTACGATATTTATTTATGAACTGATGTTGTCATGTAAGCTTCATGCTTTCCCCGTTGCGAACGTCCTCTAAACTGTAGTCTACGGTGCTGCACTGCTAACTTAGCTGACAGCTGCTCATTTTCCCAGAGAATATCATGGTATGTTAACAACAACCCTTTAGAAAATGTACAGTAAGTCCTTTGTGGATCCTCTTGATCTGCTTTCTCCGTGCTTCTTTGACTAATCTCAGTCGCACGCACGCTGCACGCGAGACGAGTTAACCATGTTCGACACATTTAACTGGGATTGGGGCATCCACACTGTTTAATACATCTTAGGCACCGCTCGCATTGTGTTTTGGGCTTTGGAAAGGGAAAAAATACAACTTCTCCAGACAATCTCTCGGGGTATCATGTGTCCGATTTACTAACGCCGTGGGCGCACCGCTTACTGTTTGACGGAACAGCTCACACAGTAACGGTTGCTATGATGTGTGATTGGACAATGGCCATTTTGTGGGAGGGGCCGGCGAAAGGTCAATTGCGATATATGAAGTCGGAATTCTGAGAAATAAAGTCGCAATTGCGAGATATAAAGTCGCAATTCTGAGATATAAAGTCGCAATTCTGAGAAATAAAGTCGCAATTGCGAGATATAAAGTCGCAATTCTGAAAAATAAAGTCGCAATTGCGAGATATAAAGTCGCAATTCTGAGAAATAAAGTCGCAATTGCGAGATATAAAGTCGCAATTCTGAGATATAAGGTCGCAATTCTGAGAAATAAATTTGCAATTGCGAGATATAAAGTCGCAATTCTGAGAAATAGTCGCAATTGCGAGATAAAAAGTCACAATTCTGAGAAATAGTCACAATTGCGAGATATAAAGTCGCAATTCTGAGAAATAAAGTCGCAATTTGTGAGATATAAAGTCGCAATTCTGAGAAATAAAGTCACAACTGCAAGATATAAAGTCGCAATTCTGAGAAATAAAGTCACAACTGCAAGATATAAAGTCGCAATTCTGAGAAATAAAGTCGCAACTGCAAGATATAAAGTCGCAATTGTGAGAAATAAAGTCGCAACTGCAAGATATAAAGTCGCAATTGTGAGAAATAAAGTCGCAACTGCAAGATATAAAGTCGCAATTGTGAGAAATAAAGTCGCAACTGCAAGATATAAAGTCGCAATTCTGAGATATAAAGTCGCAATTGCGAGATAAAAAGTCACAATTCTGAGAAATAGTCGCAATTGCGAGATATAAAGTCGCAATTCTGAGAAATAAAGTCGCAACTGCAAGATATAAAGTCGCAATTCTGAGAAATAAAGTCGCAATTGCGAGATATAAAGTCGCAATTCTGAGAAATAAAGTCGCAATTGTGAGATATAAAGTCGCAATTCTGAGAAATAAAGTCGCAACTGCAAGATATAAAGTCGCAATTGTGAGAAATAAAGTCGCAACTGCAAAGCCCCATTCACACAGCGAGTTGATCCCAGGAAATTGCCGGCAAATTGCCAGAACGCCTTCTGTGTGAACGCAAACACGACCTGGGATTGCTTCTGGGATTGATCCCGGGTTGGGGACCTAGTAACATTGCCGTAATCAGTGCCGGAACGCGCGCTGTGTGAACAAAAGCCAAGACCAACGCCGTAAAGGGTGTGTCTTTAGTGATGACGCTCGTGCCATCGCGCGACTCTGTTGCTCTTAGAAGAAAGTTTGTGTTCGTCATCAACAAACAAAGGACGAACAAATACCTGCAAACTAGGGCTGCACGTTTTCAAGTTTTTCATTAACCGTTAACCGAGGCCCTTTCGGTTAATACTCGGTTAAGTGTGCGCGCCGCGCCGCAACCTCGAGATACAGAGTTAATTTTTAACACCTTTAATAACTGGTTGGACCCCATTTGAAACGAAATTAATTTATAGAAATAAAACGCAGTGGTAAGTTCAGAGCAGTTAAAGTAGGCGCGTTTCCATCACCCTTCAAACTGAAATTGCCCATTGAAAATACATTGGCAACACGTCCATTTCGCAAAAACTCCGTGTCCGCAAATAATAATAATAATGATCATTATTGTAACATTTTATAGGCTGCATATGTAGAAGACGCTTTTATCCAAAAAAGGAGCAAAGCACAAATAAACACAATATTTTGACGCATATCCAGTGTGTGTGCTTAGTGTGGAGGCTGCGAGACGCATGTGAACACTTGCAGTTTTATTGCAGTTCTTTCAGTGGAAACAACTTAAAATACTCTTTCATTTCTGGTCACACAGAAAATAATAATACATTATTCGCAAATACATTTATTTGCGTAAACTCACAATAACAAGAAAACGTTGTGCTTTAACAAACAGACGCGCTTCATGATTTCCGTGAACTGAAGCGCGAGAACTGAAACAACCACCGCATTTGTTCGTTTTAAATTGGACATTTAAAGCTTAAATGTCCAATTTAAAACGAACAAATTCGAATCAAAAGCCAATATATCCTGACTATGTAATTATGTAGCTTAGCTAATTATGTAGGCTATTTCTCTCTAAAGGTGCATCCGGGGATGGAGATTTGTTTTTAGGAGAAACTGATTTAGAAAACAATAGTTTATTAATAAACAATTAATGCCTCGTTATTTTATATTATTTTATTATCAGACACATTTATTATATCTTATAAATCATCTATAAATCCCCTTTCTGTAGGCCTTGGTTATGGCTCTTCTCATTCAGCACTGCGGGGGAAATATAATTTCCAGGTTCTAATTTGGCCTCAGAAAACCAGTAAAATCTTTTTTTTTTCCATATTCATTTGTCAAATATTTTAAATGTTTAAAGGGGCAAAAAAAATCAAACAAATATCTGAAAATTCGTCGATATATATATATTTTTTTGCGCAGCATTTGACCTAGTCCTACAGTTCAAATGAACATTTTGGTGTTAAACTCTGCGTTTTACAAAATACAACAACCGTTCATTTTTCGTTTTGCAATTAGGCAGATTAAATAAGGGGAAACGAATGAACACAAAAGTACACTGACCGTTTGGACATATACGAGGCAGAGTTCTTTTTTAAAATTCATAAAAGATACATGGAATATACTAGACAAAACCTCAAAGAAATGTCACAATCAAGACCTCGGAGCAGAAATGAGTGAGAAACACACAGAAACTCTGCGACTTTCCCTGCAATTAATGCTTGGATGACACACCACGTCTCCTTCCATAAATAATAATAATAATAATGTCTAGTGCGGTGGCTGTGATATACCAACGTCCGTTGCCATTATTTTTGGAATGGCTTATCGCGAAAGGAAAAAAAATTTTTAGTCGCATAACATCGTTAATAGAAACGCTGTCATTTCACAATATTTTTTTATCGACAATCAGAAAAAAAAACGCAAAAGTTTTGTGCAAATATGTATTGACGCCACTTAACCGAGCAAAAAGGTTTCACTCGGTTATGCAATTTTAAACGGTTACTGCTAATCGGTTAACCATGGACACCCCTACTGCAAACTGGAGCGAAGCAGAGACCAGGAGCTCCTCTATCCGTACTGAAGCTCCAGTGCGTGTACGGTATGCGCGTTTACATGTTTTCGACGCGTCCGTTATACGTCTCACCCTGACGTCATGTGTCTTCCCGGGATTTTTACGGGTTGTGTGTGAACACACACACAGATCCCGGCAAATCACTGGCAGTGTGAATGAACCGAAATCAGACAATTCCGGGACAAATGCTGGGTCACATTATCCGTGTATTTTCTGGAATCTCTGTGTGAAAGGGGCTCAAGATATAAAGTCGCAATTCTGAGATATAAAGTCGAAATTGCGAGATAAAAAGTCACAATTCTGAGAAATAGTCGCAATTGCGAGATATAAAGTCGCAATTCTGAGAAATAAAGTCGCAATTGCGAGATATAAAGTCGCAATTCTGAGAAATAAAGTCGCAATTGCGAGATATAAAGTCGCAATTGTGAGAAATAAAGTCGCAACTGCAAGATATAAAGTCGCAATTCTGAGATATAAAGTCGCAATTGCGAGATAAAAAGTCACAATTCTGAGAAATAGTCGCAATTGCGAGACAAAGTCGCAATTCTGAGAAATAAAGTCGCAATTGCGAGATATAAAGTCGCAATTCTGAGAAATAAAGTCGCAATTGTGAGATATAAAGTCGCAATTCTGAGAAATAAAGTCGCAACTGCAAGATATAAAGTCGCAATTGTGAGATATAAAGTCGCAATTCTGAGAAATAAAGTCGCAACTGCAAGATATAAAGTCGCAATTGTGAGAAATAAAGTCGCAACTGCAAGATATAAAGTCGCAGTTGTGAGAAATAAAGTCGCAACTGCAAGATATAAAGTCGCAATTCTGAGACATAAAGTCGCAATTGTGAGATATAAAGAGGCAATTCTGAGAAATAAAGTCGCAATTCTAAGAAATAAAGTCGCAAATGCGAGATAAAGTCGCAATTCTGAGAAATAAAGTCACAATTGCGAGATATAAAGTAACAATTCTGAGAAATAAAGTCGCAATTGTGAGATATAAAGTGGTAATTCTGAGAAATAAAGTCGCAACTGCAAGATATAAAGTCGCAATTCTGAGAAATAGTCGCAATTGCGAGATATAAAGTCACAATTCTTAGAAATAAAGTCGCAATTGTGAGATATAAAGTCGCAATTCTAAGAAATAAAGTCGCAAATGCGAAATATAAAGTCGCAATTATGAAAAAAAAGACAGAATTGAGACTTTATATCTCACAATTCTGACTTTTTTTCTCACAATTCTGACTTTATAACACATAAATGCGAGTTTATATCTCGAAATTCTGACGTCTTTTCTCAGAATTGTGATATAAACTCGCAATTGTGAGTTATTCTAAGGGAAAAAATATTATTTACCCCTCAGAATAGTTTATATCTCACAATTCTGAATTTATATCACGCAATTGCGACTTTATATCAACCAATTCTCACTTTACATCATATGCAATTCTGACTTTACAACTCACGAGATGTAAATTCGCAACTGTCAGATAAAAAGTCGTAATTACCTTTTTTATTTTTCATTCTGTGGCAGAAACAAGCTTCCATACTTCAGTGACCCCAAACTTTTGAACAGTAGAAACATGATGGCCTTTTGTTATGGCATAGGTTAACAGTTTATGCTATATAGAATTAATGACAGATGGATATGTTAAAGTTGGCCTTCCTGACTAGTATTACAGTGACAATATACAATATTTTCTGGAGTTATTGTTATCACTGTAAAATCATAAATAAATATGCAATCTCCTTCAAGCTATGTAAAATAACTGAACGATGTTACTTTAAAAATTATAATAGTTTCCAAAACTTAAAAGGATAATTGTGACAACAAATTAAAAATTAAATTAAATTTTTTCTTTTAAAATATTTTTGAAATTCTAATATATTTTCAGTGAATTTTCATTAAATATCATGAAAAAAAGTGTGTTCAATTTCAAAAACATCTCATATGCTACACATGCACAACCATTCAAAATTTTGGGGTCATTCTTTTTCTTTATATATATATTAGTGTTGTCACGGTACCAAAATTTTAGTATTCGGTACCAATACCAGTAAAAATTCACGGTTCTCGGTACCAATTTCGGTACCAAAGCTTAGTTTAAATTTACATATATTTAAGTGTTTATCACGGTTACAAGTATGGGAACTGTACATTTGTATTATAAACACTTTAGAAAAAGTTAAGATAAAATGACCTAAAATAAACAATAGTATACACTAACAAATTTTTAAAGTTGTTTGTAAAGTTTTAATCCGTTAACATTTATTTAATGCACAATGAATGAAGTGAACAAACATGAACAATCAAGTGTTTGTATTAAATAACATTTACAAACATTAATTAATGTTGTAAAAATATATTGTTCACTCAATGTGTTGATGTGAACTAAGTAATGTTGATGAATGGTAGCTATCTTATTGTAGCGTTACCAAACTATACAGGAGATAAAACATGTTTTATTTGACTTGACTGTACTTTTATTTAATCTAAAACTGCATTCATATTTAATTTTAAAAAGGCTTTTTAAACCACCCGAGTTATAAAGGCAAGAATACGCCTAGAACTGGCACTGACATTAAATGACATAAATAGGGATGCATCGATACTAATACCAGTAGTACTCTGGTGTCGGTTGGATACTAATGTGCTCATGTACTCGTAAAACTACCCCGAAAGCACTTTAGAGGCCGTTCACATATCGCGCGTGTTTTTTATTATATTTTTGCGCGTGCTTATTCTTTCCAAAGCGCTTGCTCTCACGCGGCGTCTGTCGTTGCTATGCAACGAGTTTTTATTATGAGCGCGCTTGCCTCGCGCCTATATTTGAAATTGCGAATTTGCATGTAATCGGCCTCTTATGGCAACGTGACATTAGCCTAATCCAAAATATTTCCATATGTGGCTCTTTCCTCCTTTCGTGTCAACAAGTGGATTCAGAGAGAGAGCATATCAGCGACTGTGCACCTTTCAGACAGCGAGTCTAGAACTGGATGAACCTGGTACTCGGTACCTAGAAAAGCTGGTACCGTAACATTTTTTTTTTTTTAGTACGGACTTGGTACCGAAGTACCGAGTTTTTTGACAACACTAATATATATATATATATAATATATATATATAGCAAATTATGCTTTTGAAAGAAGTCTCTTATGCTTCTGATTCCATTACTTCAGTGTTCATTGTCACATGGTTGGTCCTTTAGAAATCAATCTAATATGCTTTACAAATGACATTAACATTAAAAATCGTACCCACCCCAGTGTATTGACCGGTAGTGTATAAAACGGGGCGTCTGTTTTAAAGTGGTAAATGTCAGTCACCTGGGTTTGGTTCTTGTAGGCTTTCAGTTCCGCCACCTGCCGTTCCAGCCCAACGCTCCTCTCTGCGATTCTGCTCAACTCTCCTTCTGTTTGGCCCAACTTCTCCTTCAGCTCCTTCATCTGAATCTCTCTCTCTTCATCCTTCACCTGTTTCTTCAGCAGTTCCTCCTTCTCCCTGGATACTTGATCCAGCTTCTCTCTCTCCGTTTTCATGTTCCTTTCCATTTCTGCCGTCACACAGAAGAAGGGGAGGAGGTCATAGAGGAGCTCATGAAGCAGTATTTGTGCTAATACAATCATTTTCCCCAAACTTTCACACAAATTGGATTGCGGAGCAAGTAAAAAGTGTGGCGTTGTGAGTTATGGCTATGCTGGGAGCATCTGGTTTATCTCATGAGCATGCAAAAATGAGTGTGCAGAGCTGTTCACATTGGCGCAGGCTCACATGCCAGAGATGCAAAGGATCAGATTCTTAACAGTAGTTAAATAGCCTTTTAGTGCTTTTGATGAGTCATGTTTTACTTACCTTGCATTGCAAGTGTTGCTTTATTTTTGTCCTCTGCAGCTGAGTCAAGCTTATTTGTCTGAAATTAAACAGAACAAACAATTACAAACTAATTGGTACGGGAACAAAATGCAGGCCAAAAACAGATGTTTACCTTGCTTTGAATCAAGTTATTATGCAGACAAGAATACTTAAAGGGATAGTTCACGTTGAAATAAATTTTTGGTATGTTTGTTTACACTCTTAGACTCGTAAATGTAAGTACACATTGATGGCCTAAGACACGAAACGAGCAGTGTGTGAGAAAACGAACAGTATTTATATCGTTTTTTCCTCTTGTAACCACAGCCACGTCCAAGTGATCTGAGGGCACGGGCGCTTTGTGGCTGTGATTACAAGAGGTAAAACGATATAAATACTGTTCGTTTTCTCAAACAAACCGCTTGTTTTGTGTCTTAGGCCATCAATGTGTACTTACATTTACGAGTCATTAAATCATGTTTAATTTGGACTTCTCTGTACATGCTCTTTGAGGTGGTGACCATAGACCTCCATTATATGACTGATAGACAAGAACGGTTTGACCTAAAAATATCAAAATTGAAAATACAGCGGAAACAAAGACACCTACATCTTGGATGCCCTTGAGGTAAGCTAAAACATACCAAAAAATAATTCTCAACTATCCCTATAACTTTGTTAACCTTTTTTTTTTTTTTACACAAAAAAAGCTTATTTACACACACACACATATATATACACACATATAACTATACTCTGTATTTTTATTTTATTTCATTTATATCTTATTACTTATAAGTTGAAAAAAAATCTGTTTTTCGTGATAATGTTATTAAATTCAAATTAATCATATTCCTAGTAACACTTCAAGTCAAGCTTAACCATAACCATGATATAAATCACTGTAAAGAATTGCCTAGTTTTAGAGAAATGTATGCATTCCGAGCCGCATTCTAAATAATTGAAATAATATAAAGGCAGATTTTAGATCACCATATGGGCTGGAGGGAGGCGAATGTATGGCACAAGAAACACATATTTTTTTTAATAAGTGTTATTTTCCTGTAATCATTATGTGAAATAATAACCAGGGGTTTTCAGGTTAGTAAATAAACAGTCTTAGTGTTACCAGATCTTGCAGCTGCTGCTGGAGGGATGCTTTCTCCTGTTCAGAGGAGGAGAGTTTCTGCTGGAATAGAAGCACCTCCTTCTGTCTGTTCTCCAACTCCAAGTTCAGCTCCTTGATCTATGAGAACGCACAGAACACAGTGATCTTATAATGTAAATGTCTTTTGGCGTACAAGCAAATGTCATAATGCATCTTATTTAGGTTGATTTAAGGAGGGAGATGAACGGACCTTTTTGTCTTGTAATGGAGGGGAGGCTGATCCCGAGGTCTCGGCTCGAAGAGTTCTCAGCTGAAGCTGCAGGTCGGACACCTCCTTCTCCAGCTCCATGATCCTGGAGCGCTCGGACACCGTGGCGACCTACAGCAGCAGACCAGACTTAATCAACTGCTAAGCGTGACCAAAACCGGTCTATGAAGGCATTAAACATAAACTACATACTTTCTACATAAAACACATCTGCTGCTTTCTCATGAACTTAATGGGCGTAATGAAAATTAACCTGCCAGGACTTTTTTATTTTATTTTATTTGATCACAAACTACATTTAACAAAACATTCTACTATGATATACACTACCGTTCAAAAGTTTGGGTTTAGTACATTTTTTTTTTCTTTCAAATAAATAAAACTTTTGTTCAGAAAGGATGCAATAAATTATTTAAAATTGAGAGTAAAGACATTTATAATGTTACAAAGATAAATGCTGTTCTTTTGAACTTTCTATTCATTGAAGGATCCTGAAAAAAATGTATCATGGTTTCCTGGAAAATATTAAGAAGCACAACTGTTCTCAACATATCATTCCTTTGCATCAAAGGAATAAATTACATCTTAAAATATATTAAAAGAACTTTTTTATTATTATATTAATATTTCACAACATTACTGTTGTTTAGATCAAACAAATGCAGCCTTGGTAAGCGTAAGCATTTTCTTTAAAAACAATAATTAAAAAAACGAGTTAATTTTTTTTTAACTTTAGTCTAACCTAAAATCTAACCTAAACTTTTGAATAGCAGTGTAAACCAACAAAGATACTTGTAATTTAAATAATATTTATTTCCCCGCATAACAGTCGGCTACTGAGAAGTATAGGTTATAGGTGCTTAAATGACATGGGGGAAAAACTTGGTCCTAAAAATAATATTTATACAAAATCATTTATTTTCTTCTTTTGACTTTGGGATGAAAAATGACTTGCAGAGATGCACCCAGTGGTACTTACAAAAAAGAGACCTACCTCAATCCATCATGGAATAGAACAAAAAAAAAAAAAAAAAATCGCTTTCCCAAAATAAACAAAACCTCTTCCGAGCATGGGGATCTGACTTTAACCCCCAAGAGAAATCTCTCTCCCCCTCCCATCTGACAGATTCATTTACCCTAGTATCCTCTAACTCCCTCTGGAGTTTATCTGCTTTGGTCTTTTCAAACAGAAGACTCTGTTCGAGCTCCTTAATGTGGGCATGCTCCAGTTTGGTCTGCGTCTGTTAGTAGACAGAACAGGAAAAGAGAGACAACACCAACGGCGCGGGTCACATGCCAGCCAAAAGCCAAGTACGAAGAGCTTCATGCAGATCTTGACATCATCCTTTCTCTATGAATGAGGACAAAGACAGCAGTGACACACACACACACACACAGGGCGGCGTGAAGACGGAGGATCGCATTTAAAAAAAAAAACAAGAACACAAAGACATGAAACAAATGTGAAAGGCTCAAAGAGCCGGCAGATGAAAGAGACATGGAGGGTGTCAATAATAAAAGAAGGAATGAAGGAATGAACGTTTGAAAGTGATAAAAGATGAAAAGAGAAGAATGCACTGATGAAAGAGTGAATGAATGAACAAATAAGGGGAATCAAGCATCAAAGAGTCAATGCTCTAACAGGCACAAAGTGATGCACTGTTTGTCAATGAATGATTAAATGATCTATCTATCTATCTATCTATCTATCTATAGTTGTAGTTGAAACAAGTCTATCTATCTATGTATCTATGTATCTATCTATCTATCTATCTATCTATCTATCTATCTATCTATAGTTGTAGTCGAAACAAGTCTATCTATCTATCTATCTATCTATCTATCTATCTATCTATCTATCTATCTATCTATCTATCTATCTGTAGTTTTAGTCAAGACAAGTCTATCTACAGTTGTAGTCACAACAATTCTATCTATCTAGAGTTGTAGTCTCAAGTCTATCTATCCATCCATCCATCCATCCATCCATTGTTGTAGTCACAAGTTTATCTATCTATCTATCTATCTATCTATCTATGTATCTATCTATCTATCTATCTATCTATCTATCTATCTATGTATCTATTGTTTTAGTCAAGACAAGTCTATCAATAGTTGTAGTCAGTAGTCACAACAATTCTATCCATCTAGAGTTGTAGTCTCAAGTCTACAATATCCGTCCATCCATCCATCTATTGTTGTAGTCACAAGTTTATCTATCTATCTATCTATCTATCTATCTATCTATCTATCTATCTATCTATCTATCTATCTATCTATCTATCTATCTATCTATCTATCTATCTATCTATCTATCTATCTATCTATCTATGTATCTATTGTTTTAGTCAAGACAAGTCTATCAATAGTTGTAGTCAGTAGTCACAACAATTCTATCTATCTAGAGTTGTAGTCTCAAGTCTACAATATCCGTCCATCCATCCATCTATTGTTGTAGTCACAAGTCTGTCTATCTATCTATCTATCTATCTATCTATCTATCTATCTATCTATCTATCTATCTATCTATCTATCTATCTATCTATCTATCTATCTATCTATCTATCTATCTATCTATCTATCAATCTATCTATCTATCATTGTAGTCACAACAAGTTTATCTATATATCTATCTATCTGTAGACAGTTGTGGTCACATCAAGTCTTTCAATCAATCATCTATCTATCTAATCTATCATCTCTTGAAAACAATATTTATTTTTCTGATATCTACGTATCTCCTGTGAATTTGTTTTGTTAAAAGTGTAAACGATACTGATAATTTCTGCATGAACACAAACTGATCTGTGACAGGTGACTACGCTGGTTCCGGCATATTGGGTTTCTCTCGATGTAAACGTATATGATAGGGTCACTTTACCTCTAGGTCACCTTTGGTAATATAAGCCTCCTCTACACGGAACTGCAGGTCCTCCACTTTTCTGTGGGATAAAAAGTACACTTCAAGGTTTCTTAACACAATCACATGAACTTGCGAGTTCTTTTGCAATAATCAAGCAATATATAAAGTATTTTTAAAGATGACCTTTTTTCCTCTTCCAGTTGATTCATCAGCTCCACTTTATCTCGGTCTGCAGTCTCCACAAGTCTCCGCAACTGGTCCAACTTGGCTTCCATCTCGTTGGCGTACTTCAAAAACACATGCAAAATTTTAAGATTCAGAACACCATGCAATACGTGTGCATCTAAAGGTGGTGACCTTTTTGAGCAATGTTGGCAACAGGCAACCAGGTGAGACCCATCAAAAATATCCAGATAAAAACTTGTTGCCCATTCTCAATAGGAAAGTGCCCAAGCAACATTGCCCAGAAATCTTGCTCAAAAAGTTGCCCAGTGTATCATCACCTTTAGAGTCTGGTTATAAAGGGGTCATGAACTGGCTTTTAAAATGTTATCATATTGTTGTCTGAGGTCAGCTTATGACGTTCGCTTGGTTTTTACATTCAAAAACATTAAAATGAATAAGTAATAGGCTATTTTCTACCCTAGTTTTGAGCCTAGCTCAAAAACGCTCAGTTTTTATGGGCGTCTCACATTGAAGACTTGAAAGTAAACACCCACTGCTGTGAGTGGATAACAGTTTCGCATATTATAATGAGTTTCAACTCACTCGTCGTGCACGTGGGGGAAATTGTTTTGAAAACGTCCAATGTTGTAAAATGGCAACCGGAATGATTCGCCCATACATGTTCGACCCAGAGTCCGTGTGTTGCACAATGGGCTCTATGCACGGCGTTATTTCCGGTGAAGGATTAAGGATGCTCGATAACTTCCGCCGATCATAGAGTCCAATGCAATACCGAGAATTTATATTGAATTTTATACTCCATGGTTATACTAATGAAACGTTAGTCACAAAAACAGATAAAACAGACACCCCTCGTTGTGTTTATGCTTCTTTTTAAAATTATATTAAATAAACATAACTATATATAAAATTACATCTAAACGTATGTACGTTTCGTTTCAAAGACGGGAGGACAGTAAATATTGAAGACTCTGCCATAATCCCGTTTTCTCCGGTTTTCCTCCGCTTTAATCTACACAACCGGAAATGGACGAGCATCCTTACGTCAAATGCGGAACTTATGCGTGCATATAGCCCATTCCTGTCGGATCCAATATAGCAGGCACAGCACCGTTCTTTACTCTTAATCGGTCTGCAAATCCAGTTTAATAGTTTACAAAACAATCCTCAGTGAAATGAAGCTAACAAATGGACAATGTTTTACCTCATCAGCTGGAACGTCATTAAAAAAAAGTTTATCCATGCAGTCCTATTGGAATCCAGAGGAAGCTCATGCAGCGACTGTCTTCTTCCACAAACAGACGCTGCACAATATTCTGTATTGCTCGGTAGCTCGATCCGCTTTGTCATCACGAGGTAGGCATCTATGTCATTTAGCTATGCGTGTAATGCGCGAATCGGTGGGCGGGGCTAAACCGGCCGTGTTGAAGTAGGCGTTGATCTTCTTCTGCGGGGGTGGTGTTTTATCCTCTTTGACGTCATAGTTCCCCACTTTTAAAAATGAGTCGTTTGCTGAGGCTGGTGTCTAAAAGCTTTTATTGGACTAATGGTACGTTCACACCGGACGCGAATAGCGTGTCAGGCGCGAATGATTTAAATGTTAAGTCAATGCAAAGATGCAAAGATGCGTTACGCGCGTAAAAAATTCCTGCGGCGCAAATGAGGCGTGGAGCGCGGCGTGGAAGACGCCTCATTCGCACGTCAAGTTTGCGCGAATGCCGCAAATTGAGCGTCTGCCGCGTTAAGCGCGTTATGCACGAAAGATATAGTTAGTGCCATTTGTGCATTCACGTGTTTGACGCGAATTCGCGTCTGCCGCATGAAAAATCTGACCTTTGGCGTGAATTCGCACCGCGTTAACCAATCAGAAGCCTAGCTGCTTGCTCACGTGGTGAAGCATCTGGATGCTTCAATAAATTATTTTGTAATATGACTAAATGCATGGTGGGATTATGCACAACAAAGCAAATATTTTATCACTAAAAACATTATTTCTATATACGAGACATGTTCATTTTGTATTGAATGTTATTCATTCCATATCTAGATTATATGAAATAGTATTATGACGTAAAGACAACCAACATATGTGCATAAGTTCATGTCTGGACGTGAGAGGAAAAAAAAAAAAGAAAAAAAAAAAATCACAGGACAGGTTAATAACTTTTGGAAGCTGGCTCTATTTATCATCAAAACAAAAATAAATGACAGCTAGATTAGATGGATGAGGGCGAGGGTGATCCTCGCTCCGATGCGGGACAACATGTCATCAAACTGGGCGTGGGACAGGCGGAAGTACCGCTGACAGCGGCCGTCATCCAGCATGCTCCTGGAGAGAGCAAATGGTGAAACTAGCCAAATGGTTCGCCTCCGAAGGGTCCAGAGGATACAAATATATGGCGACGATGATCCCCACACCACTGTTCTGCTCTCCAGAGTAAATACAGAGCGGTGAGTCTCTCCGTGAATGCTCGGCCGCCAACGGATTTTGATTCTGATGCGCGTAAATTTCACTTCAAACTTTTGTTTTACACGCGTTAGTTTCACTCTTGACACGCGAATTAACACAAAGTGGTCAGGCGCGAATTTGACGCGCAATTCGCGTCCGGTGTGAACGTAGCATAACAAGGATGTTTTCAGTTCTGAAACTTACAGGATTTTCTTAAAATATGATGACTTCTTAGATGTCAAAAGCTCAAGGAAAATTTGATTTCTCAGTTCATCACCCCTTTAATATCAGAAAACTGCTCACCTGTTCCTGGCCCTGTCTGAGCAGTGCCAGCTCTTGCTGCACCTCTCCAGCATGGCTTGTGGCTCGTGCCACTTCCGTCCTCTCCATGTCCCGCTCAGCCAGGAGCTGCTCGATGTGCTGCTGCTTCTCCTTCAGGGCCTCCTGCAGGGCCGTGGTGCCTGAGATCTTCCGTGCGTACCGTGCAGACGTCTCTGTGAGCTGAGAGATTATTGACAGGTTTTATTTCTAATAATATATGGAGAAGAACATATACTGTGAGTGAAAGGAGCAGGACTGTACCAGGCCCGCTCGGCTGGGTTTGCCTCCTACTGAGGAGGTGACAGAGCTGAGGGAGCTGACAGAAGATGCGCTCGGGCTGTTCTTTAGGGTCGACCTGCGCCTGGAGCTTTTGGATTTGGCAGTAGTGGTGGACGGGAATCCGATGCGTGTGACTTTGTGCGTAGGAGCGAACAGTCCATACTTTGGGAGGCACTGAAAATACCTGTGAGAGTAAAGCATAAAAATAGATAAATATTCCCTAATCAAGATGTGCCAAGCTGATAGACTCATGTCCAAACAGAGTGCTGTAATAAAATCAGGGTGTGCACACTTATGCAGTTAGTTATTCCAAATTTGTATTTAGATTTTATTTTTTTTTCTATGAAAACTGTCACTTTGGTTTTCAGTGGCATTGCATAGGTTGTGATTTTTACATTAAATATGCAAAAGTTTTGATATGACTTGTCTTTGTTTCATTTTTTACATCACACACAAAAAAAATAACGTTTTAACAGGGGTGTGTAGACTTTTTATATGCACTCTAGACTCTACTTACAGTACACTTCCCATAAAGACAGTTCAACTAAAACTAACATGCGATTACCAACTCGTTTTACTTCTGTAATGTAATATTTCAGAGCGAAACAGGACATTTTTATTATAGAGGGTATGCATGTGACATCACTGTCTGGAGTGAATGTGGTTACACCGACTGAGTGGCAGCATTGGTTTTCAGTGAGAATGCCGAAAAAAACACACAAAACACATCTAAAACAGGAAAAAGCTTTGAGATTGACTGAACAAATAGATTTGCCAAGAAATCTGAAGTATATTTTAACAGACTGCCAAAAGTTACAGAAAAAATAAGGAAATGGATCGCTGCGATTCACAAAAACAACCCACCCAGACAGCAAAATATAGATTTGCAGTTATCATTTTTTGTCAATATGTTGAATTCTGGGGTAAAATCATTTCCTATATTGTTATATTTTGCATTGACAACTCAACAAATAAATATCTGCCATCTTATATTCAGCATAATTGGTAACTATAAAGGTTTTAGGGCTGGACGATATGACGATATATAACATTGATATAAGTGCTGAAGTGCCTATATAGAGTGCCGAACCGATGACGTCACTTTGTGGGACAACTCGGAAGCTAGCAACGCATGGTTTCCCTCGATCGAAAAGCTTTGCCTTTTCCCCATAGACTTTTGGAAAATCACAAAAAATAAGATAAGTAAGTTGTGACTCTTGTACATTTTATTTATCAAGATCTATATAAAGTTTTTTAAAAACACAAGCAGACAAAATAAAGTTTAAAAAACCACAAGCAGGTTATAACTGTGTGTTCTATGTCATAGATCAAAATGTGAAAATATTTAGAGGCTTTGTTCACCACAGACCTTATTTCAGGCGATTTATTTTTTAGCAAAAACCCATTGAAAAACCCCATAGACTTTAGAGCGAGGGAACCGGTAGTGCTAAAATGCTAACTCACTTCAGCGTTTTGGCCTACAGAGTGACATCGTAACTTCGGCACTCTATTGTATTTATAAAAAGCGTTCACAAGCGAATTTGCTTTATGTATTTCCCAGACGTCGAAATCAGGCATATATAAATATCAGGCAAGCATGATTCCTGGCTGCAAGTCAATATCAATGGATCACTGGAAAATTGGTAGTTGTAGTTGATTCATCGTTCGTTTTACTTGCATTTTCACAGTTTTCCCTATTAGATCCAGTCATGCATCAGGCTCTTTGGGAACTGAACATGAAAAATGAAGCTATTTAACATACTGTACAGTTGGGGGAAAAACAAGTAATCTCACATGCCTTTTCAATGGCTTCTCAACAATGTCTCAAAACTTTAGTTTCTTAAGAATATGCTAAGATTCAGCCAGATAAGCATAAATGTTTTATAAATGTCCTGTTCTCACAGGTTGTTCTCTTGTGTAATTTTGACAAATTGTGGCCTTACCTTACACCAGCCACTGCCCCATCATTCTTGCCAAGAGGCTCGTCCAGCTCAACGCCACACCATTCACCTTTCGCGAAGTCAGTTTCTCCCAGGAAGCGCACAACACCTGCCTTGGATCCTGCAACCTAAGGAATGGAAGCAAAACATTCCCTCAAACTTCCCTCAAGGAGCCACTAAAGTGTGAAGAAGACAGACCAGATACGGGCCTCACCAGCACACGATCACCCAGCTTCATGTCCCGCTGTAACTTCTTGGCCGAATCCGTCTCAGACATATTGGAGGCAGACTCGCTGGTGGCCCTGGTGAGGTTTGATGAGGACTTGGTGGTTGCAATAATGGTTTGAGTGACAGGAGCAGGATCTTTGGCAGGGGAGGCAGACGACTTGTTGGCGGGAGTCTGCGTGCCATTGGTCTCAAGCTCTGCCACGGGAGTACGAGAGAGTTTGGAGGGCCGAGTAAATATGCCTCGCAAGTCCATACACTGGAAGTAGCGCACTCCAGACACAGAGCCATCGTTCTTCCCGATGGGCTCGTCTAGAACTATTCCTGCCCACTGGCCTGGTGCAAACTGAGTCCCTCCGATGAACTGCACAGAACCGGGTTTATTTCCGTTGACCCAGACACGTTCGCCAACAGAGAAATCTGACGGCGCATCTTGGCCGCTATTGGAGGTCGGAGATGTTACAGCCTTGGCACCAGCTGCAGTCAGCAAAAATAAAGGCACGTCATGTGTGAATCAGTGCATTTAATATGTAACCCATAGGTTACTCACCTGAGGTGGGCGAGGTTTTGGTTGGCGCCGAAGCTGGTTTACCAATTTTGGTGGGTGGTTTGAGACCACTTGGCTTCCCCGTACTCATTTTCCCTGCTTTATGCACACATGTGCTATTCCTGCAGGGCCTGGAAATACGTCAACCCTCCTTGACCAGATAGGATTCCCTGACAGAAGAAATGTTACTATAAGTAAAGCGTGCGATTGGTGTTTATTTGTTTTATTGTGTGATGATAATCCCCTAAAAACTCAAAAAGTACCTGTGTCCACCTTAGTCGTGAGGAAACAGAAATAGCAACAATTGTAACTGATTATCAAAAAAGAAAAAAGGTGGGAATTGGTTTTATTAATTAGTTGTTTATTGGATTTGCGGGTCTTCCGTGAGCATGCAGGGGCGGGGTTGAAGCAGATTAGCAATTATTGGCTAAAATTTAAGCAGACTAAATGATTGTGGAAGTCCTGCATACATCACAAAAGAGAAATTTACGATTAAATTACGAGGTCAAAAAGAAAATGAAACATATGAAAAGATAAATTGTTCACAATAAGCTCTATAGAACACGCATTTAGAAAATAAATAAGGTGAATTTTTATTTCAAGTAGAGTTTCATTTCAGGCACAACCATTTTTAACATGAATATGTAAAAAGCTTCCGTTCTTCCGGAGCAACTTCTATTTCATCATGCCAACTTTAATACATGACATGTTAAAAACCATTATCATCAAAGTGGAATACATGGCATTACTATGGTACTTTTTTGGTGACTGTTGGAGGGAAAATAAATATTCGTATTATTTTATATTATTAACAATTATCAAATAACTAACTATGGTACTTTGGTGGGAACTGTTGTTACCATGGTAACCATGGCTATTTGTGTCGGTCAATGACAGTTAATCCTGAGTACAAAATCATTTATACTTGCGCTAATCCACATAATGACAGTCCATGACGACACACAATAAAAGTTAACGGTAACACAGATAACTTTAAAAAAAAAAAAAAGTACCATGGTACTACATTGACAGTAAGTTAACGTTACCATGTATTTGTGTACTGTATACCATGGTATTACCCACTGAAAATCCCTCTAACTTACCATGGTAATACCCAAGCACTTTTAGTGACAAAAACCATAGCACATAGCATCATTGTTTACTTTATTATTGAATAATATACCACTGGTTATTTATTTTAGTTTAAGCATGAGTTAAATAAAGTTATCTATACTTTTGCTTATTAACTAAATATTTTTTTTTTAAGTATGCCATTAATGCAATCAGCGATTTTGATCAATTTGGACTGAATTGTTAAAAGAACAAAATGTGATTGTTGTTGTATATTTATTCAACCGAGCTAACGACCAACCAAACGATAACTGTCAACACGATAAATTACATGAAAACTATCCAATAATTTCACATAATATCCTTCTAAACAAATATATGAAAGTCTGTTTTTAGTCTCAAATTTAGTATATTTGTGTTTCTACGTGGCTGCGAGTTCTCATCATAACAAACTGTCTGCTAGCCGACATTAGCCAGAGGAGCTAATCCTTTAAATGCAACACACATGAGCTCAATACAGTGAGATTTAAGTTAGAGAGTATAAAGTGATCATATTATTTTACCTGAACCGTTTTAATGTCAAGCATGCCTCCGTGATAAGGAAAATAAAGGGGATTTCTTGTTTGTCTGGATGATGATCTCACACTAGGGATGATGATGGGTGAGGCAATTCAACACAAAGCTGCACCCAAACACTTTACAGTGACTTTTGACACATCCATATAATGTAAATTACCGGGATATAGACCAATTAAAATGAGCCTTATCAGAAAAGGGTGGAAAATGCATTTATGCATAGATGCATGAAGATTTTTGCATCAGAATATCTTTGATTTTAAAACATTTGAAATGTCTTGCTGAGGAAAAATAGAAAAAATGTGTTGACCTACGATACAAAAAAAGAATAGCTTTGAGTCAGAATTGGGTGATATTGTTTCAGAAACAATTTAAGTAGAGAAAACATTCATTTGTTATTTAATTATGGTGAATGAATGTGGCCAAAATGTGTCAGTGGTCTGTGGCGCCCACTTGTGGTAGCATCGGAATGTTATCAAAAATGTTCAACAAAAAACATGAACATTAAAATTTTTCCTTGTCCCGTTTTTATTTTCCATTTAATTTTCTACCTTTCCAATAAAGATTTGGTAATAATTAAATAGCTGCAAATTGATACCAGATAGAAGTTGATTAATAAACTTCAAGTATATAATTTTAGTATGAATATGTTAGTCCTACTGTTATCTATTAGCTAGTGTGCTCCAAAACAATGAAAACATTTTAAACTATATAAGAATTCAAAACAAAACTCACTTCCGCCAATATGGATCAAAGATTTTGATCCCATCACTCTACTACAGTTCAGTTTCTCATCAGTTTTTCTGTCCAATCAAATGCTGTCAAGAATCTGAAGAGTTCCGCCCTCTACATTATAAATAGACACATCGGTCATTTGTTTACACTTGTATTATTTTCAACTTGGTGAATGGCACATATGCACTATATAGGGAACGATTCAGACAGTGTACTGATAATTTTAACAAAGAGAACCTTGTTGTAAAGTTATGTTAAATTGGCTTTATGCACAGCTGCACTACTTCCTGAACTTAAGCCAGCTCTTTGTTTCCTGTCTGTCATTATTGGCCAAATTGATTAAATCAGGTGTGCCTGACCTCAGTAGTCACGGCAACTATAATCAGACACACCTGAATTAATCAAGTTCGGCCAATAATGGCATACAGAAAACAAGGAGCTGGCTTAAGTTCAGGGAGTAGTGCAGCTGTGGATAAGGTCAATTATGGTGCAATGTTAAACCCTATATCTCAAACAAATTCCACATTTACTTGACACAATCAGACTCTTAAAGGGCAAGGTGGGCAACTTTAGATACTTACTTTGTGTGTGGGGACACCTCAGAGAGCACAGCAGTGTGCAGTGCAAGAATTAGCGGCAGCAGAGGAACCCCAGAGAAATGGGAGACTCCAAGGCCATCAAAGGCCATTCAGATGATGATGACTCTCAGATCTCAGAAGAGCTCACGATCACCTCTACTGACGGTCCCGAGAATGAGACCCAGCACAATGTGAACGTCCAGAAAAAGCGCAAGAGAAAGAAGCCATTTGTTCTGTTCACCTGGGTGGAGGAGAAAGTCAAGAAAAGGAAGGAGAAAGAAATAATCAAGGAGAGGGAGCGACGAGATAAAGAGTTGCTGCTTGAACGCTACATGAACGAACCGAAAACTGAAGCACTTGGATCAACAAGCACAACCGCAACTACAAATCCTCCTAATGCAGATCATGGTCCCCCTTTACCTTTAACCTGTGTAAATAAATAAAAAGTGTGCAAACTAAAAGTTGAAGGATCCATGACTCTTCCTGATTAAGACAAGTAGAATATGAAGTGAATCAATTTGAACTCATTTGAATAATGGTTTAGCTAGAACAGCAGCAGAAAGTGAATAGGGAGAGCGAGCGGGGGGCAACCTAAAGTATAAATTTTTTTCCACATTAATTTCCCACATGTCTAGTACAATGATGTGGTTTTGTTTTTTTTAATACGGTGTATACTTTTTTCTTGATTTACCCTGAAAGAATGGAAGTGAAATGTGACAACATGCCCCATTGGTGGGGTACATTGTAACATGTGAGGGGTATATTATAACATCACCATGACAGCTTAAAATGTTATCTCATCTAATCAAAAACATGTACAATTCAAACCAAAATATTTTCTTAATAAAATACAATTATTAACTTTTTCATATACAATAATGACATTTTTTTAATAATTAAAAATAAACTAATTTTTGAGTTTGACGACAAATACACCGGATATACAGCATAGTTCAAAACTAAATACTAATGAATAACTTCTGAACATTGATTCTCAGTCTTTATTGACATGTTTCTCATGTTTTCTCAATATAATTCATTAAGTATAGAATATAATAGCATATTTCTAATAGGGGCACATTGTAACACAGTGTTACAACATGCCCCAACTGCACAAGCTCTGCTAGTGTCTTCTGCTAAGAACTATATCAACTGTTAAACAACAGATTAGAGATTAAAATAAGGTCAGATTTGTCTAATTTTAAATAAACACAAAAAATAGAGATGAAAAATTAACTTAAGAAATGTACTTTTGCTATGGTTAAACAAATGTTCAGTGATATCTTCCAAATTTTAGCACAATTATTTCTCTATGTAGTTTTGAAATGGCAACTAGTAAGTACACCAACACCAAGTTTCGTCATGCTGTGGAAGTATTTAAAACAAGCGTGTTACAACTAGCCCTGCGTTACTTTGTGCCCGCGCTCCCCTAATTCAATGCAGTTCATAACAGTGGAGTTCACTACATTATATGATGGGAAATGTTTAATGTTTCTTGTCTGCTGTTGGCAACAATGCACGTCTCATTCAGAGCCAAAGACTGCACACTTCATGTGATCATATGTGAAAGTAAATACATTTCATTTGTCTAAAAGATGTGTTAATGAGACTAGTAAAACTACAAGGATGAAAAGCAAAGGAGGTGGCATCCTTCTTTCAACCAATTCCTTCAAAATAGCCAAACATACTAATTTATTTAACTTAGCAAATGACTGTAGGCCTATTTATGAATGGATGGCCTAATAGCTCTTTCACGTAATTTGATTTTTAAACAGGGTGTGGTGATGGCGCAGTGGATAAGACACATCCCTTTGGTGTGAGGGACCCAGGTTCGAATCCACTGTGAGACACCAATGTGTCCCTGAACAAGCAGTACACTAGTATTCCATTATACGGATATAGCTGATGGCTCTATTTACTCTATTGTCTGTCATTGATCTCAGAGTTTTTTGTCTTTGCATAACTTTAAAAAATAAATAAAAATAAATTGCAGGGTTTACAGGATTGGTCATTCTGAGATGCTTCACCTTCATTAGGAATACAGTGTTGTAATGCGGTTGCACATGATGTTCTGAGAGATCAGTGCGTTGCTATGCAGTTGCTGGGGTATTCTTGGTGGTTTTTAGAGTGTTGTTGCTGGGGTGTTCTGGGTATTTTGATCTTGTTAAGTTCAAAAGTAACACTCTAAATTGGGAAACAATTCTCACACAGTTAAGTTCAGACTACAGGAGTTTTAAATCCTTACCGATTGTAAAATCATGCTGCATGGATGCAAAGCCGGGGACACACTTAACGACTGTAAGGCCCGTTATGAATGTAATTTGATAGGCTAACTTACAACTGATCAGGAGAATCATACAACTTTTTTTCTCTCAAATCTCAAATAGGCTACAGGAATACACATTATAGATGTGTTGTTACAACACTTCCACACGTCGTATTTATATTTATATAGGATTTATATCGTTTTTACCTCTCGTAATCATAGCCATGACAAAATGATCTGACGGCACGGGCGCTTCGGTCTGCGCATGCATGCGCCGGAAATGATCACTTGCGCGCCGACGTCACTCTTTATTTATACAGAGATTTCAGAAGTTTTACCGTTTACTAAACATATTTAGATATACCAAAATAGGTTTCCCGTATATCTAAATATGTTTAGTAAACGGTAAAACTCCCGAAATCTCAGTGTAAATATTGAGTGACGTCACACGCAAGCGATCACTTCCGGCGTAACATTGAACTGATTCAGTTCGGTTCAGTTGGACATTGCACAACTGATTCAGATCACTTGGACGTCACTGTGATTACACGAGGTAAAAACGATATAAATACTGTTCGTTTTCTCACACAAACCGCTCGTTTCGTGTCTTAGGCCATCAATGTGTACTTACATTTACGAGTCATTAAATCGTGTTTAATTTTGACTTCTCTGTGCATGCTCTTTGGTGGACCCCCTTAGCCTCCAGATAGACAACAACGGTTTGACTGAAAAATGTCAAAATTGAAAATACTGTGGAAACAAAGACACCTACATCTTGGATGCCCTTGATGAGGTAAGCTAAAACATATCAAAAATTAATTTCAAAGTGAACTATCCCTTTAACTAAAAAATGTTGGTTTAGGGTTTAGTACCCTTTAAGAGCTGCTCAGTGATCACTGCAGAGTCAAATGACGTCCAGCTCCACCTCTCTGGACTTGCATTGGTCAAATGGCGCTATCACCACCAGTGTTGCCAAGTGGGATTCCTTTTACAGTGTACACTGTTTCCGTGGGTTGCTTTTTAATAGAAATTGGCTTGGTTGTGTTACGCAAACCTGGCAACTCTGATCGCCGCAATATTACCTAATTTTTAGACCACTCCTACTGTATTCTGAACCAACCTGAACCCATGGCCTTCGCAAAGCATGCCATGCAGATATATTCCTCGAAAATAATTAAAACATTATCAAGCAGTTATTTGCATGCATAGATGCGCGCCTGGTGTTTTCATAAAGGTAATCCAATATTAACACCCCAATTTTAAGAGGGACTCTGAAATACACGGGAATAACAGGAAGGATTCTGATTCCGTAAAGGATTTGCGTGCAATCCAAAACATCTCGTGTAGATAAGGTAAGATGCACAAAAAGCTTGATTTGACTTAAAGGGATACTCCACCCCGAAATGAAAATTCTATCATCATTTACTCACGCAATCATGTTGTTGCAAACCTGTATGAGAAAAAACCTGTATTAGTTTTTTTTTCTTTTCTGCTGAACACAAATTAACATATTTTGAAGAACGATTTGAACCAAACAGTTGTTTGACACCATTGTCTTAAGTAGGAAAAAAAAAGTCAATGGTGCCCCACAACTGTTTTGTTCCAGTCGTTCATCAAAATATATATTTGTGTTCAGCAGAAGAAAGAAAAAAACATACAGGTTTACAACAACTTGAGGGTGAGTAAATGATGACAGACTTTCATTTTTGTGTGGAGTATCCCGTATCCAGCCATAAGAGCCTCACAGATGTTTATTTTTTTAGGAGACTATTCAAATGTATTGATGCGTTTCATCGTATTATTTTACATACACAAAGAAGAATAACCATTTTATATGCACCGTGCAAAAGCACCGTGCCATCTTGTTTAATGTTTTGCCCGCATCCACAATGAAGAACACATGCAAATAAATGAATGGGCGACGCTTTTTTCATATTTTGTCAACAACAAAAAAAAAGTTTTTTTTTTTTTTTTTACATTTTAATTCAGATTAGCCGTTTAGAATGTTGCCAAAGGAATACTAATAAAACGTATAGCCACACACAACAAAACCATGGAATCACAAAATGCAACAAGCGATTTCGAGACCAAGCAATGAGTTAAATCATTTAAAGGCACAGCATTTTAAAATTATTTGATTAAAATATCCACAAAATAAATAGAACAATATGTTTTTAATTTATGTAGGCTAATTTACATTATCCGAAATATTTCCAACAATGTTTAAATCCAGAGAAATCAGCTATTTTTAAACAGTGTCCTGTGTCATTGCGTCATTCAAAGGTAATCGACTCGTTGACGACACAGCTTATCGCTCATTGGGTTAGAACAATCGTAACATCGTCTCTGCGTCCAAAATTGAATGCAATAGAGCATCACAGTCCCGCCCAAAATTCAATACAATTTCTCCATTGACAGTTGGGGTATAAGCCATAAAAACGTAACCATGTATGAAAGACTTAAAACCAGCTACGGCTGTACTAAGTGATTGTATATGCTCATATAAACGCCAAAAGTTCTTGGGGCACTAACCTTGTTTTAAGATAAATGCCTTTTATTTGCGATGTATTGGATAAGTTCTTCATTACCCACAATCCTGAGCAATCCCACAGTGATGCATCTGATTGGTGGAAGTCGTGTAACGTGTCTGGTTTAACCCCGCGAAGGTCCGTGAAGACTGAAGATCGTGTAATGACGTAGGTCTAGTTCATTGGTCGCACGTCAGAGGCGCCTGCACCATTGGATGTGCAGTTGCCGCAGCACAGCCTATGAGTGAGCGTTGTACATTTAAGCTTCAGTAAATCGAGGAAAAGGAGTTTCCCTGCACATTTACTATATAATTCACTGGATGAAAAAGTTCACATGGCCGTCGTCAGATTTCGAAGTCACTCAAAAGGCTCTTTCGCGGTTGTGGCTTCAGTCGACTTCAGTGAAGCGCGGTGGTTTATGGGATGAGTAGTTCCTTCGCTCGGAAATGAAAATATGTACGCAATCTTGTACCTTTGACTTTTTTGGGATTTTCTCTTCGTTTTTTCACTCGAATTTCACTTGAATGCTTATGAGTTCAGCCGTAGCTGGTTATCCTCAGACATGCTCTCTAGTCTAAAACTCTTTAGATACGGATTTTCCAAAATGTAAATGGGAGAAATGAATGGGAAATTTACTTCCGGCACCAAAGCTGTGGGCGGGACTGTGAAGCTCTATAGTACGCCAAAAGAGTAGTGTTGAAGGACCCGGATAACCTACTACTTTTAAACCCTTTAAACATCATGCTTTTAAAACTACTTCAAACTTTGACATTTAAAACATAAAACATTTTCTTGGCAAACTTTGTCTAGTTTAATTCATTAATTATCCATGAACACTCTTTGCACTCTAACAGTGACATCTGTATAGAATATTATTTTAACCATATTGCTGTAAATAAACAAATTGATAGAAAAGATATAGATTTAGTTTAAATTTAATTGTTGTTAATACACTTTCAATAGTACATTTCAAGGGCCTCAATTGTTTTCATTGCCGGCTAATGACATCTCTTATCCTTATCATTTGACACACAAACCATCACTAGCTTTAAATAAAAGTGTCATCTTTGAATTTTAATAGTAAAGACACCAAATTGTTCTTCCAAAGTGTTTTTCAACATGTTTCACTGTTTTAGTATCAGTGCACATTTTGATCCTAACAAGTATTACAAATTAAATGATAAATGTGGCTTCCCTTTGGACCTTGCTTTCAGTTCAATCTGTAGCTGCATAATGAAGAGACGGTTTAGTGTTGTGGAGTCCCTGGTTCGTTTATTTGAATCCAGAGAAGAGGAAAGACATGCAACCCTTCATTCAAGTGATGGATGCATGGAAGAAAGATGTTCAACCCAACATACAAGTGATGGATGCATGGAAGAGGAAAGAGATGCGACCCCACATACAAGTGATGGATGCATAGAAGAAAGAGATGCGACCCCACATTCAAGTGATGTATGCATAGAAGAAGAAAGATGTGCGACCCCACATTCAAGTGATGGATGCCTGGAAGAGGAAAGAGATGCGAACCTACATTCAAGTGATGGCTGGATGGAAGAGGAAAGATACCTGGAAGGAGAAGCTGAGCCAGAGGAGGAGCTCTTCGATCAAGCTTCTGAAACAGAGGACAATACAGAATTCGACCCAGACTACCACTCTACTGATGGAGAAGAGGAAGAGGAAGAGGATTGTCCTGAGGTGGAGGCCGCTTACCAGTCCAAAAACGGGAACATATTGTGGACTTCAACAAGTCCTTCAGAGAGAGGGAGAGGGAGAATACCATCTCATCGTGTCATCAAAATGACCCCTGGACCAACCAGGCTTGCATGTTCCTATGCCAAAGACATAATATCAACATTTGAATTGTTTTTCCCAGATGACATTAAAAAGATTTTGATTGGAATGTCCAATTTAGAGGGGAAACGAGTGTATGGTAAAGCCTGGAAGAACCTGGACTGGACGGACATACAGGCCTATTTGGGTCTGTTGATTCTGGCGGGCGTGTATCGATCCCACCATGAGGCTTTGAGTAGCTTATGGAACGGTGTGTCGGGAAGGCCAATTTTTCCTGCTACCATGACTTTGAATAATTTTAAGATGATGTCAAGGATCTTCTGCTTTTATAGAAGGGGTACAGGGCCTGGCCTACAGAAAGATGACAAGCTGGCACCAGTAAGGGACATCTGGGAAAAATGGGTCCAACGCCTGCCGCTCTTGTACAATCCAGGCCCGAGCGTCACTGTAGACGAGTGCCTGGTCCCTTTCAGAGGTCGCTGTCCCTTCAAACAATACATGCCGAGTAAACCGGGCAAGTATGGAATTAAAATCTGGGCGGCGTGTGATTCCAGCTCGAGCTACGCGTGGAACATGCAGATCTACACAGGCAAAGCTGCCGACAGAAAGCCAGAAAAGAACCAGGGGATGCGTGTGGTCTTGGACATGACATCCGGTCTCCAGGGACACACCATCACATGCGACAACTTTTTCACCTCGTATGCCCTCGGCGAGGAGCTGCTCCGAAGAAAAATGACCATGATCGGAACGGTCAGATTAAACAAGCCTGAGCTCCCACCTGCACTCCTGTCAGTCAAAGGAAGGGCCCGTTTGTCGTCCATGTTCGCCTTCACCGAGACGCACGCTCTTGTGTCCTACTGTCCCAGAAAAAATAAAAACGTGCTTCTGATGAGCACATTACATAGAGATGCCGCAATAAGCAACAAAGACCACAAGAAGCCGGAAATAATCCTAGACTACAACAAGACCAAAGGTGGAGTTGACACCCTTGACAAGGTATTTTACTACTTAGCATTATTTATATACGTTATTGGCATGAAATTAAAATCAACCCTATCTATCTACAGGGGTTGGACAATGAAACTGAAACACCTGGTTTTACAACACAATAATTTGTTAGAATGGTGAGGGCCTCATTTTGCACCCAAATACAGCACCAATTGACAGATAGAAGTCCTTCACAGTGACCAGAGGGATTATGAGCCGTTCCTCTTCCAGAACAGTGTCCAGGTCACTATATGATGCTGGTGGACTCGCTCCTCCAAAACACATCAATAATATTTAGATCTGGTGACTGTGCATGTTCAACGTCACTTTCATCTTCATCAAACCCTTCTGTCACAAGTCTTGCTGTGTGAGTTGGTGCATGATCATGGTGCATCAGGTGCTCATGATCCTCCAGAAGGGTTTGGTAGTCCTCGGCAGTGTCGTGTCCATCAAATACAATCAGGATTGTCTTGATATTGGAGCTCAAACCATCACTGATCCACCCGTGCTTCACTCTGAAGATTGGCCGCCAGGCATATGTGAAACCTCCAACATTGGCCAGTGTTTCAGTTTCATTGTCCAACCCCTGTAAATGTGTATGGTATATCTTATTTGTGAACAATTCATCAGTTCTGTTGAACCTGGATGTACACAATAGAGTTGAAAAGAGACCATTTTATCACAACTTTTAGGACAAATGTGTTTGAAGTGACCTGAATTGTCAGCTGATGATTAAAGCTTTTATGTTTTTTGCTTGTCATTTAACTTTCAGCTTGTTGGCACATACACCTGCCAAAGAAAGACAGTTCATTGGCCAATGGTTGTCTTCTTTAACATGTTGGATGTCTCCGCCTACAATTCACTTGTGCTCTGGACTGAAGTAAATCCTATGTGGAACCAAAAGAAGAACTTCAAAAGGAGACTCTTTCTGGAAGAGCTAGGAGAAGCTCTGGTGACTCCCTTAATGAAAAGACGGCTAACCATTCCCCGGACGCCAGCCTCTCAGAACATGGTAAAGGTGGCACAAGTAGGCTCTTCAGAAAATGAAGCCTCCCCCAAAAAGTTTGTGTGTCATAGAGTGATGGAAGCACGTGCCTGCTCTGCTGAAGTTAAAAAAACTGGCCTCTCGCCAGCCTCACCCCGCTCTAAGAGGAAGAGATGTCAGGTCTGTGAATCAAAAAAAGGCACAAAAACCAACATGACGTGCAGTAAGTGTAACATGTACATTTGCGGGTCACACGCTGTTATAACTCCTTACTGCTACCCATGCAACAAGCGAAGGAAGGTTTAAACAGGATTTGTCACTGCTTATGTGCTGTTTGTTTTACTCGACAAATGATTTTCTTGCTTTGCTCTTTAGTACGCTTTTGCTAATCTTGATTATTAATCCTTTTTTCGTGAGATTTTTAGTTTACTTCGTTAGAGTTACTAAATGTTGATACTTGATGTTTTAAATAAATGATATGACAAAATGGTGTGTACTCTACATCTTTTCATTCATTCTATCACTATTTTGTAACTGTTTGTGGCTTCACTGCAAAAACTGACACTTCGAAACAAGTGAATACAAACATGATAAATTGAAGAGTAGTAGTTTGTAATTGTAAGTATATCATAACTTAAGTATATATCCAAATTCAAAAGTTGTGTCTAGAAATGGAGTTTGTGAGAACATTTGGCCCCAGAGAACAGGCAACATGCATCACTGAAGCCACCTACTGGTTATGTTGCTGTCAGTTTTTTCAGCAGGTGTTTTCAAACACATACACAATATGACAGTTTAATGGAGCATATGTGTTTACTGCAAATCAAAACAATTATTTCATTATATTTAAAAATGAATGGTGTAATTTTAGAGGCAAGTTAAGTCTAAATACCATAAAACATAAAAAAAAAAAATGAACAGGACTATGATATTACTTAAGATTTCACCTAGCTGGAATTTGTATACATTTGTATTGCAACAAATGTTTCTGATGATAGGTTGCAGTTGTTTGATAGTAAACTTCAGTTACGTTTGCACTGGTTTGATGGTGCTTTAGCCCCCTACTGTATTCTGAACCTGCAAGCTATGGCTTTTGCATGCCGATATATTCCTTCCTCCACAATAATTAAAATATAAAGTAGTTATTTGCATGCATAATGCATTTTTTTCATCATTATTCTTTAAGAGAATTGTTTTCATTATTATTATTGTGTGTGTGTGTGGGGGGGGGTCTTTATTGCTAAGTTGATGGTCTGTATTGCTAAATTACAGCTAGATTACAACACTGTAGTCTGAAATTTCAATAATTTTTCATTGTATATTCGCATCGAAAATATTCTTCAGGTTCCTGTGTGCAACATCTGCATGACTGCATGTGCATCACCAGAGGGCGCGTGCTAATGCTGCATTACAGTGTAAATAATATGGTCATATCTGCAATTTCTGCACCCCGAATCCAAGGAAACAAAATAGATATTACAGTAATCAGTACATGGACGTTTCCGTCTGAATGCAGCGCTGGTGTTCTTGCTAATCTCATGCATCTGTTCCTCACGTTGAGTCTGCTTCTGAAATACACCGGGATAACGGAGGATTCCATAAAGGATTTGTGTGCAATCTAAAACATCTCGTGTAGACAAGGTAAGATTCACACAAAGATTTTATTCCAGCTACAAAAAAAAAAAAAAAAAAAAAAAAAAAAAAGCCTCACAGATATGTAATCTTTTTGGCGTTATTTTCTTTTTTTAAATGCCATGGCGCGTTTCGTCGTTTTTTGCACAAAGATCTCATGTGGATGGATTTGTTAACATTCCAGCTGCTGCCATTTTGTTTATTGTTTTAACCCCCCGGTTCGGTCGGTCATTTTAAGCAAATTTCAATTTTAACCATTTGAGCCATAGACTGGATTTGAGCACACTAAACATGGACTAGATTCGATAAGTCTTGGATGATTAAAAAGGCAAAATTTGACCGACAATTATATCGGTCTAAAACGGAGTACTTTGGGCAACGTGAGTTGTATTAAACTGTGATATATAAATAAAACAAACAAACAATTATTAAATACATTGTTAAATAAAATCAACTAATCAATCAGGCAAAATGCAAAACACTTACGATGAATAATGCTTTAATATTGTTTGGCATTGTTGTTTTGATTTGTCAATAAAAATCTGATTTAATCAAGTGGTGTTCACTGCAGAGCCATATGACATCCAGCTCCACCTCTCATGGGTTGGGTTGAGGGATAAAGTGGGGTTAGGGTGTGGTTAGACCGGGTTAGACCTTCTAGCTTCACCCAGAGCCATGTATTGCTCTGGCTTCACCCATTACACCCAAATTACATCCAGATAGGGGGAGCTGGACTTCACACTCCACCATGGCTCTGCACTGAGCAGCATCTCAATTTATTTGGCATAAAGTAGGAGTAGAACAGTGTTAACACAATGGCAAATGTGGGTATGTTTTTGCAGTGGTGGTGTGCAACACAGTCACTCCCTACTAGCCACTTTGACGGGTTGAATTTTGTATAATGTATACACATTTTTCATTTTTATTCTTTTAAAAAGACATATAAAATAATAAAATAAGTGATACTGACAAAATGTCCTGGCAAGTATTCACGTAAAAACAGCCAGTTATGTTTTAAGTGAACGTAAAACAGTTGAGAAAGAAAATGCATGTGTGTCTAACAGTATGATGCATCCGTGCATCAGGTCTTAATAATATTAAAAATATCTATATGGTAGGTTTTTTTCCATGGTGTAGTAGAGGACAAAAATTGTGGCCAGTGAAAATGCTGAGTAGCTAGTAACTTTGGAAAACCACTAGCCATAGTGGCTAGAGATTAAAAAATATTTAACGTCAAGCCCATAGTTGCAGCCATGCCATGCCTGCGCATGCTAAAATGTCTGAAAATGTACAGCGAGGCAGCCTCAGTTTTTAGAACCAGCAGCACAAACTAAAAGGATGATGGGAATCGTTCATTGGCAGAGAACATTTGTGACATTTGAGCCCGTTCTCATCCCAAGGCCAACATGACATCATGACTTTTGCGTAAACATACACGCCACTTTCGAGTCAAGTGGCATGTTATCTTTACGCATTTTGAGTTATCCGCGTGTATGTCTACGCCATTAACGTCCGAGTGATTCTGCGTGTCTGTACACGCCGTCAAATGTCCGCGGGAAACGAAGCAAAATGTAGATCTACATCTGGGGAGCGATCTCTTTTTTCCCTAGGATGGTAGGGGAACACTCATAAACGCCATTAACCCCAGTGACGGTTAGGTTTAGGGACGGGGTTGAGGTAAGTCATATATTTATATATAGAGTAATAACTTTAAGTCAACGGCGTTCATAAACACGCTGAAAAGCGATTATGCGTCTTGATAGCACGCCAAAAATGGAAATACGAATTGGCGTGTCATACACACGCTACTTCATAAGATCAGTCTGCCAAGACGTCATATATGACACTTTTGCTAAAGCGTAGACATCCAACGCACATGGCACCCTTTAGCGTCAAATGAGACGCAGATATATATGGGGCAGAAGGCGCCTCCTAGTGGTCTAACCCTAACCCTACCCCAGACCTAAACCTACCATAACCGAAGCATCTCATTTGATGCTAAAGGGTGCCATGTGCGTTGGATGTCTATTCTTTGGCAAAAGTGACGTATATGACGCCTTGGGAGGAGAATGCGTTGGACATTTTGTTCCTGGCTGAAATGTTAATAGGTGTGTTTGACTTTGGCTGGAATTAATCAATCAGTGAGATTTACCTCTCTCAGTGATGGGAAGTCTGGATCATTTTACTCACTCGGATCTCGGAACCGATCACAGTGGCTGCGGCACCTGAGGTGGATAGACGAGGCGAGAGAACAGGAGACGGAAGCATGAGAGCAACAAATACGAGAGAGGATAGAGAGGTGACAAAAAAAAATGGTCCATATCCCGGACACACTTCGGTTCGGTCCTCAGCCAGCTGAGAGACTCACTCTCGGTGCCATGGGATGGTACTGGACATCTGTTGGGGAACGGCTCGACGCTCCTCCTCCTCGTGGCGAAAAGGCGATGGCTCCATCTCATCATGAGAATACCATCTCATCGTGTCATCAAAATGACCCCTGGACCAACCAGGTTTGCATGTTCCTATGCCAAAGACATAATATCAACATTTAAATTGTTTTTCCCAGATGACATTAAAAAGATTTTGATTGGAATGTCCAATTTAGAGGGGAAACGAGTGTATGGTAAAGCCTGGAAGAACCTGGACTGGACGGACATACAGGCCTATTTGGGTCTGTTGATTCTGGCGGGCGTGTATCGATCCCACCATGAGGCTTTGAGTAGCTTATGGAACGGTGTGTCGGGAAGGGCAATTTTTCCTGCTACCATGACTTTGAATAATTTTAAGATGATGTCAAGGATCTTCTGCTTTTATAGAAGGGGTACAGGGCCTGGCCTACAGAAAGATGACAAGCTGGCACCAGTAAGGGACATCTGGGAAAAATGGGTCCAACGCCTGCCGCTCTTGTACAATCCAGGCCCGAGCGTCACTGTAGACGAGTGCCTGGTCCCTTTCAGAGGTCGCTGTCCCTTCAAACAATACATGCCGAGTAAACCGGGCAAGTATGGAATTAAAATCTGGGCGGCGTGTGATTCCAGCTCGAGCTACGCGTGGAACATGCAGATCTACACAGGCAAAGCTGCCGACAGAAAGCCAGAAAAGAACCAGGGAATGCGTGTGGTCTTGGACATGACATCCGGTCTCCAGGGACACACCATCACATGTGACAACTTTTTCACCTCGTATGCCCTCGGCGGGGAGCTGCTCCGAAGAAAAATGACCATGATCGGAACAGTCAGATCTTCTGTGGATAGAAATAAATCCTACATCGGAAGAAATTAAAAGGACTCTTTCTGGAAGAGCCTGGTGACTCCCTTCATGAAAAGGCACTCCCCACACACTAGCCTCTGAGAAAATGGTAAAGAAAGCACAAGCAGGCTCTTCAGAAAATGAAGCCTCCCCCAACCTGCCATGTGCGATAAAGTGATGTAAGAGTGTGCATGCTCTTAGGGAAACAAAGCCTCCCCCTCGCCGGTCTTAACAACAAGTAGAAAATATGTCAGGTCTGTGAATCAAAGGACACAAAAACCCAAATTCTTGACATTTTTACTAGTTTGCTTCAATAAAGTTAATGAATGTTGATGTTTAAATAAACAATACGCTACAAAATAATGTGTACTCCGTCTTTTCCTTGTAACAATATTTGTAACTATAATGTGGGAAACTGACACTTCAGAAGAAGCAGATTTCAAAAAGTTAAACTTCGACAAATACTAATGTTTCTAAGCAAGAATGTATCCATATCAAAATTCATAACTTATGTCTAGAAATTAAGTTTTTGGATCCAAAGACCAGGCAATATGTTTACCAATGCAAAATGTTTAATCTGTTTATTGCTCCTTATTTTCTTGACATTTTTATTAGTTTACTTCATCATTAGTTATTGAATGTAACCATAATAGTGTATGGCATCACTCCAAAAACAAGTGGATTTTAAAAGTATTCTACAAAAATTGGTGTTTCTAAGCAAGCATATGCAAGTATATAATTATCAAAATTCATAACTTATATCTAGAAATGAAATATTTTAAGAATATGGGGTTCCAGAGATCGAGACCAACATATGTGGATCACTAACTGGTTACATTTTTTATTTTTGTCGAGAAAAAAAAAATGTCTTAGTGAATGTAGTAAGTCATATTATAGATATTAATATTTTAGAGATAAGTTAGGTCTAAATACCATAAAAATAGCAATATTCTAGTGACTTTCTTTTAAAATATATGAATGTATAATGTGTGTATACATGTAAATAAAATGAATATATTTTTATAAATTAATTTACTCACCCTGGTATTGTTTTAATGTCATACGATCTTTTTTTAGCGTCCTGCGAGCGTTCTTCCATAATGGCAGTGAGCAGTGACTTTTTATAATAAAAAAAGCTGCAAAACTATCTCAAAATGTCTGATAAGTGTAGTTTTCTAACTGTAAGGAAATCCATAAAAATATACGTGTACTTTCTTCTCTCGGGTGAATTTCTCCAAACCAGATGAAAGTTGATAGGTGTGAATCTATGGTGTGAACTCGCTGTGTCGTTGCAACAACCAGAACACAAGAGAGATATTCACCCCAGGGAAGAAATTACGTGTATAATTAATTATCCAGGAGCCGGGTGTTATGTTTTGATTAATCTTTATTTCTAAAGGGTTTGAACTGCTTCGCTAATACATTCTCACCATGAAATCGTAAAAACAGCCAAAATCAGAATTTTACTCTAAACGTAAACGATCAATTATATTTTGATATATTTTGAAAACCCTATCGTATGCTATCAGCACAGGGAAATACATAAATAAAATAAAGAGAGAGAGAGAGAGAATAAACCACATTACAAAAATAAAACAATTAAAATATTACGAAATATAATGATGTTTAAAATTGACATTTGAAGCTTTTCTCTTTCCTCCCCTGTCCTGAGCCCATAAAGTTTTAGAGTCATAATGAAATCAAAATTGACCATTCTTATTTTTTATGGAATATTGCACTATTTATTGTAAGTCTGTATATATAGGCCTATATGTATATATATATATATATATATATATATATATTAGGGCTGTCAAACGATTAATCGCATCCAAAATAAAAGTTTTGTGTTTACATAATATATGTGGGTACACTGTGTATAATTATTTTGTATATATAAATACACACACATGCATGCAAAAACACATGCAAGATATTTATATTTTTATATAATATAAATTATATATAAATCTATATACAGTATATACATGAAAATATTTCTTAAATATATACAAGGATGTGTGTGTATTTATATATATAAAATAATTATACATAGTGCACCCACATATATTACGTAAACACAAACTTTTATTTTGGAATGCGATTAATCGCGATTAATCATTTGACAGCCCTAAATATATATAATTGATGTGCCCTCATAATCTTTAATCAAAATAACTTTCCCTCCCTTTTGCAGCGTCATCTCTTCTCTTCTCTGATGACGAGGGCGGGGCAACCTGTCACTCACATGAGATCGACCAATAGCAAACAACAACAATCCAATCAATCCCCTATGAACAAAATCAAGTCCCACCCTACATTTTTTCTTGGTCCAGATGAAAAAACTTGGATATACGTCACAATAGGCAAGAAAAGACTATCACAACTTCCGTTTCATGGCGCCTTTGATAGACCCCCAAAAGTGTGCCATGGTTTTGGTGAGGGTTAATTAAGAATGAATGGGGAATAGTAATGTCTCCAACCTCTTGCTGTGATTGGTCAATTACTAAATCCCACCTCTCATTTTTGTGTGTGTGCCCCACATCCACTAGTATCTGCCAAACTGGTCAGAATGAATAAGAAATGGTCTTAATGGGAAGACTAATAAAAAAGTAAGTAAACAACTAACTTGGATTTCACCGCTTTGTCACATTACATTAAAACTTGACTTGAAAATGTGATCTGTGAGGTTTTTTTGTGCGTAATCAGTTTTGTGAAATTCATCCTTGTGCCTGTGACCATTATAACACCTGCAGTTTACCGAGTGTGATGATCTGAAAAATGTGTCATGTGAAATAAAAAACCTAAAAATGTGTCAACTTTACAACAACAGTATGGTGAATAATTTGGGGGTGAACGGTCCCTTTAATTTGCTTTTAAAAATAGTTTTAACGTTTAACTGTAACTTTTATTTAGTGTATATTTTTTATGTTATTTTATAGCTTGACTGGAGGCCAGACCAGATGGCGTTCATGTCCAGACTGTCTCGGTCCCGGAGTAATTCCAGGTCTCCCAGTAGAAAGGACTCTGAGAAGGGCTCTCCTGTACTAACAGTTTCTGAACTGGAGCGTCTGCTCTACACGGGGAAAACCGCCTGTAATCATGCAGATGAAGTGTGGCCAAGACTCTACATAGGTGACCAGTGAGTAGCCCAACAACAACACATGTGGTTTTGGTCATTACGTATTTGGAGATTACTATAGAGGGAATGCATTGACGTCACTTTCCCGCCGGAACAACCCCCCTCAGCCTGACTTACAATTTTATCAATTTAAACTAAATATTTGACTTAATATAGTGTTCCTTACAACTTACTAAAGATCCAATGATCCATGGATATTGACATGCAGCCAGGAATCGTGTTGCCTGATATATACGTTTGCCTGATTTCGAACATAAAGCACATTTGCCTGTGAACGCTTTATATAAATACAATATAGGTTGGTCTAAATCCGGGTCACTTACATCAGTGTTATACTGTATATAGCCTATATACTGTATATACCATCATATCGTCCAGCCCTAAATCTTTATAGTTTTTTTTTTGGTCAGTGTTTATTGAAAACATCCAATAATGCAGAATATGCAATGATAAATATTTAATTGAAGAGTTGTTTATATATATAAATTACAAAACATATGGGTATGGTTTTACAGCTAAATTCAGCATATTGACACAAGATCATAACTGCAAATCCACCTTTCGCTGACTGGAGTCCAGTTGTTTCTGTGAATTGCAGCGATCCATTTGCTTCTCTTTCCATAGCAGTCTGTAAAAATATACGTCTGATTTTTTTTGTCAAATCTAGTTTATCCCACTTATAATGTGTTGTGTTTGTTTTTCCCGGCATTCGAACTGAAAACAAATACAGCCGCTCAGTTTTTTTGCCACTCACGGCCGACGGTGACGTCACGCGCATACCCTCTATTACTCACCTAAACGTTTAATACTCATTTCAGAGAAATTGCCTCAAACCGCAAGGAACTCATCAAGCTTGGGATCACACACATCCTCAACTGTGCTCAGAACAAATGGAGAGGCGGCGCAGAGCATTACGCTGGCATGAACATCACATATCATGGCATTGAAGCCCACGATTCGCCTTCCTTCGACATGAGTGTGAACTTCTACCCAGCGGCCGAGTTCATTCACAGAGCCCTTAGTGCCGGAGGTCAGTTCAGAAGCGGCCTCTTTCTTTTTAAACAATTCACAGTCATTATAATAAAAATAAAGGCTGAAAAAAAAAACAGCCTTCAAGTTTCATGAAGGTTGAGTGTGCACTTGATTTGGTGTTATGTATAACTTATTTGTACTTATATGCGACTTTTGAATTTATATTTGGAAATTCGAAATATTTTTTCTTATAATTCTCTTGTAATTTATGTCATTATGAATCACATTATCTGTATAATAATTTGTGTGAAAGTTGTATTTTTTAGTATTTGATATGTAATTTTAATTACAGATATGCAGTAACTTTTTATCATACATGTGAGTATTAAGGCCTGTTCACACCGGGACGAATTTTGCGCGCGATATTCGCCAACGTTTAACGCCTTGTGACTAAACAAAGGGCGCCAATGTGAGTGTGCACACTGACACGTAAAAGTGTCATTTTTTTAAAAAACGGCTTGGGTTTGTTTTTTTGTTTCACGCGCCGCGTCAAAAACTATCCGACCAATGAGATTGGCGCTTTTGCTCGCGTGTTTGGAGCTTCTGAAGTTACAGTAAAACACAACTTGGGGCCGCTCAAACACAAAACGGTCTTGCCGAGCACACATACAGAACGGAGAAGAAGATATATGCCAAGTAGCGTCACCGTCTACACAGCCAGGAAGAAATAAGACGAGGAAGATGCGAGGCAAGATGAATATAGACATAGACATATACACTAGACCTCACCTTGTCTACGGCAGTTCATTGGAACGAATGCGTCAATAGAGCCGCCATCTTGAAACAGGGGAGCCCCTCCACTTTAATGCATCAGCGTCAATGCAGTAGACACAGGTCTAACAAAAAAAAAAAAAATCACCATAAATCATCATGAATGCGATTTTTCTTGTTTTTTTGGTTTGTTCCAACGGTCAGACATGTATTTATCATTGATTCCAGAAAGATTTTATTTTTTTTTACTTTTTTTAAACATTCTTCCTAGTTCAGATTTCATCCGTGAACATCATACGCTGCACAAAAGTCCGCCACCATCAATGAATTCGAAGTAAAGGCAGAGATAGCAGCGTTACCTAGCTACTTCCTATGACAAGACCCCTTTTCCAAGATGGCGGCGGTTTTGACGCATGCTTAGAACCCCAAGGTGAGGTCTAGTGTATATGTCTATGGAATATAGAGAGCCTAAATCCCGCCCCTCCTCTTCTGGCTCATGGGACCTTATTCCGGAAAAAAATATGAATGATAGTCAATGGCAAGAGACAACTCATCTTTTTATTCCGTCTGAACTGAATTACAATGAACTCAATTACACACATATGATGTTTGTCAATTTAAAAGATAATTCTGAAAGTCAAAAACGTCGCAGTTTGTCATAAAACAGAAGAGTAACATTTAGTTTTATGTGAAAATCGCTCTATGAACTACATCTCCCGGGAAGCGAAACAACGAGTGAGATCCGCTGCTCGTGTGTGTGCAGTCTGGTACAAAACACTCAGGCGTGACGGCGTAACATTACGATTATAACGTAAGACTGTAGAAACAATGACAGACATTAGCCTCAGTAAAGTTAGCTTCATTCATTGAGAGAAAATGTGCGCCTTTGGGGTTTGTAGTCTTTGTAATTACGTATTTTCACAGTCTTATACCTCAACGGTTTTACATCAAACTGCGACTTTCTTTACTTTAAAATGTATCTTTTAAATTGACAAACATCATATGTGTAATTCAGGGCACGATTCAAACGAGATCAAAATATTTGTTGTCTCTCGCCATTGACTATCATTCAATATTTTTCCGAAATAAGGTCCCATGGTGGTCGACCGGAAGGGGAGGGACTCAGGCTAGCGTGCCGCACAAGCCCTCAAAAGTGAAGCCAAAACGTCTCGATCGCCCCCCCTGTGGCCGGTCCTAGTATAGCTCATAACCCCCGCCTCCCCATGTTATTCAATGGGACGCGAGACCAACTAAACAATTAAATTACACTTCACATATCCTTTTTCCAAAGATAGTTTCTGTCATTTACTGTAGTTTCTATAACGTTGATGTAATTTCAAGTGTTCGTTTTTAAAATAAGTTCGTTTTTTAGTTAGTTATGTGATGATAAAAACGGTGCTCTGACATCATGATTGACAGCTGTGATTGACAGGTAATCACTGAAGCACCAGCGGACTTTTTTCATAATGTTGATTATGTGGTTAGTAGTTGTATTTACCTTATTTTAACGAGGTTCTGCAATCAGCAGACATCATTGGAGAAGAACGAAGCAGACAGAGGACACTTAATGAAAGTGCGGGGCGTGTGCTTGCGTTTGATTCAGCGCGAAGGAGGGCGCGGCCTTGATTTCGCGGCTTTACTTCCTGCTCACGACTGGTCCCGAAACACGCAAGTGCGCAGACTCAGGTCCCAAGATGTCAGCGTCATATCGAGACACTGGCGGCTTCGATCCTCTCTGATGGAAAAGAGCGAAGGGGCGTCGTCCATCTTTTTTTACAGTCTATGGTTAGAACCATTAGAACATAAAGAACTATATGACAAACGCGACAGCAACTACAAACATTTTGATAAAAGAGAACTGTATAGAGTTGCAGAGCAAATGGGCGCCATCTAATGTTAGGGAACGAATTTTTATGTTCACTCGGCTCATCGTCAGCAGAAATCACTTGGGTGTGAACACAAAAAACGCGTTGAAAACCGCTGGCGAATAACGCGCACTGATATTCGTCCCGGTGTGTACGGGCCTTTATGATGCAGTCTTTAATTTTGTAGGAACGGTTCTGGTGCATTGTGCCGTCGGGGTGAGCCGATCTGCTACGCTGGTTCTGGCCTACCTCATGATTCGGCAGAACATGACTTTAGTGGAGGCCATCAAGACCGTGAAGGACCACCGTGGCGTAACGCCGAACCGCGGTTTCCTACGTCAGCTCAGCGGTCTAGACAGCATTCTGCGTGCCAGCCGCAATTCAACATAATCTCACTGGTAGCTTTTGAACTTCAACCTTTCCGGCCCAGGCCTTGATCTAATGCGTTGCAGTAAATAAGAGCAGAATGTTTTTACAAACAGTGAGTTTATTCCAGCTGTTCTCCTGTGGTCAAAAGAAATGCCTTATTACATCAGGAACTCTAGAAATGTGCGTAATGCCTTATACACTGTTAACCGTTCACATCTGTTCACACGACCACCCACTGAAATGTTGCCATGTTACAGAATTGACCCACGTGTTTTCCTCAAAGAAATCAGGAAGGCTTAAGAAGCCATTCACACATGATGTGTTTGATATGCAGGGCAGTGCTGCGAATAAAACAAGAAAAGAAGACAAACAAGATGCAGAGAGTTGAACGTTTGACGCTGCGTTTTTAGAACGGGTCGTCCGCTGCAAAAGACCGGAGCACAACGGGCTAACACATCCGTCTAGCGCATGTTTTATTGAAAAACTGTGGAAAAGCAGCATAGCCAAATGCAAAAATTCAGTGTGAATGGCCCCTAGGCAATCGCATAACTTTTTTTTTTTTTTTGCGGTTAAAAAACAAGAAAAAATGGCCATTAAATGGATAGTTGACTTTGAAATTAATTTTTGATATGTTTTAGCTTACCTCAAGGGCTTTAGTATTTTTTTCCACAGTATTTTCAATTTTGATATTTTTAAGTCAAACCGTTCTTGTCTGTTAGTCATATAATGGAGGTCTATGGTCACCACCTCAAAGAGCATCCACAGAGAAGTCCAAATTAAACATGATTTAATGACTCGTGAATGTAAGTACACATTGATGGCCTAAGACACGAAACAAGCGGTTATCAATGTGGATCAATGCGAGTGCACACAGAAGCACCCTCGACCCTCAGATCACTTGGACGTGGCTATGATTACAAGAGGTAAAAGCGATATAAATACTGTTCGTTTTCTCACACAAACCGCTCGTTTCGTGTCTTAGGCCATCAATGTGTACTTACATTTACGAGTCATTGAATCATGTTTAATTTGGACTTCTCTGTGCATGCTCTTTGAGGTGGTGACCATAGACCTCCATTATATGACTGACGGACAAGAACGGTTTGACCTAAAAATATCAAAATTGAAAATACTGTGGAAACAAAGACACCTACATCTTGGATGCCACTGAGGTAAGATAAAACATTCCAAAAATTAATTTCAAAGTGAACTATCTCTTTAAGCCTGGTCTAAACCTGCTTTATGCTAGTGGCTCGCCACAAGGGTTATGCATTTGGACAGAATTTCAACTTGATAGAATGTTCTAGGATCAGATTAGAATATGATCGATATTTAACTAATGTGCTGGAAACAAATATGGACAATAAAACATCTGCCTCCTTGAACAGATCTTAAGCCAGCACCACTATTGCTATGATTTGTATTAAAAGAGAAAACATAAATTGTAAACTTTGGCAACATTTGAGCTACTTACATAAACTCAAACATGTTCTAAGTTTGCATTCGTTGGATGACCAAATATAAAAACCATTTGTGACCTTGTGACCACCCATAACAATCTAGTGAGCCACATAGACATGGCAACCATCCAGAACACCTTTGTAACCACTTAGATATCCCTACGAACTTTTACATTAACAGTAGTTTTAAAATTGGTTTTCTAGAACATCTTGTAGCGTGCGAGACGCTTCAAAAGGCGCGAACAAACACGTCAGTCTAGAGTGTTTATAAAAAAACAGCTTTTTTATGGAAAAGAAGCGCAGTGGGATGCATTGGTAAGACGCCACATCACAACACAACAATCTAGTAACCACATAGTATGGCCATAGTAACCACCCAGAACACTCTAACAACCACCTAGCAACACCCTAGTTGCCTAGCAATACTATAGCAACTTTGGAAGCGTATTTCTGCCACTGAATAAAAATTCAAATTATTTTTTTATTTTCAGAATTGGACTTTATAACTCACATGTGCGATAGACAAAATACAGAATTGCAAGAAAAAAAATAATTGCAAGTTAGAATTACGATGCAAATTCGCAACTGACTTTGGAACTTTTTTTCCCCTCGCAATTTAAGACTTTTTTCTCTCGCAATTGCGAATTTACATCGCCCAATTCTGACTTTTTGTAATATAAACTCACAATTGTGAAAAATGTGAGGGAAAAAAAGTATTTTTCTATTCCATGGCAGAAACAAGCTTCCATAAGCAACCCCTCAGAACAACTTAAACATCCTAGCAATGCCTTAGCAACTGCCAAGAGCACCCTAGCAACAACCCAAAACAATATACCACATAATATTGCCATAGTGACCATTCAGAACACCCTAACAACCACTCAAATATTTTGACGGCCAGATTGTCACTGTAAGCACGTCTCATATTTTGTCAAGGAGATGTCGTTTTTTCCCAAAATTGGTGCAGTGTTATAGTTACGATAGGCTATTTGAAAAGTTTGTAAGTACGATCCATCGATTTTGCATTTAAATGCCGGTGTCTCAAGCGACTTTTAATGAAGGTAATGTAGCTGATCACAGTCATCTCAGTGAACATACACTCAGTTCCTAAACTCTGGTGACCTGAGCTAAAGTGTACATGTGACTATATGCAAATTTGCAGACAGTTTTGTTACACATTAACTTGTTTGATTTATGTTGTCTGTTTAAATACTACAAAAAAAGTCATGTGAAGTATTCTACAAGTTATCCAAGTTGTTAACTTTTTCTATATGGTATTGTACAATACGGTAGCTACACAGCAAGTGCAATCCAGCAAATCCTCAAGTGCAGTACAAATTGTAGCTGTATGAAATTACAGTGTGCTAGTATTATTGTCATTTCTCTACATTTGTATTATTGGGGACAGCTGTTTACTGTATTTGTGTACGTGTTGGTCGTCGTAACATCTAACCACTGCTAAACACTGCCAGGACTGCCAATCCCTTCCACAGTATGTGGAGCTGATCCACACACCAGTTTGTGTCTTAAGAACAAGTATCGATCGCTCAGAGATTCAACTTGTTTTGGACCAAATTTCTGAGTTGAGCGGGAGCGTGCAGCCAGAGACAAAACGAGGAGTTTGTAAAAAAAAAATACTAATGTTGTTATTTTCTTTTTAATGCATATGAAATCAAAGCAAAGAGTATGTTTTGTGCTGGATCTGAAATAAAAAAATTGTTCAAACCTGTTAATACGATGCTGTTTAAATTATTTTTTTTCTCCAGCAACACTATTTTTTACCACAAACTTGATAACAAAGAGTGTGCACTAGCGCCCGATCAATTTAAGCGCTTTTGGTTCTGTATTTTTTCCATTAATTTCTCCTTTTAGGAATTTTTTTGAAAAGCGTTGTTAAAGCGTTGTAAGCCATGAACCAAGCTAATCAGCTACAAGGTGAATCATAACAATACAAACTTTGATTTGAACTACCCATTTAAAAATTGTGATTATATATACACACATTCACCTAAAGGATTATTAGGAACACCTGTTCAATTTCTCATTAATGCAATTATCTAATCAACCAATCACATGGCAGTTGCTTCCAAGCATTTAGGGGTGTGGTCCTGGTCAAGACAATCTCCTGAACTCCAAACTGAATGTCAGAATGGGAAAGAAAGGTGATTTAAGCAGTTTTGAGCGTGGCATGGTTGTTGGTGCCAAATGGGCCAGTCTGAGTATTTCACAATCTGCTCACTTACTGGGATTTTCACGCACAACCATTTCTAGGGTTTACAAAGAATGGTGTGAAAAGGGAAAAACATCCAGTATGCGGCAGTCCTGTGGGCGGAAATGCCTTGTTGATGCGAGAGGTCAGAGGAGAATGGGCCGACTGATTCAAGCTGATAGGAGAGCAACTTTGACTGAAATAACCACTCGTTACAACCGAGGTATGCAGCAAAGCATTTGTGAAGCCACAACACACACAACCTTGAGGCGGATGGGCTACAACAGCAGAAGACCCCACCGGGTACCACTCATCTCCACTACAAATAGGAAAAAGAGGTGACAATTTGCAAGAGCTCACCAAAATTGGACAGTTGAAGACTGGAAAAATGTTGCCTGGTCTGATGAGTCTCGATTTCTGTTGAGACATTCAGATGGTAGAGTCAGAATTTGGCATGAACAGAATGAGAACATGGATCCATCATGCCTTGTTACCACTGTGCAGGCTGGTGGTGGTGGTGTAATGGTGTGGGGGATGTTTTCTTGGCACCCTTTAGGCCCCTTAGTGCCAATTGGGCATCGTTTAAATGCCACGGCCTACCTGAGCATTGTTTCTGACCATGTCCATCCCTTTATGGCCACCATGTCCCCATCCTCTGATGGCTACTTCCAGCAGGATAATGAACCATGTCACAAAGCTCGAATCATTTCAAATTGGTTTCTTGAACATGTCAATGAGTTCACTGTACTAAAATGGCCGCCACAGTCACCAGATCTCAACCCAATAGAGCATCTTTGGGATGTGGTGGAACGGGAGCTTCGTGTCCTGGATGTGCATCCCACAAATCTCCATCAACTGCAAGATTCTATCCTATAATATGGGCCAACATTTCTAAAGAATGCTTTCAGCACCTTGGTGGTGGTTGAGGAGATTCCCCCCCCCCCCCCCCTCTATGTGAAGCGCTTTGAGTTTCCAGAAAAAAAAAGCGCTATATAAATGTAATGAATTATTATTATTATTATAATATGGTGTTCCTAATAATACTTTAGGGAAGTGTATATATATAGATATAAACACAAAATATTTTAAGTTTGTTGCAAAATATGCACAAAAATTTAAGTATTTTGCATAATTTTACGCCATTCAAGTGCTTCACTGAACTCAAGAAGAAACAGAATTCAGATTCTGGTCCACACTATACAGTAAGCATTAACATTAAACACTTAGCGCCACCATGTGGCCAATTCATACAAAATGTAGTGCATTTAAAACACCTGGGAAATGTTTTGAATATCATGATGAGGAAATGTTCACAAGGAAAATGACTGATAAAATATGAACTTTGTCCTCACTATCCCTAGGGTTGACTGGAGAATTTCAAAGGCATGTCGACTGAATGTTGCACTGTCGTGTCGTTTAACCTTTGCTAAAGCCTTGTTTGTCAGAGAGCAGGGCTCGATTTTCACACAGAAACACTGAATGTTTAAGGCTGTTTGTTTGTTTGTGAATATGGCAGCATTGAGAACTAAAGCAATCAATCATTTAAAAATGTTAGGCTAAATAAAGAAACTACAAATGGACAGACCTGCAGACAATGATATGAACCATTCAATTTATTGAGTAGCAGTAGAGTTAAAGCGCTGTAGTTAGAAAGCAATAAAACGAATTTAGGCTATTAAAACAAAAAAACAAAATACTATCATCCTGGCACATTTGACATGAACATAATATGTTTGTTTTTTGTACATGAAGATTGTTCTAAAGTTTTCTTTTTAAAATCCCAACACTTTAGTGCTCTGGATAATGAGAAAGGGATCAAAACTGAAAACTGGCAACGTTGGTTTGATTTTTTTCCTATTTAAAGAATTAAGATAACTTTAATATTAGTCTTTAAGTCATAACCTCATGCAATGAGTAATAGTTTTATTTCAGTGAATTGATTATGGTGTCTAACGACAGATTGTTAGCAGGGTGTGTGAACAAACAACCATCTGAGTCAGTCAGGCATGACCAGCGCCTCAAAAGCCTTTGGCCCCTTTAACCGCTAATATTTCTGTCTAAACATGCCTTTTAAAATCTCCTACTTTTCATGTCGCTTAATGCCACAAAGTAATTTTCAGAGAACCACTTAGAACCACTCAGCAGAGTATTGTGAGTCATATAATTTCGCTAAATTAAATCAATTAGGAGACTTTGACTGTGATGGTCTCCCCCTAACTAAACACATTTTCACTTAAAAATAACTTGGGTCGAGAAATGTGCAGCTAATGCTGTATTTTTTTTTTTTATATTTTAAGAGCTATTCATGAAAAACGTATATACTTTTGAGACCACAAACGTATAGGCGATTATAATAGAAATACTTAAAAGTAATTGATTTAAATTTGATTTGATGAATATGGGAAGTTTTTAGCGGAGTGAATCACTGAATAATAATCAGTGAATCATCTAATATTTGTGCTCCGCCCCTTGAATTACAGGCGGGGTTTATTGTTTTCTCGTGCATGTCCTGGATATTTATGTCTGTCTGCGGTCCGTTACTTTGTTTGATTTCCTTGTTCTAGACGGAATATTGTTTTATTCACATTTACAAACTCTCGATACTGTAGATGTAACTAAACAGTCAGTGATTCATTTGAGTCGTTTGAATGTTGGCGGGTGAGAGCATACAAAACCGAGTATGAAGAAAAACTGAAGGGAAAACACCTATGGAGCCTGTTTATAATGGTGAGATAGTTTTGTTTTCATAATTTTTCCTATTGAATTACATTGTAAATGTTACATTTTGTTCTTTAGATGAAAATTTTGTTCCAATCGATGAAAAGAAAAGTGCCTTTCCAAGCATTGTTAGAACCCTAAAAATAGTTCAGGTTCGTATTGCTATATTGCACAAAAGAATCACTTTAAATTTTTACGTAAATTAGGCTAAATTAACTTTTTTTATTTGAATGCTTTATCAACAAATCATCAGAATATCACATGGTTTACAATGCAATAGAAATAATAAAAAACGAGACAAAAAGAAAGAAAAACATCAGAGAGGGTATTTATCTATATTGTTGAATAAACAGAAACGTTTTGCGAAAATGTTAAATTGACAGATATTGCAGTTGTTTTAATTCCTTTGCTATTTTTCGATTTTGCCATCACATCTAAGCACATTTTAATCTCATCCTCAAACACTGTAAAATTGCTATTTGTGAATTTACATATGAAATTTATATAAAAATAAAGTTTATAATGAAACTAGCATCCTTTGTGCAATAGAAAAATAGAGATCTAACTTTATAATTGTTCGATTTTAACTTGGAAAAGCAAATTGAACCGTCTGTGGTATTTCCAGGTCTGGCAGGACAGATGGAGAGTGCAGACATATTATTTCTATTAAACAAATCCACCCCAGCAGGAATAGTCTTTCTAACTACACTGCATTATGCGAATCTAATAATATATAACATTAAAAAGACAAAGTTTTTTGAGATGAGGTCTACAAAATCAAATAAATTCCCTTCAATAGTGAATAACGGACTCCCTAATAACAACCCTTTCCTCTGTCGGGTCGTCTCTCAGGGCTTCTTGATCTTCAGGAAATGATTGATATTTAAAGCACCATGCCTCCAGTGACCTCTCAGGAACTCCCTCTCAACATCTACGTGGTCATCTTTGGCACTGGGTTCTTTGTCTTCGTCTTAAGCCTGATATTCTGCTGCTTCTTTATAAGGTGAGTGTGTGTGACTCGCAGAAACTCAGATCCGGGATCATGTTTATAAAGCTGGACTTCATCAGGGTTCTCCTGTAAATAACGGCTGTGACAGACTGAGAGAAAGGACTTCCTCTGGCCTCACGCGCTTCCGAACACGAACAATTCAGGACTAGATTGTATCTCCACGCTTTTTGTTCACTAATGCTATTTTTGACCGAAGGCTTTTGGGTAATGTTATGTCAAACAGAGAGAGAAGCAAACCTTCCCAAGGCAAATCTGTGTGGTTTAGAAACACACTACACAGCACAAGCACTGCTCATACGGAGACAAACTGATGTCTAGATAGATACACAAACACACAATATATGCAATATAAGTATTTAATTCAAACAATTATATTTAATGTGATTATTAATATAAATAATACATACACACACTGCCCAGCCAAAAAAAAAAAAAGTCACTCTGGATTCTGGAAAGATGAACGTGCATTTAAAATGGGTCATTTATGTAGAAGAAATGTGAAATTATTTTTGAATTTGGAGCTTTCTAGACTGAGAAAAGCCAGAAAATGTATTTTTGGCTTATGTGGATGAATGACAACAACTCCCAGAATGCACTTGCTCCGCTGCCCTAGGAGGCCACGCCTACCGGTAACAGAGCGCAGTAGTTAAACAAGTCTAGGCTACTAGTGAGTCTCCGTGACGAGTCTGCCCGAAAATGTGTTTCGAGATCACCCAAAATGTCCGGGATTCGGCTTTTGCGTTCTACAGTCGTCGTTCATCATGTTTACTGTGGCGAGCGGGACGAGTGAGGGAGAACGGCGCGAGGCCGGTGGCGTAATTACCGATGAGAGACACCTGTGAGACGCACAGGTCTCGTATCTCTCACGGAATAGCGGGGATTTTCTTAGCAATGTTAAAACGCACATCAACCGCTGAACCTTGTTTAGCGTTCATGTAAACACTACATTCAGATCCACCAATCAGAATGAATTCAATTAGATTGAAACAAAAGATGTGCATGTAAACAATGAATGGCGACTGCAGAAAGCAAAAGCTGAATCCCCGACATCGACGGCCGGACATGTCCGGGAAAAAGGATGGTAACCCCGACTACTCAGCTTTCTCCACAGAACAAGAGCCTGCTAGCTTAGCTTCCAAAAAAGATGTCTGACACTATGTGTAATCCCAATCCTCCATGATGCATCCCTCTGTGTATTCAGTACCTTCATCCATATTTTCAAAAAGTATCTACCGGTGAAATCAAACGCACTGGGACTGATCTGTGATTGGTCTGTTAGCGCATTAGGTCCGACCCCCTATGGGTGGGTTTGAAAGGTTGGGATCTAGTGCTTGTAGTCTTTACAGAAATCCCCCCCCCTCACACTTCTTCATACAATAAGGTAAAATTACGATTATTGCGTCATTGTAGGTGGAAGTGAAAAAGGTAAATAGCGGATTTCTCTCGTCTCAGGGGAAAATGAGAGATTGTTGCACGACCATTCAATAGTATAACTGGGTTTCTAACAATGGAAAGCTTAATGCAAATGGGTGGAGTGTCCCTTTAAAGGAATACTCCACCGTTTTTTTCCATATTAAACTATGTTATTCCCTTATCTAAGACGAGTTGAAACATACCTCTGTCGTCTCAATCGCTCTGGTGCGTGAGACACTTTGATAGCACTTAACTAGCCCAGTTCATTCAATACGGACCAAGCAGAGAAGCGACCAAACACCTATACGTTTTCCCTATTTAAATACAGTTACATGAGTAGTGTAACTCACCAAGTCGAAGTGCTCCCAAGCACTTGCTGTGGTATTCCACCATACAATATAGTTTTCCACTTTACACGCTCAGAAAAGCGAAACGTTTTATTTTGTGTCACCGTCTTAGGTCGAGTTACACTGCTCGAGTAACTGTATTTAAATAGGGAAAATGTGGAGGTGTTTGGTCGCTTCTCTGCTTGGCCCGTATTGAATGAACTGGGCTAGTTAAGTGCTATCAAAGTGTCTCTCGCGCCAGAGCGAGTTAGACGACAGAGGTGTGCATCAACTCGTCTTAGTTAAGGGAATAACATAGTTTAATATGGAAAAATGGCAGTGGTGGAGGAAGTACTGAATCTCAGTACTTAAGTAAAAGTACAAATACCCGGATAAATATTTACTTTAGTAAAAGTAGAAGTAACACAATGACAACCATACTTAAGTAAAAAGTAAAAAGTACTTTATTTTAAATGTACTTTAAGTATTAAAAGTAAAAGTACTTGCATAACAGTTTATTATCTTAATGTCTATTTTCTAATGATTAATAAAACTTGCTACTTGCTACTTAACCGGGCTTTTACCCCCACATAACTTGAGACAGGGAAGTTTGAGGATTTAATTCATTATATTACTCTCCACATTAAGTGTGATAGGTAAGAATAAAGTGATATCAGTTCATAAAGTTATAATAACATCGACCGTTTCCCGGGAAGTACACATAACGTTACTTACAAAAATAAGTTATCAATGAAATAAATTCAGCAAATAAATGTTGTACTAAAATGTAAATGTTTGACAATAAATATATAACAGTAATAAAATAGCTTTTTACAGTAAACAGTTTTTTTTTTTTCAGTACTAGCCTATCTTATATTAATGACGCAAGACCATGTAAACAAACAAAAAAACACAGCCAATGTCCAAAGTTGCAATTAGTTAGGATAACGGACACAACACATCAATGATCATCATGTTTGTAGCATGATCCAGGGGATTAAAACGTCCAAAATATATTTCAGGCCTAGTGGAGTTGGTAACTAATAATAGTAGTAAAAGTGTAAAGTTGCATACAATGGAAATACTCACTAATGCAAGAAAAAACTACCTTAAAAAACTGTAATCTGTGCTGTTGTCCAGTAACTCCAGTTGGAATTTTCACCCCGATATGGCTGCCGCGCTACCGAAGCGCCATCTAGTGGCTGTTACCAAAAAAGTTTCGCCTCTTGTTCCTTTGCTATATGTTAATAACTATGTTTGGCAGTAAACGAGATTAATTTATGGTGTAATTCTGAACCTCTTGGCTTGCCATAATCCTAACCAAACCAAACATATATTACACACGGTGTGTTTCCTATGCACGTAAAAACAAATTTTCGCGTATGAGTTGCACGATAAACACACTTCGTGCGAGACGCATTTAGTGTGACCGGGTTGATATACTGTATCTATGGCAACCAAACGTCACTGGTGAGACAAACGTGCAACGAATGATTAAGTCAGATTACGTTTTGGCAGGGGAAAAACTGATCAGAAAATGTAATGAAAATGTAACAGAAGTTGTAGAAATGTAGTGGAGTAGAAAGTATAATAATTGCTGCAAAATGTAATGAAGTAAAAGTAAAAAGTAGGCACTAATTATTGTACTTAAGTTAAGTAAAGATACGTGAAAAATGTACTTAAGTAAAGTAACGAAGTATTTGTACTTCGTTACATTCCACCACTGAAAAATGGTGGAGTATCCCTTTAAGAAACTATTGCTATGTTTCCATCACCCTGTTTTTACGCGCATTTTGAAGTGTATTTTGCTGAATAAATTGTGACATAAAGAACATTAAACCCACGTGACGTGACTAATCGGATGTTTCCGCTGATGGTGTTTTATTTTGAAATGATTCGCCTCACTTTTGGATGGAAACCCAGTTTATGATCGGGACATTCTTTCAGTGATAGCATGAACTGTTTGGCAACAGTTCTTCTAACCCTAATTGATGGAGTGTGGTGCTTTTCATTTCTTAAACAATCATGTATGAGACGCATCATGGCCATATTCCTTGATGATCATGTCAAGATTCATCAAGCTCGGATAGTGAAAGAATGATTCTTAGGATCATGAAGAATCATTTTCACATATGAATCGTCTCCTCTGAGTCCAGTCCTTAAATTCATTGAGAATGAGAGTCTTTGGGATGAGCTGGAGGAGATTTTACAGAGTGCTGGGACTCTTGCATTGACAATACAAGTCCAAAATTTGACCACAAAAAATGATGCACCTCTTGATGGAAATAACATCACAACATTTAATTTTTCTTAATGAACAATTTGAGCCTGATGAATCTTAATTACTTATATTATTTATTTTAAATTGAATAAAAAAACATCAACCATGTTAATGAAATGTGTGGCCTTTTTCTCTTCGCAGTAAATTGAGACACCAGGCCCGGAACGTGAGAGCAGGATACAAAATGGTGAGTGTGTGAGTATTTGACACTTACGTCTGTTCCTGCGTGTCACTTTTCATGATGTTTGAAGCCTCAGTGTGTTTGAGTGAGCTGGTGTTTCAGTGTCTGGATGAAGTCAGCTCTCCTCAGGTTCACACAGCTGTTCCATCACAGGAAGCACAGCTGGAGAGAGTCACATTAATCAGCATTTTATTAAAGGGGTGGTTCAGGATTTTGGACATTGGGCCTCATTTCCAAGTTAGCCTTAGTGTTTATCAGTAGAGACAGTTTTCAAAAATGTTCGCCCATTCGTTCCAGTGGCATAGTTCGCCGGTGCTAGGCTAGCGTGAGTCAACAGTAACTGCTAGCCTGCAATTAAAAAACAGTTTTACCCACTCCACAGTACACCAAAAGCAAATCAATTATAACGCCAGACTATCGATGTAAATGTCTGTTGAGAGCATAATGTTAAAAATCAAACTACCATTTCATTGCATTGCAGTGTAGTTATACTTTGTTCCCTGTATTTATTAGCACAGTCTACAACAGCTGTGGAGTGATATGTAGTTACCTAGGCAACCGAGGTAGTGAGAGAGAGAGGCATAGATATCCATAATAAAGGCTAGATGTCTTGTCCACGCTGCTGGCCAATGAAGGTCGACGTCCACACCTGGCGGCCATCTTGTCACAGGCAGCTCGCTCACTCTCGTAACATTGTTTTATTGGTGCATGTACTTTTTAAATAACCATTACTTGCTCAATTTTCTACCGATTTTCAAACAGTTTGGTTTGTTATAAATGTCAGAGATGTAGTTATGACATTGCATAAGTGTATAAATAAATAATCATCCAGAGAATTATAGCCACATTAATAACGTTTGTAAGAAACCAAACCGTTAGTAAATACGAGATAAGAGTACATCATCTTACATCAGGGACCACAAAGCCCGCCAGAAAGCTTGCCTGTGACAAGATGGCCGCCGGTGATGACAATAGAGACTCCGCCATAAGACATCTAGCCTTTATTATGGATATCTATTAGTGCAGGTAGTCCTGACTGTAGTGCGCTTCGGTTCTGCGTTTACTTTTCGGCGCTGTACTACTAACCGAAGCAAAGTAAAATTCCGCCGCTGCTGAGAAACGAGTTCCTGTAAATGTAATGTGATCATTGAAATGCATGATTTTTGATTTTTAACATTATTCTTTTACAGACATTAACATTGATAGTCTGGCGTTATAATTTATTAGTGTTTGGTGTACTGTGAAGTGGGTAAGACTGTTTTTAATGGCAGGCTAGCAGTTACCGTTCTACCGACTCGAGCTAGCCTAGCACCGGCGAACTATGCAACTGGAACTACTGGATTTTTTGAAAACGGTCTCCACTGATAAATAACTGCCTTGTTCACACTACACGATTTTAAAACGTCGGGCTGAACTGTGCGGTTCACACTACATGACTTGCTCTCAATTACCCCTTTTCCACCAAAAAAGAACTGGTTCGGAACTGGTGCTGGTTCTAAGTTGGTTCGGAGTTGGATCAACTTGCGAACCCGTTCGGAACCTGTTTGTTTTTCCACTGACTAGAGCGGACAGGGAACGACGTCGTTACGTCACATGTGTACGTCGCCATACGTCTTAGCTAGAAACGCTTGCAAGTACAACTTTGAGAATTTCGGTAAAAGAACGGTTCTAGTCCAGCAAAGAGTTGGTGCCGCTTTGAGAGCCGGCTCCGAACCGGCTCTCAAAATGCTTTGGTGGAAAAGGGGCTAGTGAAATTAGGAGTGTTCAAGTTGTTTTAACTGTTCACACACCACACAACACAACGTGATTGATCCACAACAGAAGGTAACTCACTAATAACACGAGTTGACAACGCACTACATAGAGATACAACCACGATCGAATGATAAGAGCAAATCATTTTTGACTCTAATGAGAGCTGTTTCAGTACTATGGTACGGTCTAGATCCTGAAAATAATCAAATAAATAACGAGTTGACAACAACTCTGTCACCCAACGATTCTACCTTGTCTACAAACCACGTTTTGTCACGAAAAACCACGCAATAAAACGAACCAGAATGAAGAGAAGAACACAACACGAGAATATGTTCACACCGCCATCGACAAAGCGACAAGATCCCCTCGGAGCCAACAACGCAGCGAAAACGCTCGCAGACGCCGAGCCCAGAAAAATATCTAGCTTGCTAGCTGCTAGATATCCAGAGCCGTCGCGCGACTCAACCTCAGTGATGTCATGAGTACAGCCAATCATAGCAACGCATGGGTTGAGGACCAGGTAAAATCTTCAGTTTTTATCTTTTTTTTTTTTTGCATTTTTTTCTCAGACCAATCGCATCACGCAAACAGGGTGCGACACTAGTTTCTGTCAAGCGTTCATCGTCCGATATCACCACGCGATAACACCCTGACCTGTCGGCGAGCTCAACGATTTGCAAATCGGGATTAAATCAGGCTTAAAAATCCTGTAGTGTGAATTTGAGGCTAACTTGAAAATGAGGCCCGATGTCCAAAATCCTGAACCACCCCTTTAAGGACAGGAAATTCTCACTCTCATGTAAACTTGCTGAATTGAAAAATAATTAACATTGTGTTTTGATGTTTTATGTGCACTTTCCATTGACATAATGATTTTTATACAAACTGAATTATCACAGAAAACTTTTTGCATTTTTGGCTTTTTTCCTCATGGGGACCAAAAAATTTTCCCACAAGGAGAAGGATTGTGCGGATATCTTCTCTCTCTCTCTCTCTCTCTTCTCTCTCTCACACACACACACAGAAATCTCATGGTTTTGGAAAATCATCAACACGATACTTCATTTTCAAACTTCTCTTTGTTAAATGTATTCTCAGAAAGTGTGCTTGTATCAATGACATTCAGACAATTTTAAGTGTGTATATACTTTTTTGGTGCCACTATCATTTAAAGCATGTTTTAAATTACAGGTCGTATTTAAAGATGAAACGTCGCGGTTACATGAACATGGGGTAAAACACCTTCTTGACTATTTAGAAAGTTTTGAAAGCGTTCTGATTTCCCCCTCTTACACACTGCGTTTCTCAGTTAACATGTGCAGTTTGTTTGGAGGACTTCAGGACGAAAGACGAGCTCGGAGTGTTACCATGCCAACACTCCTTTCACAAGAGGTAAATCCCTTTTATCATGTTAATGACATTGAGGAAAAGACTACTTACGGCCAGACTAGTTTCAGGACAGCAGTTCTGATGCTCTGTCTCACCAGGTGTCTGGTGAAGTGGCTGGAAGTGAGATGTTCATGTCCCATGTGCAACGATAACCCCATCAGCGCTGCTCTGGGACAAACACACAGCCCGGGAAACTTGCTGGATGAGTTGCTTTAACACCTTCAGTGAAGAGGCTCGGACATAGAAACCTTGTAACGTTAGAGTTCAAGCGAATGGACTCGATTTAAAAACACTGCTGTTGTTGTAATACATCATTTTTTGTAAAGTTTTTGTATATGTGGTTAAAAAGGTTCACACACGATAAATATTGCGAGTTTCTTTATTTGGTGTCATGTGTTAATATGGAAAATATTCCTTACACTTTAGAGAGACAGAAACACGCTTATTTCAAACAATGTGCATATTTCTGGGCTCATGCTGTTCATTTTTAACATCTTACACTAAGATTTCATCGTTGGATTTTATTTAACAAAATTTTTTAATTTAGTATCATTGCGATACTGAAATAGTTATTGTTATTGATTTGTTTTTAGTAATATTTTATTTTAAAGTTTTAGTAATTTGGTATGTTTAGTTTTTATTCATTTCTTATTTTTATTAATTTACTTTAGTAAATCAAATTAAACAATAAAAATACTATCTAAAATAAAATGCTTAATTTTGTCAGTTAATGTTTATTTTCAAAGTGACTTATTTTAGCATCATTGCAATAATGAAATAGTTTACTATTGATTTTTTTAGGATGCATTTTAATTTATTAATCGTTTATGTGTAATTATTTTTATAGTTTTAGTTAAATTTGTAATTAAACAATGAAACTATTTGCTAAGAAAAAAAAATCTCATGTTTTTTTTTTCAATGAACGTTCATTTTCAAGTAAAGATTGTTTTAGTGAACCTCTGCACTGGTGAAGCAAGCAGGGCGCCACCTGCTGGTCAACAGAAACAACTGCAGCAGCACGCTGCCATTTTGGAACCAAAACAGACTTTAATGGACTCCTATATTACAAAAACACAACAGCACATTGAGAAATCAAAGATCTCTGGATTGCTCAGCAACAAATGAGCTGAGCTGTCTGTTCTAATGAAAGAATACGAAAACATGTTGAAAGGAATCTTGATCCATCTTTAATCCATGTTTAACAAATTAAGCCCTGGGGACCGTTGGAATACATAAAACAGGACCATGACACATGGAATAAGCATCTCATTCAGGAATGGCAATAAAAAAAGAAATCTATTTAGTAAGGAATGTGCATGGTTGGGATGGGAAGGAGGTGTGAGCGACGATTAAAGTTGGCCACAGTCGGCGATCACGACCTTGGCAGAGCACTTCCCGCTGCTGCTTCCTTTCTTCTCCATGGCATCCACCACATCAATGCCTTCCACCACTTGCCCGAACACGACGTGCTTGCCATCGAGCCTGTTCGTCGAGAAACCAGAAATTAGGGAGCTTCAGCACCAACATCACCAAAACGTAAACACGAAATCCGCTAGACGGCAGAAGGGCACAAAGTCCCAAAGAAGGGCTTTACCAAGAGGTATTAGCGGTGCAGATGAAGAACTGGGAACCGTTGGTGTTCGGTCCGGCGTTGGCCATGGACAGGGTCCCCTTCCCTCCATGCTTCAGGGTGAAGTTCTCATCCTCAAACTTGTTGCCGTAGATGGACTTTCCACCAGTTCCGTTATGGTTGGTGAAGTCGCCGCCCTGCGTGACGAGAGCATGACATCAGCGTGATGTCAACCACAGACTCTGATGACATCACAGGGCTCAGAGCTTACCTGGCACATGAACCCCGGAATGATGCGGTGGAAGCCGGAGCCCTTGTAGCCGATACCTTTCTCGCCAGTGCACAGCGCACGGAAGTTCTCTGTGTGGAGTCATTAATGTGTAACTAGAAGCTAAAGTTTCTAACCAAACATTAATGTTGGGCAGTCTCTGTACAGTAATAAATGAGCCTATTATTACAGCAAAATTATGCATGCATGTTAAAGTTCACATTAGTATAGCAATAAACTTCAGAACAGGGCCAATGTCTGTGGAAAGCTCAGTATTTCTAGCAATAAATCGGCGAAGCGGTAAGAAAACGTGGTCTCAGAAAAAAAATATTAAGTTCAAATAGAATTTAAATGAGAAGAGAACGTTAACATGGTCATAATAAACCAATTTAATGTGGAGGTATGCTTACCAGCAGTTTTGGGGACAACATCAGCTCTCAGCTATTTAAATAGAAGGGGAAAACAAGAAAAAGAAATTAAGCTGAAATCCAAGCAGAAACGCACATATATTAATAAATACACGTGTGTGTGTGTGTGTGTGTGTGTGTGCATCAATGGACGAGTGATTTTTTTATATATATATATATATAATAAAAAGTTTTGGGCATCTCACTTGTGTTCCATAGATATTCACATCAGTACATTTAAAGGAGCTCACTTTAAAAAGAAAAATTGGTTATAATTTACTAACCCCCATATCATCCAAGATGTCCACGTCTTTCTTTCTTCAGTCGAAAAGAAATAAATGATTTTGATGAAAACATTCCTGGGTTTTCTCCATGTAATGGACTTTGCTGGGAACCAAATGATTCAAGGTCCAAATTAAGAGTTTCAGTGCAGCTTCAAAGGGCTTTAAACGACACCAGACGATGAATGAGGGTCTTATCTAGAGAAATGAGTGGCCATTTAATAAATAAAACAATTCATGTTTCAGAAGCACAAATGCTCGCCTTGCTCTGTGATGAGCATTCGTGACAAACTCATTCATCAAAACGAACAAATCTTTTTGAGTCATGACTCAAAGATTCCTAGATAAGACCCTTATTCATCGTCTGGTGTCGTTTAAAGCCCTTTGAACACTCTTTTGAACCGTTTGGTTCCCAATGAAGTCCATTATATGGAGAAAATTCTGGAATTAACTTCTTTTCGACTGAAGAAAGAAAGACGTGGATATCTTGGATGACATGGGGGCGAGTAAATAATCAGCAAGTTTTTTTTTATAAGTAAACTACTCCTTTAAGCAAGTGTAATGCATGAAACCGCATATAAAAAACTTATTTCCAGTATGTTTTGCAAATTAACTGCATAACGAAGATAGACTATTAGAGCATAACCTTCCTTTTATGACACATTTTAAACAAAGACCAATCAAATGCAATCACTGAAGTGATTCCAAATCAAATACGGAGATATACATGATATCTAAATAGAGCATATCCGCATTGTTATTTCTTGTTGCTGATAAAGTAAGGAGCTAGTGACCTGTTTCTATCTTTAACTTAGTAACGCCAACAAAGATGTTTCGGACCAGAACGGGTTAAAATCCCATGACTTCCGCGTCAACATCGATTTACATTAGCGAGGGCGCGCGAGGTGCTGATACTGCACGTGCACATTTATCGACATTTCTGCGGTACCATTTCAAGAGGGGATTAAAATCTTATTAATAAACTCTGAACATTTAAAGTACTGAGTTCTGGTGAACAAGTTTCGGCCAAACTCCAGCATTCACCCCTCCCTTTTCAAAATGGCACCTTGGGGCTTTGAAAAAATTGTGAAAATGGCGTCTGCATAAAAATAAAAAACGCGTGCAGCGCAACTCACGCGCAGTCTGCGTCTGCAATCAGAGAAAACTTGGCCATGTGCGCTTAGCTGTCAGTCTCCTGTCAACGACAGCAGCACAACTCATTTTCTAGATGTTATTGAGAAGCATCAGAATGACGAAAGCGTTCAATTTTCACAATGTAGCACCTAAACAACTGCGAATGGAAGCATTGTTGCAGTCCGGCGCGGGAAAAAACTGCTTCCCCATCCGCCCATTGCAAGGTGAGGATGCTTCATACAAGTTACATCACGCGCAAGAATTGAACATAGATTTTTTTTTAATGGACGAACACGACAGATTTTTTTTTTAAGGCGTAATGTTAAAACAGTAGATATTAAGCAACACAATCATTTTTGTTACCTACCTCCATTACAATCCTCCCAGCACTCTTTCCATCGACGGTGATGTCAAAATAAACTCTGGGCTTGGCCATGATGACAAAAACACAATTTGTATTAGCAGCTGGTCACCGAATGAATCCTACAAAATGCCGCAGCTCATCGGGAAGTAGGATGCGTGCGATAACGGGATATATAGAAGCTGCTAGCAGACCCTTTTTTCAATTGGGACCTATGAAGCCGTGGAACCGCTGAATGACGTGCGCGTCATCCAATCAGAGGCCGTGCGGATGAATTAATTATCGCAGCGCTCGAACGAGGAGATCAGAGGGAGTGTGTTTGATTGACATCCCCATTGGCCCGTTGGAGTTGGTAGAAATGACGTTACTGCGTTCCACCCAATGAACGACGAGGGAATGCTGAGGGCGTGTACTAGCGATCCGTTTCAGCGCGAGGGCGGTGGCCAAAAGCTGAATTCGCCATTACTGCTCAAGATTGTTTCACGAATAACGAATGTTATGAAGACTATATTTAGGGATTTTCTACATTTATTACATAGTTTAGGATTAACCAAGAGGTGAAACGTGACACAGTAAGATATAAAGCGAAATTAATCGCAAAAGCCTTCTTTTCCCCTCAGAACACCCGTCTTCCGCACAGGCCCCTTGAGCAGCGTTACCGCGTCTTGACACCATGCGGTGCTGCTTCTGCTCTCTTCAAATAAAGCCAATGAAACGCAATGGGGCTTAACTCTTTACTTATAAAACATAATGGAAATATTTCACATCTTTAGAAAAACAAATCGATTTCAATTGTACATGTTTAATTCAATTGATAGAACTTAATGATCCACCAACACATGACAGTCAAACATCTTTTTCAACAGTTTGATCAACAAGTGATGCTGGTTTCTCAGTTTTTCATGATTATGGTCACAGATTTTGATGAATTCTTTTTTTTTCTCTTTCTAACAAATTCATAAACTCTGCTAGTTAACACAGAAGAGAGAGAGAGAGAGAGAGATGCATACAGGCCCATCAATTATCTTTATAATTATAATAACAATTATTATATAATCAAAGATAAAATTGTATGATACACAAATGACTTCAAACAAACGGAAAAAAGAACAAAAGCACATCCGTCGACTCATGATGCTCCCTGTATTGATAATATACAAACTGCACTTCGCTAACGGTGCCCAAAGAGCGATGATAAATAATAAAATCGGACAAGACAGGAACCGACAGCAGACTCATCTCCCCTCCACGGTTTCTCTGCTGAGAAAGCGAGCGCTGAATGGAAAACGGGGGGAATGAAGCGCATGTCTGACATGAGCTCTTGTCATAGTGTTTCAAATGTTCTTTTTTTCCATATCATGGGGTTAAGAGAAAGTTCACATCTGCGACAATAATAATACTATATCTGTACATATTTCACATGAATCCCAATGTTTTCCTTCTCAATTATGAGTGCGGCTATAAACATTAGTCCATTACCTGTTGTGACGCTCCCACCCACCCAGATTTGTCCAAGCAAAATCTCACTACGGGAAGGTATGTGTCCAAAAAAAAAAACAATAAAAAAAAAAAACGCCCTGTTTGTGACTCCTCGTGTGCATTTTTGTGTTTTGTAACCTGTCAACAAGGTGCTACTGGGCTGCTTGTGCTCTGTATGGTTTCACACAATTTGTTGACAAAGAAAACTCGTTTTCTACCAAATAACAGCCCAAACTTGCATATTTAAGGGCGAGTGAAATGCGTCTGCAAGTGAGGGTGTGATCTGAGCCAACGACGATCAGGGATACTAGTCCTTTCTTGTAATGGTAGACATCCACATACATCGTGGCCTCAAAATCCACAGGGGAGGAAGACCGTTTTTAAAAAGAACAGAGGGGAAAAAAACTAACGAGACAGACAAAAACATAGAGCAGGGTGTGGCATTAAGTTGGTCTATTGGCATGAGTTTGTGCCAAAATACACACACACACACACACACACACAGTGTGGCTTGAGGTGTGCGTGAACGTATTTGTGTGTGTGTCACAAAAGGTTACTGATTCTTTGCCTTTTCCTTCGTGTGCTGGCAGACACGTGTTGTGCAAAATGTCATAGTGCACTTCTTTCATGCTACTTTTTAAGGTCGGACACATCGTTATTGCCTCTATTAGCATGTTTAAAAGGAAAAAAAGGCTACACTTGAGGTCTCAAGTCAAGTACATTTAGGATTAAGTCATTTGTGGTTTAAAACCATGTTAAATCACATAGAGCTAGCTTTGTGGTTATCTTTGGGAGGAAAAATTAAAAAAAAGAAGAAATAAAACTTAAGCCTGCCTGTTTATTAAGAGAATTAAGTTTAGCCATGTTTGCTTTTCAAGTTACAACAGAAGTGAGACACTTTGGCTTTCCCCGTGTTATTTCTGAAGTAGTCCCTCATCTAATTTCGATTTAAAACAGGAGCTGCAATGAAAAACAAACAATGACTTGACCCCGCCCCCCCTCCACACACACACACACACAGAATGTCATTTACACCACACGAGTCTGATGTGAGATGAGGCGTCTTTCTACAAGTGATTCGAGAGAGCAGGAATTCTTTCAAAACTGAAATTCACAATAAAGTCTCGACAGAGTTCAGAGAAGCAGACGAACAATAACATTGTCACAGGAGGAAGAAAAAAAAGAAAAGAAAAAAGATCTTCGTTGCACCTTCCCATGAGTCACTGCATTCCAGTCTCAGAAGGAAACAGTGCAAAGACGCAATCGGATATCTGTTACGCTTTCCAGACCTCCCCTCGACGAGCCGGGAGTGTGCGGGATCGGGGAGGCTGTCTGTTGGACGGTGATGAATAAGAAGGGAGAAGGGGCTCAGTTGCTCTCAAACAGAGAGAGCAGGTCATCGTTACTGTTGTTGGGAAGGTCGGGAGGACCCAAGTAGGACAGCAGCTCATCTGGGTTTGTCAGCTCTGGGAGAAGCTGGAAAACAAAAAGGGAAGTCCAGGGGTTAAGACTGGGCCCATGGCAAAACTCTCAGCTTGTGATCGTAACATTAGTTGGCTTTTCAAAAGACATTAATAAACATTCAATTATGGTTAAAAGTAGAGGCCTGCATTATTATTACACAGTTATACTTAATTGAACTGTTTGCAGCAATTAATTAATAAAAAAATCGGAGTCAGAGAGCCGTTCAAATATTCACTAGGCCCATTCGCAGTTATGGTCACACTAGACATGTGAAACTTCCTGACATGACGTGATATCTTTATAAACACAAATTCTACACATAACAAATAATAAATCTAGAAAGTAAAAATATACAATCTACTCCACTTTACTGCAAAAAATGTGCATTCTTCTAATTAAACCAAGAGGTCGCCCAGTGACTTCTCCATCTTCGATTGGTCACACATCTTCCCGTGATACGAACTTTGGAATGGGCCGAAATGCGAAACTTGCCTTTCCGCTCTCCAGCATTCATGTGTGTATGAATCATAGACGGTAAAAGAAAAGGACAGAGCGATCTTATTGGAATTCCATTGAGACGATTGAAGCCCGTTTTTGGCGATTTTAGCACTTCCGTCCCTGACGCGCAGACTCAAACAGAGCTTGACTACGTGAATGTGATGTGAGTGACCCGTCTGTCTTCTAGTGTTGTAGTATGAGAAATCTGAATCATTCCCTTCCTGAAACTCGCAGAGGCGGAGAGTGTGAGTAGGAGCTGTCCATGAGCTAGGAGGAGACAATTTTGCTAGGTTTTCTGATTAATTATTTTGTCATTTTGGATATACTTCTCATGTCCATATGGTAATCTCAATACTGTGCGACAGAGAGCATACCCGCGTGGGTATGACGCAATCGTTAGCCTACTTTCACTAAAACTGCTTCTACGGGGCCATACCATAAGCTACAAGGTAATGGAGCATTTTATACATTGTCTTGTTTCTTTAGAAATAAATAAAGGACAAATGGGGTCTTCAAACGCCTCAGATGTAAAGTTATTCGCTGTCAAAGTGACGCCAAAATGAATGGGAGTCAATGGGAATGCTAACGCAAGTGAAGTTCTGCTACAAGATGTCAGCTCCCGCGAGGCTTCAACTTCCAGGCGATGGATTACCCCCTTGGTATGAATGGAATGATAAGCGTAGTGTGACCGCCCCTTTAAAGGTGATGTCACATTAGCATTAGTTCAGGCAAAAGCATCGTCTATTGTCAATGGCGTAGAGATGCATTAAGCACAGCTCACACAGAGGTCATGTTCAAACCAAGCAGCTTTCTGTCAGTCGGCGCAGCAAATTAGCATGAGCAACATTTTCGTGATTTCCTTTGCCCTCAGGCGAAACTGATTCCTAATGGAATGACTGGTGTTAAAGGAGTAGTTCACTTTTGAAAAAAACTTTTGCTGATAATTTACTCACCCCCACGTCATCCAAGATGTCCATGTCTTTCTTTCTTTTTTTTGATGAAAACATTCCAGGATTTTCTCCATATAATGCACGTTCGTGACTCTCCTGTTCGAACTCGTTCATTAAAATGAACAAATCTTTTTTCGAGTCATTTGATTCATACAATGAACGAAATTAATGAATTCACTCGGAAAAGATTTGTTAATTTTGATGAACGAGTTGAAACAGGAGAGTCACGAACGTGCATCACAGAACAGAGCAAGGCGACCATTTGAGCTTATAAAACTTAAACTTTGTTATTTTATTTTAAATGAGCGATCGTTTCGCTTGATAAGACCCTTATTCATCGTCTGGTGTCGTTTAAAGCCCTTTGAACAGTTTGCACTGAAACTGTCATTTGGACCTTGAACCGTTTGGTTCCCATTGAAGTCCATTATATGGAGAAAATCCTGGAATGTTTTCATCAAAAATCTTAATTTCTTTTCGACTGAAGAAAGAAAGACATGGACATCTTGGATGACATGGGGGTGAGTAAATTATCATTATAATATTATATAAGTTTTTTGAAAAGTGAACTACTCCTTTAAGTAATAGTTTGTAAGACATTTTGTTAATGAGAAATAGAATTGTAAATGTAAAAAGGGTTGGTTTTGGCAGATTAGATTTGCTACTGCTCACTCTGCTAAACCACAAGAAATACAAAGAAGAAAACACGCAGCTGCTGAGACTTGCATGCATTGTAGTAAAACTATAGAGACCCCCATAGCAGATCTAGAGAAGTGGTGCCGGGGTGGACCGGGACTATATAGTGCACAAACTGAGCTCCATCTAGCCAGACTAGAATATAAAGGCGACAGTAGATAGAAGTGATTAATTGGGTAATGAACCGCATATAAAGAGTTTCAAGACTGAACTTGGTATTTCTCCCATGGGATTTCACTGAGCAACGGTAAATGTGACCACACCTTAAAGGATTAGTTCACTTTTGAAAAAACTTTTGCTGATAATTTACTCACCCCCATGTCATCCAAGATGTCCATGTCTTTCTTTCCACAGTCGAAAAAAAATTAAGGTTTTTGATTCCAGGTTTTTTCTCCATATAATGGACTTCAATGGGAACCAGACGGTCCGAGGTCCAAAAGACAGTTAATAACAGTTTCAGATGCAGCTTCAAATGTCTTTAAACGACACCAGACGATGAATAAGGGTCTTATCATGCGAAACGATCAGTTATTTCAAAACTTATTCCAAAAATGTAACTTTTCTAAGGACAAATGCTAGCCTTGCTCTATTCTGTGAGGTGCGTTTGTAACGTCACGTAATACGTAATTACGTTCAAAAGGTCACGGGCGACGTAGCCGGAAGTACAAAGTCAGTGTTTAAGTTGAACGCATAGGTTGAACGTGCAAACTAACTCAAACGCCATTTACAAAAAAAAAGGAATTAAAAGGTAAAACAACGATGTCGAACGATTTTGATTCTGTACTTCCGGCTACGTCGCCCGTGACCTTTTGAACGTAATTACGTATTACGTGACGTTACAAACGCGCCTCACAGAATAGAGCAAGGCTAGCATTTGTCCTTAGAAAAGTTACATTTTTGAAATAAGTTTTGAAATAACCGATCGTTTTGCTTGATAAGACCCTTATTCATCGTCTGGTGTCGTTTAAAGACATTTGAAGCTCCATCTGAAACTGTTATTAACTGTCTTTATCCGTCTGGTTCCCATTGAAGTCCATTATATGGAGAAAAATCCTGGAATATTTTCATCAAAAACCTGGACATGGACATCTTGGATGACATGGGGGTGAGTACATTATCGGCAAAAGTTTTTTCACAAGTGAACTAATCCTTTAAGAGTAGAGACCTATTACTGAAAATGACACAATCCAAAATAGTTCATAAATGCAAATGTGGGAATGACCATTATCCAAAAGTTTTAAGCATAATGAATTGCAAAAACAGGACCTAAATTATTGCGGGAAGGGTTGGCAAGGAAATCATAAGTTGGTACAGGATGTACACGGAGTGAAACTCCAATTCAAATGGCCAAAAATCACGAGTGTTCGATCTGGAATAGATGATTGATTGTGACTCACATCAAGTGGCGGCTCTGGAACGTCACCAGGCCCCCCGGGGCCCCCCAGCCCAAAGCTGTCTGTGTGCATCCGGGGATTCTGGGAGGAGTTGCGGGAGTGCATGGGTCCACCGGGGCCACCCATGCCCGAGTTACCATGGAGAGCTTGATGCTGCTGTTGCTGCTGCTGTTGAAGGGGATTGTGGGAAGGGTCCATGCGGCTAGAGTGGGACATCTTTATTAAGGAAGGGAAAAACAGACGGTCAGTGAAGCTGGAACACACTGCACAGTAATTTGAAGTGGCTTGTCTTGTGCTGCGTTTGGTGACGGGGTGGGGAAAGCAGCAGCTGCGAGTGACAGTGTTTCAATGGCTCTTATATGTGGATGACAGAAACCAAGATGCCACTAAAAGACATTTGGTTTGGACATTGGACATTTGGTCATTCAGCACAATACGTGCAGCAAACTAGCCATGCTATTTCAAGTCATATAGGTCAATTAATTTACGGATCAACACAATTATTTCCTTTTAGGCTTTCATCTGCAAGCTAGTTGGCAACAGACAGACAGATGGATAGATAGATACAGATAGACAGACAGACATACATACATACAGAGACAAAGACAGACGGATAGATAGTAGTAGAAATCGCCAGATTGTGTATTTTGCCGATAACGATAACTAGGTTGGACCGCCCTGGGGTGAGTTTCCCGTTAAGTGACTTAACTTTCTGCTTCACTACCGTAGTACGATGCATCATTAAAGAAAGCAACTGTTTCCCGCAACCATATTGTCGCAAATTGGTCGTTCAGCCATGTTGGTTAATGTCGTCACGCAGGTGTTGGGAGTAATACCTTCCTTTAATGAATCTGTTTGAGATTGAATTAATGCTAGATGTTTTGCTATAAATTACGGACATGCCATCTCAGAGCAATTTCTCATTTTTTTAGAATAATTTTTTATTTTGCTTTATTTCCAGATTGAATCATAGGCTTACATAGTAGAGCACGTTCTCACATGCACTCTTCAAAAACAGTACTCTAAATCTCTTGACAATCTAAAAGATGTAAATGACACTTGTATGCATTCTAAACTAAAGACGGGTTGTACTGAATGTCAGCTTGCTTGTTTTGCTCAAGATGAGGATTTATTGAGTCCACGTGTCATGCAAACAAGAAACTCTGCTTCTAACCACAGGTTGAGAGCTGTCGTTCCAGCCACACAACTTTCGATGCTATTTGCAAATGTTCATTAGAACTATAGTTTCAGGAAACACCGACTTGAACAACTGATTCGACGACTTGTTGAACGACTTGTTGAAACACCGACTTGTTGAACAACCGACAGAACTTGCAAGGCTAATGATGCATGCTTTCGAGAAACACACAAACCGATAGTTTTACTGATACATACTGAATGAAAACAAACAAAATACTCTAGTAAACTACTGCTGAACCCTACTACAACAATTGTATTAACTTATTACATTAGATTACACAAATGTATATGAATGAATGTTAATATGTTAAATATACCTTAATCATTCATGTTAGTTCATAGTGTTAACAGATACAATTTGAACATTAAAAATCTATTAGTATATGTTGAAAATAATGATCTAACAATGAAAAATACTTCCACAGCATTTATTAACCTTAAGGCCTGTTCACAACGGGACGAATTTCGCGCGCGTTATTTGCCGATGTTTAATGCCTCGTGACTAAACAAAGGGTGCCAATGTGAGTGTGCACATCTTGCCTCTTCCTCTTCCTGGCAGTGTAGACCATCGATATCTATATAAAGGCTAGATATCTCGTCAGCGCTGTTGGCCAATGGAGGTCGACGTCTGCACCTGGCGGCCATCTTGTCACAAGCAGCTCCCTCACTCGTAACATTGTGTTAATGGTATATGTACTATTTAAATAACCATAACTTGCTCAATTGTCTACCGATTTTCAAACGGTTTGGTTTGTTATAAACATCAGAGATGTAGTTATGACACTGCATACTTATGAATAAATAAAAAATCATCCAGATAATTATAGCCACGTCAATAACGTTTGTAAGAAACCAAACCGTTTGTAAATCCGTCAAGATTTCAACGAGATAAGAGTATTTGTGTTCGTCCTGACCACTCATCTTCCATTATCTTGCCTGTGACAAGATGGCCGCTGGTGATGACGATAGAAACTCCGCCTTAAGACATCTAGCCTTTGTATAGATATCTATGGTGTAGACGGCGATGCTACTTGGCGTATATCTTCTTCTCCGTTCCGTATGTGTGCTCGGCAAGACCGTTTTGTGCTTGAGCGCCCCCAAGTTGTGTTTTACTGTAACTTTAGAAGCTCCAAACACATGAGCAAAAGCGCCAATCTTATTGGTTGGATAGTTTTGACACAGCGCGTCAAACTAAAAAAAAAAAAAAAAAAAACGAACCCGAGGCGTTTTTTTTTTTAAATAATTTGAATCTTTCTATCTGTCTGCGTTCTAAGCGTCATTTAAAAAACAAACGTTTGGCGCAATCGGTCGACCTCTAATAGTTGGACAGATGGATAGACATATAGACAGATGCATAGCTAGACAGGCAGACGGATAGAAAGATTTGTAAAATGCAAACGCGTGTCATTTAAAAAAAAAACGCCTCGGGTTCGTTTTTTTATTTTTTTTAGTTTGACGCGCTGCGTCAAAACTATCCAACCAATGAGATTGGCGCTTTTGCTCACGTGTTTGGAGCTTCTGAAGTTACAGTAAAACACAACTTGGGGCCGCTCAAACACAAAACAGTCTTGCCGAGCACACATACGGAACGGAGAAGAAGATATACGCCAAGATATACGGAATGAATTTGCATGTTCACTCGGCTCATCGTCAGCTATCAATTGGGTGTGAACACAAAAAACGCGTTAAAAAACGCTGACGAATAACACGCACTGATATTCGTCCCGGTGTGTACGGGCCTTTAGTGAATGTTGAATGTTTAGTGAATTGTAAAGTGTTACAATTTCACATAAATCTAAACAGTCAGGCCATTATTAAATGATTGCACAAAGGCCATAGCATTGAAATATGCATATGTATACTTTCACTGCTTCTATGATGATAAAAAAAGAACTGAATTTGAATAAATTTCTGTCAGCTGCATGAACATATCAATTTGCTTTCTCACGTCACTAGCTTTAAATATTGATCTATTGTTACACTAAACATTTGAGTCAGATTTGCATATATATTTGTCACACATTTTTAACCGCTTGAGGTACTACTAATGTTAGGGTCCTCTCAGCCTGGAATATACTGCTGTTCTTTCTCTACTAATGCAGCATCTAGTCAACAAATTTATAATGATATGAAAACATGTAGTGTAGTGTACTGTATACATACCGTTTCGTTGTCTATGCTTTAAATCTGCATCTGAAACGTCCCGCTCCGTGCAGTCTCGCGTGTCAAAACTACTCCACGAGGCGTCAGCGATAGTTTTTATTTCGCCTCTAGAGGCCGTTTTCGTACTGTATAATGACAGCGGACTCTTCTCAGACGCTTCAGAAACGAACGCAACCCGGAAAAGATATCGGTATAGATTTTTGCCGATAACTTGTTCCAGCAATCAGTTATCGGTGCCGATTAATCGGCAAAACGGATCAATCGGTCGACCTCTAATAGTTGGACAGATGGATAGACGTATAGACAGGCAGACGGATAGAAAGACAGATAAACAAACAGACAGACAGATGAATAGTAGGGCTGCACGATATTGAAGAAAAATGCAATTGTTAAATAATGCGATGTTCGACATTGCTTAAAATCTATAAAATGATGAAAATAATATAACCAATATATGTTTCACATTCTTTCTGGATAAAAAGAAAGCATCACTACAACTGAAAGTGAGCAGCAGTGTTTTAACATTACATAAAAAGTAAATGTCACAAATCTGACAATGCCATTTTAACGTGACTGTAAAAAATTTTTTTTAAATACGACACAACTCTTTGGTCAACTTGGTAATAGTTATATAAACCTGAAAACATCAAGAACATCCAGGAAAAACAACAACAACCTGAAACTAGGTGTGGATGATTAGTTATTTTTGTTATTTTAATGTATATTTGTTATTAAAAATAAGAACAAAGAAGCAAATTTCAACTATAGGACAAACACAATAAAACAAAAATACAGATAAAATAAACAGTGCTTTAAGTTTATTCAGATAGGCCTACATTAAATCTATTTAACTGTAGCATTCAAGTAAGAAACAATACAGAAAAGGAATAAACAAATGTAAAACTAAAACACTGCATTGTCTTTACATGAATTAAAAATACATCGATTCATTATTAAGCTACAAAAGTTATTCAGTCAAGAGCAGTTAGTGATTTTAAAGGTACAATATGCAGGATTTTTTCAGTCAAATATCAAAAAACCACTAGGCCAATATTATATATTTTGTTTAGCTAATTACTTACAATATCCCAAATGTTTCAAACTATTTGTAAATCGTGAGAAAATTGCAATTTGTGTGAGCAGGGGTGAGGAATCGCCGGTCAATGACGTCATATCCACGTTACCCCCGGTTTCCGCCATGTTTGACCTCGTACTGCGATAGTAACCATGGCGACAGACGTTGACAACTGGGTTATGCCAAGCAGGACGCTCACGCTGTTGTTTTGTTCAAAAATTATGGACAATGGCAAGCAACTTTGGGACAAAAAGAGGACTAAGACGAAGATCAACATCTTTCGAGAATCCGAGAGCTCCACGTCCGCGACTAACTTTGATTTGACAGAGACGCAAGTGTTGCATGTACTTTATTAGACAGGTGAGCAGGTGAGCGATCATACAGTACAGTCAGTTCACTCGGCACGTCGTTCTCGGTTTGACTTGTCGTGACTGTTTTCCAAGATGGCTCCTGTCTGTATACACAGTGAACTGTCTTTATAAAGTATCCTCTTATTAAACGGTCTGTACACTTACAAAGTTCTCAATGCTTCGTTTTGCATGTACGGACCCTCATTATGTTACTGTGTTAGTGTGGGGCTATTTTGAGCCTTGTTAGTGGTATAAACTAGCGATTTCTTTTTACTTACTAATAGTAAATGCCCCCATTACTAGCATTATACGCTAAACAGTTTTTAGAGATAAAACTCTTTACATTCGATTATCATGAAAACAAATCTCAGAGATCGGGTGACTAGGTACCGATGTTTTATTAGACCAAAGGTTCATTTTGCGCCGGAGTTCTCCTGTAAGACATAATCAATTGTGTTTACATGATTACTCGCCACAACAGGCATGTGCGTTTGACCGTTCGAGTGCAATAAGCTGCGAAAGAGAACCGAATTCGAGATCGCACACTGTCTGAGAGTCAGCTTTCTGTGTGCGTGTCAGACAGCGCGAGTATTGAGTTCTCATCCCATGAACTCATTTTTAATGTCAAGTAAGTCACAGGCAAATCACAGTCACGTACCCAGTCTGTTCTCTGCTATATGCGTCGACCTAAAACTTTGAAGTAGCATATTAAAAACATTCAGATGCATATTGCGATAAGTGCACTTATAATATTTCGATATATCATGCAGCCCTACTGAATAGACAGACAGACAGACAGACAGACATACTTTAACAATTTCTTATGGTAAAAATTGTATTTACAGGAAAGCCCACCTGTCCTGACATCGGGTGTCCCACAGGTTTTTCTGGGGTAAGGAGCCCACTCGGCAGGTCAGACTGGTAGGACAGTGGGGGCGGCCCGGAGGAAAACTCCCCAAGGGTCGGTGTGCCAGGGGCATTGGGAAAGTCCGAAAAGCCTGGTTGGTTGGAGTATCCTGAGCCACCTGAAAGATACGCGACAACAGATCGACAGGAGGTCAAAATACACTTCATCCAAATCTATTATGACTCCAAAGCAGAGTATTCAATAATAAAATGCTCACTGAAACATTTTTATAAGCACATAAATGCTTCTGTGGGCCTCATGAGGCCTTTACAATCAGATGCGTCACACACCTTGGCTGGGATAATCAGGCGTGCTGCTGCTGCCACCTTGTGGCAGAGACTGGTAGGGCGAGGAGGCCGGGCCCAAAGCTGCAATCATCTCCATGACGCTGGGCAAGATCATATGACTAGGGCTCAGGGTGCGACAGCGTTTCAGGGCAGGGCCGTCTGGGTCCTCTTTAATATGCAGGTCTGGTTTCACCGGGACTGGCTTCCAGCTGCACACCGGATCAATGGTGATCTCCTCATAGTCCGAACTAAACACAAGGAGAAAGTTAAAAACTCAAAATACAGAACACACTGCAGCTTATCTTGGCCAAAAAGCTTAATTTAGACAGGAAGGGGATGTCTGACCACTACATAAATCAACTGACAACCTTTGATGGAGTGCAAACTGGACAATACTTGCGATACTACTGCAGTTTTGGAAAATAAGGCAGCCAGTGGAAATGCTGGTTAAAACAGCCTGGGAATTTGTAAACAACAATCTGTGCACTCTGACACTGGGAAATTGGGTATATTCCAGCCAATCATACTGGATATAGGCCTATTTCACCCAGATCTTGCCATTTTTGTGTGCAGTACACTTCAACATGGTCAGCAAACAGGCCATGTACGGTCTGTACGATGTACAACTGGCAGATTACAACTGATAAAAGTATAATTTAGGATATCCGTATTTTCCGATCACAGTTTAGAGGCTACAGAGGTAACATTTCTGCAAAGAAACTTACTTCTGGATATAGATCAGAATGCCCAACATGTACTGGTCCACTTCTAGTCCCTCCAGAAGAGCTGTTTTACTGCAAGGAGCAAATGAGTTTGTAAAACTGTACAAATATGTCAGATATATACAATGTGAAACACATTTTTTAGGGGTGCACTGATATGCAATATGATATTATACCATGATATAACCAAATAACTAGTTTCATGTTATGATCAAAAATAAACTAATATTAAAATAAAATGTTTTTATGTATTTAATATGTATTAAATAATATTCTAAAATTATTATTATTAATACAATAATATAAATACATATTTGTTAAAATAAATATAAAAATTCTATACTATTTTGTCTAGATTTAAAAAAAAACAGAATAAAAACTCAAATTAATCTGTGTAACTGTTAGAATGTTTAGCTATATTCATTCTGTTTTTAAATTTAGAGTTTGAAATAACTTTTTTTTTTCAGAAAAGTGTTGTCTGAAAAAAAGTTAAAAATGTATAAAAAATGATAAATCCATTGATGTCTGTTCCCGATAATGTCTAATATCGTCAGACAACTACTAAGGTATGGATATATCGTGCATCCGTAATTATTTTTTAAAACAACAAAAATATCATGAAGATAAAAAGCAAGAGGGGAAGAATGTTCTTACTTGCACACAGGACAACGCCAAGTTCCTCTCTCACAGTTGAGCTGCAGGTACGATTCCAGGTCAAAGCACTATGGACAAACAAAGACGTTATTTACCACAGAAACTCACTTTATGATGTCATGTGATTTAAACTTCGGGCCTCATCACCTGTATGTGTCTGCAGTCGTGGCCCCTGGCAGGAAGCTGGATGCGCCGGAAGGTGATCGGACACTTGAGCGAGACCTTGATGGCCGTCTGTTCCACGCCGTCCTCGCCGTTAAGGCCGGGAGTTCCTGGGATGGTACCGCTACTGAAGTTCCTCTTAACTGTGGAAGAAGATAAAAGGATGAGCACAAAAGTGTGGGGTCGGTACGATTTTTTTATGATTTTGAAAGTCTATTCTGCTCACCAAGGCTGCATTTATTTGATCAAAAATACAGAAAAACAGTAATATTGTGAAATATTATTTAAAATGTAATTTATTTCTGTGATCAAAGCTGAATTTTCAACATCTCCAGTCTTCAGGGTCACATGATTCTTCAGAAATCATTCTAATATGCTGATAAATATTTACTATTATTATCAAAGTTGACAAATTTTTGCTGTTTAATATTTTTGTGAAAACCATGATACATTTTTTTAAAGAATTAAAAGTTAAAAATGAAATAGAAATCTTATGTAACATTATATACACTACCGGTCAAAAGTTTTAGATCGGTAAGATTTTTTATGTTTTTAAAAGAAGTCTCTTCTACTCACCAAGGCTGCTTTATTTGATGAAAAATACCAAAAAAAATTATTTATTACAATTTAAAACAGCGGTTTTCTATGTGAATTGTGTATTCCTGTGATCAAAGCTGAATTTACAGCATCATTACTCCAGTCTTCAGTGTCACATGATCCTACAGAAATTATTATAATATGATGCTCAAGAAACATTTATGATTATTATCCATGTTGAAAACAGTTTTTTACATTTTTATTTCAGGATTCTTTGATGAATAGAAAGTTCAAAAGAATAGAATTGATCTGAAATGGAAAGCTTTTGTAACATTAATCACTACCATTCAAAAGTTTGGAGTCAGTAAGAATTTATTTTTTATTTTTGGGGGAAAGAAATTAGAAAATACTTTTATTCATCAAGGATGAGTTAAATTGATCAAAAGTTACAGTAAAGACATTTCTAATGTTAGAAAAGATTATATTTTAAATAAATGCTGTTCTTTTGAACTTTCTATTCATCATAGACTTTTTGGGGAAAAAATGGTACACGACTGTTTTCAACATTGAAAATAATAATTTATGTTTTTTGAGCATAAAATCAGCATATTAGAATGATTTCTGAAGGATCATGTGACACTGAAAACTAATGTGTAATCAGCAACAGTAATGATGTTGAAAATTCAGCTTTCAAATTACATATTAAAATAGAAAACAGTCATTTTAAATTGTCATAATATTTCACAATATTACTGTTTTTCATTTTTTTTTTTTCATCAAATAAAGCAGCCTTGGTGAGCAGAAGAGACTTCATTTAAAAACATAAAAAAATCTTACTGATCTAAAACTTTTGACCGGTAGTGTATGTCTTCATTGTCATTTTGATCAAGTCAATGTGTCCTGAATTAAAGAATTTGAAATACTTAAAAACATTTCTTACATCCCCCAATCTTTTGGATTTAGTGTAAGTGCAAAAGATCATGGCATTACTCACTCTTAGTGACACAGTGCTCCGCTGGCAGGAGCCTCTTCTTCATCAGACCCTGAAGCACAGAGCGCACCGACGGCCTGTGAACCAGCTGCAGCACGAACAGATGAGACTACGCGGAAAAAAGAAACAGGAAATGAACACTGACCCATATAAAGCGCGTATTAGTCGGGCTGTTTGTCAACGTGCGCGATGTGAATCTCTGTACTTACACAGCAGCAGGCTGTGACCGTTATCTGGATGGTGTTGCGTCCTGGCTGGCACACATGCTTCAGGTAAAGGGGTTTGTGGGAGGTCTTGTTGTCCCCGCGCTCGATGGTGAGAGGCGTGGCGTTGACGCTCACCTGCACCGACGCCGGCCAGTTGGTGTTCATCTGCCGGTCTTCGTGGTGATAGCACTTAAACTGCAGCTCCAGATCAGGCCTGTTAAACACATTAAATATTCAATACGACAACACTGACACATCAAACACTCACAAACACAAAAGGCTACAAGGGACAGATGTTGCACTCTGACCTCATCATAAGAGTCTTATACACGGAGTCTCGCAGCTGGAAGACGTGGTTGCTGACGGCCAGGTTGTGCTCCAATCTGAAGGGCTCCAACACCACCCCGTCCCGTACAGGGAAGGTCAGACGCAGGTCATCACTGGGGTTTCCTACGAACAGAAGAGCAGCGTTTCAGTTACTGGGGTGCCACGTGCTTTTCAATCATTTCTTATCTGGCAAGAAACAAAGGCAAAGTGGGAAAGAGACAACAAGAATTTCCCAAAAATTCTAGATGTGGCCTCAAGTTAGTCGTTGAAAAGGACTTTTTTCTATTATATTTCTCTGGATGATACGATTCTAGCTTCTTGTAAAGTAAACAATGTCATAATACCTTATTTCACAGGTGCATTATTTATGCCACAGCAGATAGCATCTCATAATAGGGGGTTACAGAAATGAGGATACTGGTCATGTGATCTCAACATGATGGGGAAAACCCTTTTTTGCAGTGTTGTTATTGTTAACTAAGCGAAAACTATTAAAAACCGTTAGTTTAAAATAGTGCTGGGCGGTACACAACACAATTACACAACGTTATGCTGTGCCGCACGACACTGTTTCAGTGTTCAGTGCAATCGCGAATCTCTCCTCTTCCCCAGCTAACAATTTTAGGGTTCATAACGTTCCCATAAAGTTATAAAAACGTTATTTCTGAATGTTTTAGAAACACTCAAAACGTCAAGTTTTTTATAGACATTGTATTAACGTTATTTCTTGGTTATAAGAACGTTCAATTCTGTTATATAAACGTTGTATTAACGTTGCTTGGTTATAAGAACGTTATTAGAACGTGAAGAAATAACAATTTTAGGTTATACTGGGCGCTATTCTATTCTACAATATTAACTAATGACAGTAAAATAAACTATCCAAAGTCAATTTATTGCAGTAATTCTCCAGTCAATCACTAGAAAATGCTTTGAACACCTGATTATGCATGAAAAAAAAAATGAAAAAAAGTCATAAACTGGAAAAACGGCTTTTTTGAAAGAAAACCCCCCCCAAAAAACGCCCAGCACTAGTTTAAAATAAAATATTGAAATAAAGCCTTGGCAACAAACTGAATTAAATTAAGCTGAAGTAATAAAATGTATAAAAATAAAAACTGAAATAAAAATAAAATAACTCAAATAATATAAATATGATATAATTTATATGTCATATAAATATTATAATAGCATATAAATATTAACACAACACTGCCCTTATGTGGAATAAAACAGCATTATATAGTGTTTTCTTATGTGAGAAAAGAGGGGGAAAACTTTTTTGACAATTAAACTTTTTTATTTCCATTTACATCACAGAGAATTCTAAACAAGGATTCCAGAGATAGGAGGGGTGTTGTCTTCCATGCAGTGCTGTGCGTTACCTGTAGGGGGCTGCAGAGAGTTGATATTGGGTTTGACGTCATGGAGGAAGGGCGATTTGACGTCTTGACCGGGGGACATGTACGGAATCGAACTGCCGGGGGTCATGGGAGGAGTGGGGTTTCCTGGGAGAGGAGAGCTGGGATATCCTGGCATCGCACGTCCAGGCTGTGGAAAAAAACAAGACACGTGTGCATGCTTTACAAGCTGAGGCCAAATTATCTTTACAGTCAGATTTTCATAACCGATACACTGCAAAAACAGATTCAGCTGTGTGGAGTTTGGACCCCAGCTGCCAAAGTCCAATCGCCGTGCTCACGAAATGGTGAAATATTAACAGGCAGCTCCAACCGACTCATGTTTCACCAAACACACATGCATGCAAGAGAGGACACCAACCCCGTTGACGGTGGCCTGGTTGAAGGTGGTGTACCCAGCGCCCGTCACTCCCGAGGACAGGCTGTTGTGGCTGTTGCCCTGTCCGTTAAACTGGTCCGCCTGTTAAGCAAACACAACTCTTTCAACATCAGACTTAAAACAGAGTGAGTCAACCCAACCCCCGGTTAAACACAAGTTTAGAGAGCTCGTTGCAATGCATACATTAGAAAGTATCTTCTATTTAAAATCTGGACCTGCATTCCCACTAGGTTTTGGAAAGGACCCTGACTGAGCATGTTGAAGTGCACACTACAGCGCTTTGACAATGGTGATAATCTACCGCTGTAATTCCAAACCCAGAATGGAATTTAAACCACCTGGGTTGGTTCGGGTTTCACTGGTACTACCAAAAAATCTTTTCACGACTAGTTGCCTTTTTAAAGTTCATTGCCTTATTCGTCAGTATCGAATGCCAGTGTGTTTCTCTAAAAACGGCAGCTTGTTTGTCACTAATACGGACAAAAGGAACCTGTTCTTTGGGAAACATGACACTGCTTGCAGCCTGCAATGTGTTGCGATTTGCAAGTGAAAGCTTTCGGATGGCTTTCAAACGGAAAAATATGACTATAACTTTCAGAAAGTACCTAAATTGATTTGAAGTGTCTTGCTTAATCATAGGAGGGCTTTTTTCAAATACTGACTGTGTGTGATCAATAATACTCATGATCTTTGTACCTTGTAGTACTGGCTGGGGTTTCCTGGTCCTGCAGGATACTGGCCCATATTGGGTTGCTGGAGGGGCATTCGGTGTGTTGGGTAAGACGGGGAAGGAGCGGACCGCTGTGGCCCAGGGTGGTACTGCATGGGCTGGCCTGGGTACGGGCTCCCAGCTCCCATACCGGGACCGTACTGCTGTCCTGGAAATCCCTGTAAGAAAAGAACAACAGTCATTCCAGGAATTGAAATAAGTTGTCAGCACTATCCTCATATTTTTGGACTTTTAATTGAGGTTATCATGTCGAGTCCTCTTAACGTCTAGTGTATAATATTAACCCTAACAAAAAAGCCATTCGAAAAAAAGATTGGCTTGTGCATCATAGAGCCAAGTGGAACAGCCTTCTTGTCGGAAGCATGTCTAGTTTTGTCTAGTTATGCAGGTTTTGGAACATGACATCTAAAAGGTCAAGTTGGCAAACAGCGAGTCTCCACTTACATCCGAGTTGTAGGGGCGTTTCAAGCCCTGCTGGTGGCGTGGAGGACCCTGCTGGCCTCCTGTGTAGACGGGATGCTGGGGCAACCTCTGGCCCTGCTGTGTGTACATGGGTCCCATGGAAGGAGGTCTGGAGCCGACCATCCCGGAGGGGGCCATGCCGGGCGGCCCACGGGGTCCAGAGTGCGACAGGAACTGGGTGTTGTAAGAGGAAGCGCCACCCATCTGTAGAGCAAAACAACAGAGAGATCCACACCCATCAGAACCAGCGTTGGGTAACAATGGCTGGAGACGTGCCTGCAACCGTGACTTATGGCCGTCGGGCCCTGGGCATGAAAGGGAAACGGCAACTAGGTCACCACCGTAAACAGTCAAAGTCCTGTGTGGCCATGATGTCTGCCATCTAAACCCAGGCAGACAAGCGGCATGTGAAATCTGCTGGAAAAATGAGGGGAACATACTTTGCTTTTTTTTGTTGCAATAATTAAAGCCATGTTTTTGGAATCAGGGCTCGTTGATCCACATTCGTCCAGCAGGGGGCGATTTGAGCGCAATGAAATCAGAGGTTACTGTGTGTCACACAAGATTGCTGAAGTGGAGTGCAAAGCATTTACCACACAAAAAAAGATCAGCAATCAGATTAACAGCATTTAAAAAAAATAAAAACAAGGGGACAGGATTTATTTCCAAAACATTTAAGCACGGGGAGATTTATTCCAATGACCTTCCCTTTAGTGCCGTTCACATCAACCATACATGATGTGAACACAAATAAGTCAGGTCGCTTACCTGGCCGTAGTTCAGCTCCTGGTTTTGCTTCTCCTGTATCGCAGCGACTGTTGCCGTGGCGGTTGCTGTCGCCGTGGCTGCGGCGGCGGCCACGGCAGCAGCGGCAGCCGCTTGGGTGAAGTCGGTGGGCGGACGAACTCCATGGGGCGGCATCCCGAGGGAACCCCCTCCGTTATTGGGGTAACTAAAGGGAAGGCAGACAGGTTATGTAGAGCAGTGGGGAGCCCTCCCTCACCTAACACACCGGATTCAACTTATCAGCTCATTAGTACAGAATGCAAGACTTGAATTGGAGGTGGCGTAAGTGGAACTGATTATTCACATTGTCGTGGCAGCACGGTGTTGCGTGAGTGGTCTGGCAAGCCAAGGGGGATGCTGACTGCTCCGAGTCAGTGATTCAAAAGATTTATCGCGATGCAAATTGATCTTAAGGGACACAACTGTGTGAGTGTGTGTTTCTGAGTCAGCGCAGGGGTGGGACATTACAGCGCACACATCCCCCACTGTGGTGACGTCCACTCGCTGCCTGACGTCACGCAACTCCCACGAGGAGCAGAGACTAAATACAGCCACACAATCACACAGACAATATTTGCTTTTCCTCACCTGCCCCCGTATCCAGGTCCGGCTGGGTATCCCCCGCTGGGCCGGCCGTACATGCCCTGCTGCATGTAGCCCTTGTTGGGCTCGGGGTAGCCCTGCTGGCTCATGAACTGCGGGGAGTTCATTCCCGGGCTGTTGCCAGGCATCATGTGACCACCGGCTGAGTTTCCGCCTGGACCCATGGGAGCACCAAAAACCTGGCGAAAAGAGAATATTTTGAATTTTTTTGCTTAGTCAAGTATATTTGAACCCATATTTTGTTTGGTATTACTTGCTGATATATCTTAGATTTTATTAGGGCTGTCAAACGATTAATCGCATCCAAAATAAAAGTTTGTGTTTGCATAATATATGGGTGCATAATATATGCATAATAAATGTATGTATGTATATATATATAAACACACACATGCATGTATATTTAAGAAAACAATATTATTTATATAAAAAATATTTATATTTATATATAATATAAATTATATATAAATCTATATACAGTATATACATGAGAATATTTCTTTAATATTTATAAGCATCTGTGTTTTTATATATATAAAATAATTCTACATAGTGCACCCAAATATATTATGTGAACTTTTTTTGGATGCGATTAATCTAGATTTTATATATTATTATTATAATACTGTATATCGTCACTTTCGGGTGGAAACATTGCATCTCCATATTTCGTCATTTGTTTCATAAATCATTGCTATGTAAATTAAGTAAATCTCCCTTTACGTCTGCCCGTGAATTTTGCAAATATCTAACCAATAAAAAGCAAAAACAGCTTGTGACTAAACCTCATTACTACATTGGATCCTCAAACTTCAAAACTCCGCCCTTCCTGCATCAAGTATCAAGGCCATTCTAATAACGGACAAAATATGTATGTCCAAAATTTGCTGGTCAAAAACCTTGTAACATGATATGTGCAAGTGTCTGACCATACAGTACAACCACAATATTAAAGCATTGTTCACATATCTAATTGTTTTTGTGTTTTTAAATATAAGTAGTGTGTTCAATAACATATGTGAACCTGGGTCACATGGGTAATTTGTTTTTAAATTGAGATTTATACGAGCTTTGCATTGATGTATGGTTTGTTAGGATAGGACAATATTTGGCCGAGATACAACTATTCGAAAATCTGGAATCTGAGGGTGCAAAAAAAAAAATCCAAACATTGAGAAAAATCGCCTTTAAAGTTATCCATTTATGTTCGCGACTGTGCTGCATTCACTCTTCACAAAAATAAATGTTTTATATATTTACGGTAGGAAAATGTTCGGTAATTTTAACCCACAAAAATACCCGTGCGACTTGTGACATGTACATGTAGTTACTTAATATTACTCAGCACTTAAATGTATAATTACAGTGTAACAACGACACTTTAAAATAAAGTAACCCATTTAAAATTATTCATTCATTCTTTTTATAAGAATTTAATATTTATTAATTACTATATTTATTTATAAGTATTTCTCAATTAAACAAGAACAACTCTGGATTCATTGACAACAAAATTCAAAAGAAAAAAATATGTTTTGTTTGAGAAGCGGACATGACCAGGACATCCCAGGGACATGCAGTGCTTTCTGGGCTTTAAGGTAAACAAGCTGGTGAGGTCATCACTCCTTCTTACCTGGCTCGGTGAAGGATTGGTTACCCCCCACACTGTGGTTACCACAGAGAGGGAGCCGGCAGGCTGATTGGGGCCTTGCTGCCAGGGGACAGGATCATATGGGTAAGAGGCGTCACTGCGGGGCGAGAGAAACACACAGACACCGGGCGTTATTAATGCATCTGAGTGCTTCCTCTACAAAAAGCTCTTAATTCACTTTGCACTGATCTGCCTCGTATTATCCATAACCAAATCCACATTATATTCCATCTACATCTTTTGTCTTGGTATGATATCAGCATATGGTGTGAATGTGTGTGTGTGTATGAGAGAGAGAGAGGATCTTTCTGCGACTTCAGACGTGCCACAGCCACATGATCTGGAGGTACTCGGCACAATGTTTCCATGGCGACTCCAGTCACTTAGAGACAGGAAAGAGTAACGATGCCAAGGGAGAGGGGGGTGAGAGAGTAAGAGTGTGTGTGTGTGTATATCTACTGTTTTCTGTGTAACTGGATCAAACCAGATCGCTCTCAATAATCGCTCGCCATCTTTCCATAATTAGCCAAACTACATCACATGCTGATTAGAACATGGAAACGCACCTTAGTTAGAGTCAACGGCATATTTACTTTGACTTGAATTACAACGAGGCTGCGAGGGAAGAATGTTCAATCAGTTGTACTATGTACATCTTCATTCTGAAAAGCATGTCAAAATTAGACGTGATTTACGACACTGTGCAATTTACCCCTCAAAGCCTCTTTTTCATTCGTGTCAAGTTAAATATGGTGTCTAGTCTACCCATACATTAAAGGGCAAAAATGTGCACACATATGGCTCTAACAGAACTCGCATAGATATGCATTTTAGGGGTGCAAACAAATTAGAAAAAAAAGGTTTTGTTGGCGGATAGAAATGTGCCCAATAAGTCCATTAAGCACAAAAAGGATAGAACAGAGCCCAAAATGACCAATCTGAGATAAAGAAGAGTTGGCTGGTAACTTGTTATATGAACTAGTAGAACCGTAACATGCAAACTTCTGTAAATATTTAAATACTTTTATTAATTGAGGATGCATCAAATTGACTAAAAGGTGACAGTAAAGATATGTATGATGTTACAAAAGATTTCTACATCAGATGAATGACATTCTTCTGAATTTTCTCAGCAAAGTATGCTTAAAAAAGGTCATGTTTCCTCAAAAGTATTAAGCAGCACAACTTTTCAACATTGATAATAATAAGAAATGTTTCTTGAAAATCACCTAATCATCATATTATAATGATTTCTGAAGGATCATGTGACTGAAGACAGGAGTAATGATGCTGAAAATCCAGCTTTGATCACAGGAATAAATTATATTTTAACAGATATTAAAATAGAAAAAGTTATTTTAAATAAAAGTACTATATTTATTTACTGTATTTAAAAAAAAAAAAATGCAGCCTTGGTGAGCAGAACAGACTTAAGTACAAAAACATTAAAAGCCTTGCATGTATACCAATGTACATAAGCAAAAATATTTTTCAAAAATTCAATATACGTACTAGTATATGACGTACTGAACAATGACAATACTAGGCTTTTACTACTAGTCACACTTTGTTAGTATACTTGAGTTTTTTCAGTACCAATACTTGCACATTCATAAGATTTGTTATAGTCTAACAAAAAAGTGAGAGGTGAAAAGTGAACAAAAAGGTTTTGTTGCTAAGCTTAGTCAGTTTCAGCCGCAATTCAATTGCTATATTGTGATGCATTGTAATCGTACACACACACACACAGCAATAAAAACTCAAAAAAAAGTATACTAACAAAGTGTGGCTAGTAGTAAAAGCCTAGTATTGTCATTGTTCAGTGCGTCATATACTAGCACGTATATTGAGACTTGTCTTTTTTTTTATATATATATATTTTTGCTTATGTACATTGGTTAACATGCAAGGCTTGTCTGTAAGATTTTAAAAAATATTTTTTGTACTGAAGTCTCTTCTGCTCACCAAGGCTGCATTTATTTGAAAAATACAGTAAATATAGTACTTTTATTTAGAAAAATCCAAGTAAAATACAGTGGGCAGTAAATGATCTCTAGTCACCACTCATTGGCAGGACTGGCAAAAAACCTTGGACACCAAAAGGGAGCATTCCAGGTAAAAGCCATCCAAGCGGCAACAAGAGTATCAAGCAAATGAAACCTGCGAGGGTTTATTGAGTGACAACTGGCTCTGAACAGCCTCTCACCCCGACTGACCCGAGACACCTCAACCCCACTGCCACATAAAAGACTCCTCTTTTTAAAGCCCTCGTAGAAAGTCAAGATCCCCTTCTCGACACATTTCCACTTCGATCTGCGGCAAAGTTATCCACTGGCCTGCGGCCCACAGGATATTGAGGTTCCAGCAAAGGCTCAAAGCGTGCGTCTCGTTGAGGCTGGTCATTGCACTGCTTTAGCAAGTAAACAAAACGAACTTTCGGCAGCTTAGAGACATTCCATAGGAGGCAGAGGTTTCTCTTAAAGTTCCTCTGCAGGAAAACCACCAGATACCCCTTCTCTGCCGAAACAGGAAACTGTGGTTTCAAAGCCAAACCCGCTAGAAGCCAATCAGCAGCTGAGAGAGGAAGCAGCCAATCAAAATTAAAAAACAAAACAAAAAAAAAACTCAACACTGAAGCTGATTGAGAGCTCTGCAAATAATAGGAGAAGATGTGGGCGTGCGGATTCAGTTTGGGCCCCAATGCATGTGCTGCTGTGGGCAATTTATCTTCAGTTTACTGCGTTGAGAGCAAAGACAACTTTACATATTCAGACTGTTTGCTTCATTATCGCCTCTGAAGCAACGTGATTCCATTTATGTGCTCAAATAGCACTAAACCTTCTGAAAACGTGCCAAGTACACCTACTTACGAGAGCCTGCACAAGACAAAATTATTTATGAAAGCTTAAAATCTACTTTAAAATAGCCAAAGCACATTAAGCAATTAGGTATTTGGGTCAATGACGTATAAGGCCTTTGAGAGGCCCATTTTTAAAATACTTGAAATAATAATATATTTGTCTATTTTCTAAACATGTGGAGTGTAGTCTACACATGCATGTGTGTGAAAACTTCAAACAAAGATATTTTAGTGCTTTTAAACTCAAATGAATAGGGCAATGACCTTAAAAAAGTCATTTGGGGCGACCGTAATTTATCTTATAATTAATAGATTTCCTTTGCATAAGTTATATTTTAAGAAGTATCAGTAATTAATTGAACTGTTTAAGAAAGATATACTCATGTGTCCTTTCATTTATTGCAAATGATGTTAAATACATTTTTATCTATAATGGCAGTGTCACCCTCATAAAGAAATTACATATTTTTTTTACTCATATAATCCATAAAACTGATTTAAAATGTGTAGATATAGTATCCACTTATTGATGTTATACCAATGAATTATATTTCAACCAAAATGGACAGACATTATTTTTTGAATTTACTGCAGAATTGAATATAGTTGGTTACCCCACATGACAAATGGTCGCCCCACATGATGAAAAACAGCAGGCAATTAAGACTATTCAATGATTTTGATAGTTAAAACACATTTAATGGAATTTTATGAAGAATCAGCATATTTAATGAAATTTTATGAAGAATCAGCATATCCATTTCATTTGACACATTTCATAACATTAACAGTTTCCTCACTATTTCATTTGACACAAAACCATCATATTAAAATGTTCAATACTAATGCATTAAACGCTTGGACATAACATTGAACAGCATTTTCCTTTTTCATTTTCATTCCATTAATCACTTAAACATACAATGTTTGCATTTTCATTACTATTTTCATTTAACAGTTGAACATAGCAGCATTCTGCAGACACATTGAACAGCATTTTCCGCTGCCTGTAGCGAGCAGTCTTTTCTTTGCTTGTTAGTGGGGCCATCTAGAAAAAAAAGTATATTTAAACATACACAGAGTTAGAAAAAGAATTGGAAAAAGTAGAATGAATGCTTGATATTCACACATTTCTTTGATAAAAAACATAATAATCAAAAAGAAGTAAGCTTAGCCCTCTCTGAAGTAGGAGGGAAATTATTGAAATTTAGAAAAAATATGTGGTGAAATTTAGAAAGTTATTTAAAACAACTAAATGCATATAATGAATGTAAACATTTGCATACAGAAACTACAAATACATGATATGTGTTTTCTATCATTTAAACAATCAGTGGCGGTCGCCCCACATGATGCTTGGTCGCCCCAGATGATATTTTCAAGTTTAATCAAGTATAACAGGCTAATGCTTAGCTATAGAGCCCAAGTTAGCTTCTTCTAACCACATATCACTGACAAATTTACAATTTACAAATTTAAAAATAAAGATTTGCGTATAAAACTTATAATTTACAGTTTTAGGTTGGTCGCCCCACATGATATCAAAATGTGACGTATACACTGCAGCAGTTTTAAAGAGGATTTGTTTGTAAAAATGAGAGTGGCTACTCACCTGCTAGTTGTCTCTGTGGGACCCTCACCATGAGGCTGGCTGATGCAACATCCTCTTTGAGATGATTATCAGAATATAAGTCCCTTATTTGTATTTTCTTGATGGTCGCCCCAGATGATATTTCAGATAATGAACATCTTCGGACAAGATTTGTTTGTTTATTATGATTGAAATGTGTGTACAAATGTTTCATAACTTTGTCAATCAATGGAAAACACGTTTAAAATTATGCCAAATAGGGTAAGGATTATATTTAAATTATTTTAGTTTGATTTAAAACCAGTTGTTCAAACAGAAGTCAAGTCCGGACGGTCGCCCCACATGATGTTTTCACACTTCAGGTGGCAGAAAATGCCAATAAACCAATTATTTTTAGAGAAATAAGAGTGGGCATATGTATAAGGGAGGTGGTAGACATACATGTTATAATTTTATTAATTTTAATGTTTATTAATTGGTAAAAAGTTCAGTCGGACAGAAAAAGCAAGCGTCACGTCATTGACCCATTTGCTGGTTTGGAGAATTAGGCGCTCTTAAAAGGGCTAATTCTGTCATCATTTACTCACAGCCGTGTCATCCAAAACCTGTATGACTTCTTTTCATCAGTGGAACACACAAGAGATAGATGTTAAAGCGCATAATACATGATATATTTACATAAAATGGTCATATTTATGTGCAGCATTAACTTTCATTGGATGATTAAAATCATGTTTGACATTCTGCTTAGCTTCCTTTCGTGTTCCACAGAAGAAAGTCAGTCATATGGGTCTGAAACAACACGAGGGATGAGTAAATGCCAGATTGCTCAATTTTGGGTGTAAATTCCCTTTAAAAATAAACCTATAGTGTCCAAATAACCGTATAGCAACTCGAGGACCCGTTTACAGCCAAATGAGGTTCAAATGAGAACCATCTTTGAAAACTTTCATTTTAAAAGTGTGAAAAAACAACCTAATTCGTAACAATTGACCTGCACGCCAAGGCTAATCTCTCATCCAGATAAGACTGCAAAACAATTAAAACACATTGCTTCCCTGAAGCTATTACCAAACAGCAGTTAAAATATGCAAAATCAACAATCAAAACATCAGCGGTGCTGTTTCGACTGTTAGATGCAGCGCTCGGGGAAGCAGGTGTCAGTTTGAGGGGGTTTGAGAGTTCAATGTCGTTGGAGAGGAAACAGTGGGCGAGTCACGCTTTGACGTGCAGGAGACACTGACCTGTGTGGCGTTGGAGGCAGGGCAGGTTTCATGGAGTTGATGGGGTTCATCGGAGGAACCTAGGGGTCTATGGGGCACCCCGAATCTCCTCAACCTAGCAGGCAGTCTGCAAAAGAAAGCAAGAAACACAGACACGTTAAGAGTGACACGACTCAATCAAAACAAAGGCTCCGTTTCCGCTTCGACTCACTGAGACCGTAGTGGCTTTAACCGATTTTCATTCGCAGGGCTCTCAGACGGCTGCGCTTCTGCCCAGAGGCACGAGGGGTTAATCGACAACCGGCTGCGCCGGCACATCTTTCTCCGTGCTTTCATAGGGTGGGTTTCGCAATCGTTTCCTCGAGTTGGAGCCTTTCCACCAATCACGGTTTCAAATGCAGCCAGCGCCGCACACAAAGGAGCGAGATTTGACAGCATGTGGCATCTCTCGGGCTGCTGCACCGCAGTCAGTGTGTGAGCATTCTCCAGACTGCGTCGCCCGAGACAAAAGCCAAAAGCTTTAAACGGGTCGTGACCCGCGCGTTTCGACGTGGACGACCCGAACGCTACGTCTTACTGCGGGATCCTCGGAAGGAGGGAGGGAGGGAAGGACGGAGAGGGCTATTTATAGCGCTTTGATTTCAAAAAAGAAAAGGTTCTCGCTTTGAGATCCGAGCCCTCTACAAAACCCCGCTCGATTATTTAAGCGATCGGGGAGCTCGTTCTGACCAAAGAGGGTGCTTCTTTGTGCGTGTCCATTTAGATTGAACAACGTTAATAATGACAACAAGACCCCCTCCGCCCCACCCCACTGCCTCTCCGTCTGTCTCCACTCTCGGGGGTGAAGCTTGATTAGCGCACATGCTAATTTGCCGCCAACATCAATGGCTGTCATCCGCCCCGCACCCCTAACACTGTCCCCTCAACATCCCTCTTTAGGTCAGGCGCCAACATTAACACCACTTTTCATTAATTATTAGAGGAGAATCATTAAAAAATATATAAATAATAATAATAATTAAAAACATCAACGGCTGTCATCCGCCCACACCTCCAACACTCTCCCCTTAACATCCCTCTCTGCTTCCATTTTCTTCTCCTTCCTCGCAGATTTAGGTCAGACACCCCACAGCTGCAAAAGAAAGGTGGATGAACGCTGTTGAGTCGAGGGGGGGCTGGAAGAAGAGTCACTCGGAGGAGTGACAGAGTTGATCAGAACGAGCTTCACCTACAGGGATAATGAGAGGATCGAGCGGAGGATGAAAAAGGGAGGTGGGCGGCAGCGACAAAATGAGATCCTCCATTGTCATGTTTTGATAACCACTTGACTGAAGCAGGCTTAGCAATATTTACATGCTTGTGTGGCCGTTTTCATTAGCAATTACACCAGCTCGTCCGCGTGAAGAGACGTTTATTAAACCTGCGCCTGATTTCAGCCCCTTCGCCATGCTTGCCTGTTTATGGTTGGCGCGTGTTCTTACAACCAAGGATGCATAATATATAGGTGATGATCACAAACAAAAAAAGACCCCCTCTACCACCACAAACAAAATTCACCTTGAACCGTAAAACGTAATCTGGTTGAATATTTCTACTGGAGTTTTTTGTGTGGTTCGTTTATTGGGTCATTAATGGAGACCCTTCATCATTTTACAAAAAGGAAAATGTCATATCAAAAATAAAAAATAAATTATTATATTGCAATAGAAATGCTAAATTATATATAAAATAATATTGTATTAAAATTAGGGCTGTCAAATGATTAATCACAACTAATCGCATCCAAAATAAAAGTTTTTGTTTACATAATATATGTGGATGCACTGTTTATAATTATTATTATATTATATTATATTATTATTATTATAATTATATATATATATATATTAGGGCTGTGCAAAAATTAATTGCGATTAATCACATCCAAAATAAAAGTCTGTGTTTACATAATATATTTGTGTGTGCTGTATATAATTATGTTGTATATATAAACACACACACATGCATGTATATATTTAAGAAAATGTGTTATTCATATATAAAATATTTATATTTTTTATAATATAGATTATGTATTTATAAATATATACAAAATTTTAGCGCAAATATTTCTTAAATATTTACATGCATGCATAGGTATTTATATATAAAAAATAATTATATACAGCACACACAAATATATTATGTAAACACAGACTTTTATTTTGGATGCGATTAATCGCAATTAACTTTTGCACAGCCCTAATATATATATACATATACATGCATGTATATTTAAGAAAAAAATATTATTTGTATATAAAATATTTAGATTTATATATAATATAAATTATATATAAATCTATATACAGTATATACAAGCCTTGTGTGTGTATTTATATATATATAAAATAATTATGCACAGTGCACCCACATATATTATGTAAACAAAAACGTTTATTTCGGATGCGATTAATCACGATTAATCAATTTGACAGCCCTAATTAAAATAATACACTAAATATATATAAAAAGTATGTTTTTACCTAAATAAAATTATTAAATAATTGATGCAAAAATAAAATAAAATTATATATATAAAAAAAAACAATATTTAGAATATTTATTTGGAAAATAATGATCAATATTAGCACGCAGCTCAGCATTACATTTTAATCAACAACATGCAGAAAAAAATTGAAATTAAAATCCAATTCATTTCTTTACATTTTTTATTTTCAAAAATGTATCATGTTATATCGATTGTCGGATATAAGAAATATTTAGTGGTGTTTTCCACAATGCAAGGGTGTTGCTAGTTTATTCTGGGTTGCTTTCCAACAGGTCCAAGAAGCCAAATAGCCCACCCAAGTCTCTTGATATGACAGCAAAGACCACTTTTAAGTATCAATTTTCTGTATTAAGCCAAAACGCTTTTTAATACTATTGGTTTTGGAGGTTGTATCCATGAAATGCATTACCTTATAGCTCTCCAAATTAATTACTGCAGAGTGATGATCATTAACAGCGCTTAACTAGCCCAGTGCTGCTCAGCCCACCCCTGTAGTCATTAATCTCTCATATTGGAACAATCCTTCAATGAAGGAGCATCTATTCAAACAGTGGACAACCTAATCTATCCGCTCCGGAAACACGATATGGTGTGTGTGTGTGAGGAACACACACACACACAGTTAAGGACCCCATGATATGGCTTTTTTCCAGTGTTGACATTTCCTATTGAAAAAAGTTCGTCACAGACATGAATCATAACTTGTTACTTGCCATTACAATGTTACATTCTCACTTAAGAGAGCATCTGATTTGCGCACGACCCTAAGTGCAAGATGAGTCATCAGAAAAGCGAGTTCATTTTCCTAGTAGAGAAACACTTGTTTTTGGACTCAAGCCACAAAAATCCAATTTCAAACACGAGGTCCTTTAAAACGTACCCGGGCACCAAAGTAAACATCCCGACACAACACACCCGTGACAAGTGCAACCACAAGCCAAAGTTTGCTCAAACCTTCAGCAAATGACACACACACACTCTTTTGAAGCACCAGATCTTATTCTGCGCTGTGAAATAACACGGCTCAGCATCTTTGCTTATTGCTTTCACTTCACTGTGTGACGGATAACAGCACAAACAGTTCTTGCCCTGGAATGAACAGAACACACTGTTCTTTACTGCTGGGCTCCATCTGAACCCCTCCTCTCCTTTCCTCTAGTCCCACCCCTGGCCTGCAGTGACCTGTTCCTTCTGGGCTTCCCTCCCTTTCTCCATCACGTGGACCATCCTTCACTTCTCGTACCATTTCGCTCACTTATAATAACTTTGTCTACAGTACTTCTCTTACGGGCACGCCAAACACTTAAGGCCTGCCCATGTCTCTCCCTTCCAACAGGATAGTTCAGTCTGGGACAGTAGGACACAAGACGGCACCGCAGGGGTGTGACCATTAAGGCTACGAAACGTTTTTTTTTTTTGCCAAGCAGCACACAAAAAGCTCGCAGGTCTTTGATTTCTGATAGGCCGTAAAAATGCCTGTGTGTCAGCGCTCTTGAAATGAAGTGCACATTCAGCTCTCTACAGGGACTGCGCTTTTAGAGGACAGGAACAGGTTAGGAGAGTATTCGAGGAAACGATCAAGACTGGAGGAAAAAGGACTATTGTACCACACCTGAATTCACATTTTCACACATTTTTTGATGCTAAAATGTGTATTTTCGGTGTCAAATGGAATTAACACCTCTGGTTCAAAGGTGATTTGAGCTGTGCTTCACCAAGAATCTGCTGATCCGATGCACAGCACAATACAGGGGTTACGATACGGTATCTTGCGATACTGCAAGAAAGGCAATATATTCTGATATTTCTTGTTTTTTTTTTTTCGGAAGAGGATCTAATTTTAGAATCATAAATAACACCACCACATGAACAAAAATACTGCCAAAACAGTGAAATATTACTGCCATGTGAATTTATTTAGAAATGTATTTTGTAGGGGTGTAACGGGTGTAAAAATGGCCACAAATTAATTTTAGTTTTAAATAAACTGTAATAGTAATAATACAATTTATTTAAAATAAATAAATAAATAAATAAATAAATACCAGTTACTGGCAGCCCTAAGGTAAAAAGTAAAAAATCCTGGAGAAAAAAATAATAATGCTAAAATCAAAAAAATTACAAAGTGAAAGCTAATTAAAACGGAACTAAAAAAAAAAAAACTGAAAAAATTAAAAGAAATTAATTGGGAAAAAACTAAGAAATTACTCACTGCAGCTAAATATTTAATACTTAATATTTTAATATTTAATAATGAATACAAACACATACTAGAGGTACCCTCTTTCCAAATTTTAATAAATCAATATGACATTTGTTAACATATCTGCAAAACCCGAAAGCCAGTGATTTCAAGCGAAGGACAATCCCAGTGCATCAATAATAACAGTGGCTAGCTAAAGACCCGCCTGTCCAAAAATCCACAATTCGTCTGCCAGCCAAATGGGGGAGCGCCTTGGGTCACATGGTTAGGCCTCCCCTCCCCCACACCGCTGAAGCCGGAGTGGAGAAGCTGCTGCCAAACAGAGAGAGAGAGAGAGGAGGCTGGGGGCTGGGGAAGGGGACAGAGGATTAGGAACCACAGGAAGGCTGGGCCTGATAACGCATTCCTCCACACATGTGCACACACAAACACACACACACTTGCTTTCTGGCTAAAAGTGTCTCAACAGCAGCAATGGAGCAGCAAAGAATGTCCAGTTGAAACTTTCAGCAAGAACAGAGTATAATGAATATCATTGTGCATAAAAAAAAGAGACCGCAATATACGCCTACAGACTCCGGGCTGTGAACAACAACACTTGTACCTGAGAAATCAGGAAGATCAGAAACAAATTACCCTATGATTAGCGTAATGAATGCATCAAAAACGTGTAAAAACACGCCGCTGCTTGTGCCGTCGAGTGTTGTGCCTTGTCAGCTGAAGTTAAGAGTGCTGGGTCAGTTTTAAGTACAGATAAATCGACATTCAATGTGGCGCCCTCAGGGCAGCAAACGTCCACACCACAAAACGTCCACAAAAGGAAATGTAATGAGCATAACTGTGATGAAAATAGAAATTTGATTCTTTGTAAAGAGACAAAAAAGCGAACGTTCCCAGGTAAAATCAAGCCTACAATGCTTCACCTTTAGGCCTTGTTGCAGATTGCATGACACAAGTTCAGCGCACAGCAAAGACTCTGACATGGAAAAATATGCAAACGTAACTTGAATCCCAGTGTTGGTCGATAGATATAGAGGAGTTGCGTTCAGAGCTCAGTATAGCACTGATGTCTGTGTGCGTAGAGTAGGTCAGCTGTATTTGTTCGGTGTCCAGGCCCGTGTTTGGTGCTGTTTGAATTTCTCAAACACAGAGTCCTTTAAGAGTGTGTACAAGCCGGTCTGTCACCTCCCTTTGAATAAATTCATTAGTTGCAAACAGAAAGTGAAGAACAACCGGTTTTTGCACACAGCCTCATCCTGGTGTACTAAGAGAGCAAAGCCAGATGCCAGAGATTCAGTAGGTTGTTTTAACACTCACAATTATTCTGAGTCAGTTTCAGTTCAAAAGTTGAACTTTAAGAGTTTCCTTAAAAGTGATTCACAGGTGATGACAGGCGAATTTTAGCCCAATTATGATTCAAAGAACTAGGTTGAAGGGATATTTCACCCAAAACTTTGAGAAACAAACTCTATAACAGGTTTAAATAACATCATAAATTACTTTTTATCAATAAATGTATGTACACACAGTTTATATGGGTCAATGATGCTCAAGTTAGGGGTGTAATGGTTCACAAAATTCACAGTTCGGTTCTGTACGTTTTCGATACGGCAAAAAGAAAGTTTTCCTACATGTTGAAACTTTAATTTTTATAAATGGGGGTAATCTTTATGTATATTTGTTAAAACATAATATTTGAGTTCTGAAGTGCTGGAAAAATATGTTTGGTATACATTTTACTATTTCACCCAAACTTCCATGGTTACAGTTAGTGTTACTACATTAAATCCATGGTGAATGTTGCTGACCTGTGGACTTAACAAGTTAACTAGTTAATTCATGGCACAATGTTTCTCCTGGTTTGATCCTTTAATAACGGAGACATTTGAATGTTTCTCACTACATCTCGCAGAAGTATTATTACTTCAGTGGTGAGTTCAAATGCAGTGTCAATTGATCAAGATCGGCTCGGCTGCACTGACATCGGACCAAACTGATAAACGGTCCGTGAAGCACAAAATCATGAGTTTCGTTCCGCTTTCATTACGTTTGCCATTTGATCCTGAGCAAAAGTTGTGGTGGTTTTTGGTCGGCAGGAAAAATAGTCCGAACGAATCGTTCGGTTTGCCTCGTAAAAGCCTCGTACCGAACAGTTCAATGCGAATATGTGTATCGTTACACCCCTAGTCCAAGTACATTTCCTTTTAAAATAATTCATCACACTAGTCTATGATACCCATTAGTTTTAGAGCATTTAAAAACATATTTTACATTTTGTCATCTTAAACCCTAATATGTCAGGTGGTGCAACTGTCCCAACAAATAAACAGACTAGAAAAACTATTTAGAACACATTTTATAAATATCAGTAGTTTTAAAGCTGTTGAGATCATTGAAAAACTTTTATCCAGCAATTTGTATATTCTCAAATGTCAAGGTGGTACAACTACACACATGGTTTTTTTATAATGAATTGACAAGCTAATCTCTAGGCACCTCACGATTCTATAATGATTCAGAGGGCTGCGATTCGATGCGAATATCTGAATATTTTGTGTGTGTGTGTGACTATATATACTTTGCTTTAAAAGTACAAAGTAATGACCCATTAAGAATTAAGTACAATATATTTTATTAACATTGCAAAGAACCAACAGGAAAATAAAGTGTGCCTGAACTAGCAGCATACTTGTAGTAAATTAATAATATAACAACGACCGGTACAGCCGAGAGTTTTTCCTCCTCAGGGTGGAAATGGCTTCTCATATTTGTTGTGTTTCCGAAATATTTTAGTTTTATTCTCCAAAGCTTACAACTAGTGCGGCTCTTGTCCAGCTCCTTTTCCCCTTCAACTTCAGAAGCCAAAATATTTCCACACGTCAGCTTTTAACGAGGGCGTTTGGAATGGATCTCGCGCTTTCTCAGCCATCGCGTCTCTGTTATCGTGCACGCCACAGACGGTCCGGCCACTGCACTTCCGCGTTTCAGAGTTCCGTCTTTTGCGTTTCGTCAATATTACGTTATTATAAACATATATCTAAAAAAAAAAATTTCTCTTTTTTTGAAAATTGATTTGACATTTGTGAATCAATTCAGAATCCTCCACGTCCGATTTTTCAGAATCGATTTTTCCCCCCACCCCTAGTAATAACAGTAAACATGAGAATGCAGTAAAAAGGTTTGCAAATCTCAAGTCAAATACTGGTAAAAAAAATAGTAATAATAATTTGATGTATGGGAAGGTTGGTACACTTTCCATGTCAGGTGGTACAACTATAGTAATACAACTGTACCACCTGCCATAAAAACATTAGAAAAATGTATTTAAACACTTTAAAATGTTATTTAACAACTGAAACGCATTGTTCATGACTCTAAAATATGCAATGCATCAGTTTTAAAAATATATATACACCTTTTTTGAAGCCGTCAATGACCCATAAAAAAAAAACACTGGCATTTGGTCAAAATACCATGCGTGTTCGACAGAAGTCGGTCAGTCATACAGGTTTGGGATTGGAATGACAAGAGGTTGAGTAAATGGTGACTGCATTTTCATTTTTGAGTGAACTATCCTTTTAAATGCAACGACAACGAGACTAAATTCCGAACATTACTACAATGACATCACCAGCATGGCATGTAAGGAGCATCCATGTTTCACAACACATCTGCGAGCGGTTTGTTTGTGTCTGACTCTGGAGGAGCGGCAAGGCGCCAGACGAGCGCAAGTACGCAACGGTCCAACGGAACAGGCCGTGACTATCTTCACTCTGCAGATTTAGTGGGTCTCTCCAGGTCAAGATCTGCACCGAACTCCTCCTCAAAACACCTTCCTCTCAAAGTTGGTGGGAGATGCCTGTCGGCGCGAAGGCTTACCTCATCACCATAAAACCATCACACACACACACATCTGCTTCTCGTCTTCCCTCCGCCTGCGTCCCGGGCTTCTCCAGTGCAAATCACAACTCTTGTGAAGATATTCTTGGGGGAAAGAATGGCTCTTCAAAGTCCCAACAAGACATTCCTAGAGGAAAACGACTAGGAAAGACAATTGAGCATATTAATAACGTCCTTCCTAGGTGCACCACACTGGTGTTTGTGACACAGAACATGGAGACGCAGCCGAAATGCACCAGTGGGTTATTAGCAAAGAAATCAAGTTGCATCGTCATACTCGGAGACGAGAAAAGGTTGAGTGGAAGTGCACAATGGAGCACATTCATTTGGCCGATATCAGATTTCTTCATGGGCATCAGTGAATGGTCTATAAGAGCCCAAGCCTCGTCGCTCTAAAACCCATTTCCCCCGTTTGTGCTTGCTTGAATCGAGCAGCACCGAATGCAAATTGCATCACAATGTATTGATTCTCCTTTAATGACTTTGTTACGCCTCTGACTGTCCTTTACAAAAGCAGAGCTGGCTGGTTCGTTCAAGGGCCTCCGCTTGATAAACTTGTCTGACTTCAATGCTCAGCTACTGTGCGTGCTTGTGTGTGTGTGTATGCGGCTCTCTCTCTCCTCTGCAACGTGACTCACTCTGCACACAGCGGTGTCTTTCTCTCCCTCGCTGGTGTAGAGGGAAAAACAGGTTGATTGACTGATGGTTTGGCTGATGAACAGTGACAGAGCCACTCGATGGAGACTTGCATTGAGACAGCTTTCTGCTGGCCAAAAGCGGTCCCTCTGCTCCGTTACCAGAGAACGGCGCTTGCCGTGCGGCTTACGGGAGCTGTAAAAGAGCTTCGGCTGGGATTGTAGCAGGGATGTTACTCTAATGGCAGTGTTTTGACTGTCAGGGCTTTCGCATCCGATACCGATGGTATCGATACTTGGTAGTTGAGGAGAGACCCCCTGACATGATTTTAAAGTGCCTTGGGTGTACAGTAGTACATATGAAAGCGCTGTGTAAATAATTCATTCCTACAGATGAGTGGGTGGCCTCTCAAATCAATTTGAGGGACTTGAAAATGAGTAAGGTTCATCCGTATCTTGTTCTAAGGAACATGATAAGCCCGAATCGTGCAAAGCAACAAACACACTTGCATAAAGAAGTTCCCCTTCTGATCATGGGACTCATGATGACGAGGCTCTTCACAAAGACAGCTCACAGAGCCTGGGCTGAGTGTGTCCACAACACCACAAACCACTATCACACCTGCAGCAAAAAAAAAGTCAAGTTTGATGAAAAGGCTTGCTCACACCCAAAAGATTTGCGACTAATTGAGCAGTTTGCCTTTTCGCTCATTTATTTTGTCCATTCATGGTGAGGTGTGGCTTGAAATGTGAAAACAAACAAAAAACACCTGCCCTGTGACCAAAGGGGCAAAACTTGGTTACACCACCAAGCCCTGATGAAATCCAGGGACTTTTCTAGGAGCAAAATGGATTTGAATTATAAAAGCATTATCAAATTACCCAATATCAAATAAACAAATTGTGTTTTATATATATATGTGTGTGTGTAATGTGGCATTTTCTGTAAAGCTGCTTTGAATTGTGTATTGTGTGTGTGTATTGTGAAAGTGCTCTACAAATAAATGTGAATTTAATTGTGTATTTATTTTAATATATATTATATAGTATCATTATATTGTATCATCGGATCGATGCATTTTAAATAATACATAATAATAGATAAATTATATATATATATATATATATATATATTAGGGGTGGCACGGTACATGAAAAAACACCCGAACCGTTCGGTTCGCTTGTCTCGGTTCGGAGCGTGTGTGCGTCTCACGGTTCGACGCATGCGCAATGTAACCTCGTGCCCGTATGTGACGTGTGTTTTCTTTCCGCGCGACATAAACTTGTTCGACTTGGACCGGCGCTGCACAGAGCGATCGGTGAATAACATCAATCTAGCGCGAGTCGGGTCCATGCATTCATCACTTTCGCGGTATTTGGTGTCATTACCGATCGCTCTGTGCAGCGCCGGTTCAAGTTAATAAACAAGCCAGTAAAAGTGGAGTATCGAGCGCTGCAGGTCACGGCACGCGGAGAAATGGCAAGTGGGAGAGATGAGGGAGTTGGAGGATGCGCCAGCGTCGTATAAGTCTATGGTATAAGTCCGGTGTGTGGGAACATTTTGGGTTTCATGTTATGATATTTTAATTTAACTACAGTGGCACTTTATGTATAGATAAGAGCTTCAGTCAAACCCTGCACTTTAATTTTAAGTGGAAAAAAGTACCCTCACATTTTGGGAATAGAATCATTGTTGATACTGTTTTTGTGTTGAGGTTGAACTTAAATTTCACTTTATGTTTATGGCCTTTGTTATTGCTATAGCTAAATTATCTATAGGCAATGAGGTTTCATGTATATTGACATTTAAAAGACAGTGTTTTAAGAGTTGCTCTCTTTTTCTTTTAAAAGATAGAATTTTGGTAAGAGCTACAAAGGTTAGCAGTTGATACATGAAAGTTAATTTCTTTGTGTAAATAAGATTTGTGTGATAAAAATGCACAAGTTCTTGTAGAGATAGTGATACACATTCTCCCTTTTTTTGCCAAATAAACAAAAAGCATGTCAATTTCTTCTCTCTTGCTGTATCTAAATCTCACCTAGCTTTCCTCTGAGATAGTTCCAAAATGTGCTTAAAGTCAAAGAGTCAAATTCAGTTTGTGCATGATTGCATGAATATAATATATATTTTTTTAATACTGTATCCTAAAGTGTGGATTATTAAGCTATATATCACATGCTGAAGTACATTTCTGGAGTGTTAAAGATTAAAAGAAAAAATAACAAGAACCGTACAGAAACGAAAACCGTGACCCTAAAACCGTGATACAAACCGAACCGTGGGTTTTGTGAACCGTGCCACCCCTAATATATATATATATATATATATATATATATATATACATACATATACACACACACACACGTTTATAATTAGAACATAAACATAATTTTTCAATTGTGTTAAATGTATATATATATATATATATATATATATTTATGTGTGTGTGTATATATATATATATATATATATATATTTATATATGTGTGTGTGTATATATATGTATATGTATGTATGTATGTATATATATATATATATATATATATATATATGTATGAAACCTGTGTCTTATTTAAATACAATTACAGGTACATTTAATTTAATTTTCAATTACATTTACAGAGCGCCAGATTGGCTTTGCAAAAAAATATATATATAATGATACAGAGTGTTCTATGAAAGGATTGACGTATTGTGTTTGTGTATGTATATATATAAATATATATACACACATACACACAAATACATTGAACACAATTGAAAAATTATGTTTATGTTCTAATTATAATTTTATAGTATATATATATATATATATATATATATATATATTATTGATTTATTATTATGTATTATAATAATATTTATTATTTAAAATGCGTCAATCTGTTCATAGAACGCTCCGTATCAATGTTTTTTTTTTCAAAGCCAATCTAGCGCGCCGTAAATGTAAATGACAATGTATTTAAATAAAAGACACCGGTTGTCCTGAATGTCAGCTTGCTTATTTTGCTAAAGATGAGGATTTTTTGAGTCCACATGTCATACAATCTAGTAGAAACTCTGCATCTAACCACAGGTTGAGAGCTGTTGTTCCAACCACACAACCGTGCGAGATGCTGTTTGCGAATGTTCATTGGAACGATGGTTTCGGGAAACACGACTCGTTAAACTATGCTGATAAACGCCGGAACTTGCGACCATAGTTGGCTAACGATGCTTTCGGGAAACACACCCCAGCTTCTAGATGCAGAATTTCCCATCAAGTTTCTAGATGCAGACAGTAGCCCGTAACGTGAGAAATTCCACAACACATAGCAGGTACAATGCAAGTTTATATTTTGCTTCCTAAAATATATTTACACAATGTATAACGTAAAATAGTGACCCGTTGAAGTTGCTATATTTTCTTAATTGGTTTCCTTATTCTTTAAGGAGATGCACTGAATTTTGGTGAATCAGAGGACATATTAATCGCGATGTCAATGCTGATCAAAACAATCGTGATTATCATTTTGGCCACAATCGTGCACGGCTACCTGTGCGTGTTCCTAAGTCGGACCCACTAATCAGCTAAAGAGAGGAAGAGGAGGAAATCACCGCTCAGAAGGCAGGAAGAGCGCTCCGCTGCTGTTACAGGAAGCTACAGCGCATGAGCATCCAAGTAGCCTAGCATGAACTAACACAAACAGTGTTAGTCAGAGGGGTCCGTTCGATGAAAAAGCACTACACCTCTGCTTTCTCAGGTTGTGGGTGTATTGTGGTCAAGGCCTGCGAGAGGAGCCAGTGACTGTGTACGTGGCTACACAACGTCAGAGGAACAGGTCAGTTGCAATTGTGCTGGGGCTTTACACAGTGTCAGAGTGTGTCAGTGTGTCCCACCCCTGCCCTGACTCACGGTTTCAGTCTGACAAACACGCTCACGCCCCCTTAACCATGCACACACTCTGTGACCTCTCTCCTCACTGACCTACTGCGCGCGCACGCGATCAGCGAGTGTGAAAGCTGTCTAAATAAGAGATCCGAGGTGGAGGAAAGCCAGGAATACTGCTTCTCCATCACTCACACAGACACGGAGCAGACGCTGAGAGCACCTGTGTGGGTAAAGCTGTCAGGGCCAACAGATACAAACCAACATATCCCAGATCAACTGAGTGACAGGCTGTTACCATGCCTCAGCTCAAAAGCTCAGGCACTGAAGCCTCTTTTCCATCTAAGCATCCACGACACGATTTCAACGTCAAAGACTGAATTTTAGAGTCTTTTGAGTTACCTAGTTTTAATGTAACCGCTCACTTTTAAAAGGCGTCACAAACTGGTTTGATTTAGACCTTATTCACAACAGCGCTGTCATTGATTTTTTTTAATGGGAATGAAAGCGAGGCTGTGTGTGTGCGTGCATCTTCGGTGGGTTGTACTGTTATTGGATTGTTCTGCTGACGAAACACTGCAAAAATATCTTTCCAAGAAATTTCAGTAGACAAAAAACCCCAGACAATATGAGCTGTGGAAAATTATAAGTGATCTAGGAGCTTTTTACAGCGGAAAGCTTCACTTTCACACCTCTCACGCCGCTGCTCTGAATAAGGTCTATTATGTTAGGATGTCACATAATAAACAGGACAGTAGAAATCAAACGAAAAGGTAACGAGACGAAAAATACTGCAAGATATTAGGAATGCATAGCATAATAGAGTAAAATGAATTAATATGATTAGAAAATAATATTGACTAAATTTAAAGTAGAGCCAGACCGATAAAGGATTTTGAAGGCCGATACCGATATAAATATTTGTTGGTTTTAAAATCCGATAATCCGATATTATTTTTATTTTTATTTCAGAAACGCGCAACAAAATATTAACAGGTTTCCCTAACATTAGTTATTTATTTATGAGTTTTAACTAAAATAATATTATAATGCATTTTAAAAAGAAACTTGTTTCTATTGTCACAAAAGAAAAGAGGAACATGAAAATATATTAAAGTTCAGATAAATAAAATAATAATTTGTCCCTACATTGCCTTATAGTTATAAGCTACCTTATAATAACAATGTCAGCTTGCTTATCCCTTTACCTGCACTTTTTGACAACACTCATGACATGGTTGAAGCGTGTTTCGTCCGTTTTTATTTTATTTTTGAAATATTCATTTATCAGCCATTATAACTGCCGATACCGATATTTTAGAAAATGCCTAATATCGGCCGATAATATCGGCCTGCCGATATATCGGCCTGGCTCTAATTTAAAGGGAACTTTACACAGTGAGCAGTGCGTACCGGATGCCGGATCTGTGTGTGTTGTAGGGCCCTATGAAATCCGTTTTATTTTTTCCCAAATTCCGTTTTTCCCGTTTAAATTTGTGGGAATTAGGTTTTTTTTTTACCCTTGACTGTTTTTTCAGTTGTAAAAATAATGCTTTTAAAGTTAATGATTAAAATGTATTAAAAAATACAAATAAATTAGAAATGACCTTAAATTTATTGAGGTAATACAGACATTTACTCAAATACTGCATGATGCAACATAACACTGCACTCTTCAAGTAACAACAAAATATGGTTATGAGCTTTAAACTGTCCAGTAATATAAATTATATCAGTTTATATAAGTTTAACTAAAGTCACACTCTGTCTCTCACGGAGTACTCGTCCACATTCATGATGCTAGTAGAAATATATATTACATTTACAGTAGCTAGCTAGTGCTACTGTTATGTTTTAATGCTTAATATTTTAAACAACCCAATAAATTCATTAAATATCCTTACATTTGGGTATTTAAGATAGGGTGACAGTTATTCTAACTTTAAAGGAGTAGTTCACTTTTAAAAACTTTTGTCATCCAATGTCATCCAAGATGACCATGTCATCGAAAAGAAATTAAGGTTTTTGATGAAAACATTCCATATTTTCTCCATATAATGGACTATGGACTTCAATGGGAACCAAACGGTTCAAGGTCCAACTGCAAACTGTTCAAAGGGCTTTAAACGACACCAGACGATGAATAAGGGTCTAATCTAGTGAAAAAATAAATAACAAAGTTTAAGTTTAGAAGCTCAAATGCTCAGCTTGCTCTGTTCTGTGATCAGTGTTCGTGACACCTGTTCGAACTCGTTTATCAAAATGAACAAATCTTTTTTTGAGTCATTTGATTCATTCAACGAACAAAATGAACGAAATGACTCGAAAAAAGATTCGTTCATTTTGATGAGAAATTGTGCTTATAAAACATTTTTTTTTTTAATGACAGATCGTTTCGCTAGATAAGACCCTTATTCATTGTCTGGAATCATTTAAAGCCTTTTGAAGCTGCACTGAAACTTTCATTTGGACCTTGAACCGTTTGGTTCCCATTGAAGTCCATTATATGGAGAAAAATCCTGGAAAGTTTATCAAAAACCTTCATTTCTTTTCGACTGAAGAAAGAAAGACATGGACATCTTGGATGACATGGGGGTGAATAAATTATCAGCAAAAGTTTTTTTTAAAGTGAACTACTCCTTTAAGAAGTTAAGACGATAAAGAACATTCTTTTTAAGATTTAAAAATTTTCTTAGAACAATCTTGAGACAAAAAAGATAAGAACAAAATATTTGTATCTTTTTCCTTAAGTTAGAAAATAAGAAGAAAAATGTCAGTTAAAGTCCCCGTGAACCGGAAGTTGCAAACGACTTTTCTCCAGTGTTGTGACGTATTTCCGAGAGAAACGGAATACTAAATGAGGCAAAATAGTGGGCGTGGCTTTTTTCCAACTAGCACCTGATTGGATCTAGAAAAATGGGTGTTTCATTCTGAAATGGAGGATGACGCAAGTTTACACACGCTGTCAATCAATGCTCGCTCGGCGCTCGCAAACACACAGCAGCTGTCAGTTGGAGGGGCGTGGTTATGGATGTTCAGGAGACACCCAAACCGTAAAGCCTACGTCATCGGGCAAGGTCCTCCAATGCAGAGGGGAGGGGCATTTTCAAAATTTGATTAAAGATTACGAAGCCAAACATTTTTTTTGTGTGGATTGACTTGCATGTATGAATTGTTCACCACAAAACGATCAATTTAGGCAAACAAAGCAAGAATGGTCAATTTTGATTTCATGGGGACTTTAAGAGAGACTGTTTTGTGATCCTGGTCTCTGACTGGTTTCTGGTTCAAGACTAGCAGGTTTAAGGGGCTGTCAAAAAGTTTAAGGTATGACGGATTATTCAGTAGTCAGCTTATGATGAAGGCAAAGGGGGTAAAGGTCAGCCAAACCCGACACCCTGTTAGTTGTGTCAGTCAGGAGCAGATGGAGAGGTGATGCTGGCTTAGCCGTTCTGCTCCAACAGCCTCCGTGAGTCCCCGTCCAGACTCTCACCTTGTCATCGTGCCAGCCGGGGCTAAGGGCAACACAGGGCCTGAACGCCAGTCACCTTTGTTCTTCTCACACAGAAATTGCAGAGTGTTAAAAGCATTAGTTTGACAAATCTATCTCGGGATACTTAGGAAAGCACTTGTAAATGCAAGTCAAGGCAGGTCCCTATATCCTGGGTGGTGCTGCCGTCAACATTGCATCTTGCACTTTCATCTAGGTGAGAAAGTTAAAAGAGCGTTTTATAATGAACATTTCTGCATGGCCTCTTTCAGAGGTGCTTTCTAAGAAAAAATGACTCACGATAACTCCATGCAGAACCCAATGACTTGGGCTGCATTTCAATTATGGACATAAAGTCTTGGCAAGGGTGCAGCGATAACCTTCACTAACAAGAAGCAAGAACAAACATGCCATTTCAGCAGATGCCAATCAGTAAATTATTAAGCGAAACCATGAAGACACGGAGTCTGTTGCTGTAAACGAGTCGGCAGTCTGTTGCACAACAACTTTCTCGTCTCAACAATCAGACTCTTTGACTTCACCGTCCGCTTTGTTCGCTCACAGAAGGCAGGATAGAGATGCAGGGCTAATGAGGCATCTATCAGGGCCCACGGTGTCCCTGTCACCGAGAACAGAGAATCCATTAACCCGAGCGACCTTGCTGGGTTGTGTCCACTCCACAGTAACCAGACAACACCACCACAGCCTGAGGAGGAGCTCATTACTGCAGAAAGACAGCCTTGGCGGGGAAGGCTTGTGTGTGTGTGTGTGTGGAGCGATACGTGCACTCGGGGTTCGGCCGAAAGGAGAATTTCGGGTTGTCGCAGATCGATTTGCCTGTAATTCAAATCAGACTCAAAAGCTGCGGCGCACTACTAAGCAAATGATCAACTGAACGACAAAAGAAGCCAGGGTGTCAACGATTGATTTTTACCCCAACGTGATTATTTGTTAAATTATATTAAGTCATTTGTTAATAATTATTTCTTTTTAGGTTCTCTGACCAAGATATAAAAACACTTTTTATGTGCAATAATGTTATATATACAGTAATAATGTTATATACACTACCGGTCAAAAGTTTTAGATCAGTAAGATTTTTTATGCTTTAAATGAAGTCTCTTCTGCTCACCAAGGCTGCAATTATTTGATGAAAAAAAAAAATGACAAACAGTAATATTGTGAAATATTATGACAATTTAAAATGACTGTTTTCTATTTTAATATATTTTTAAAATGTAATTTGAAAGCTGAATTTTCAACAGTTTTCAGTGTCAGAAATCATTCTAATATGCTGATTTTATGCTCAAAAAAAATAAATTATTATTTTCAATGTTGAAAACAGTCGTGTACCATTTTTCCCCCCAAAAGTCTATGATGAATAGAAAGAACAAAAAGAACAGCATTTATTTAAAACATAATCTTTTCTAACATTAGAAATGTCTTTACTGTAACTTTTGATCAATTTAACTCATCCTTGATGAATAAAAGTATTTTCTAATTTCTTTCCCCCAAAAATAAAAAATAAATTCTTACTGACTCCAAACTTTTGAATGGTAGTGATTAATGTTACAAAAGCTTTCCATTTCAGATCAATTCTGTTCTTTTGAAGAATCCTGAAATAAAAATGTAAAAATTGTTTTCAACATGGATAATAATCATAAATGTTTTTTGAGCATCATATTATAATAATTTCTGTAGGATCATGTGACACTGAAGACTGGAGTAATGATGCTGTAAATTCAGCTTCGATCACAGGAATAAATTACACTTCACTATATATTCACATAGAAAACCGCTGTTTTAAATTGTAATAATATTTCACAATATTACTGTTTTTTTTGTATTTTTTTATCAAATAATTGCAGCCTTGGTGAGCAGAAGAGACTACTTTTAAAAACATTAAAAAAAAATCTTACTGATCTAAAACTTTTGTCCGGTAGGGTACATATTTATACTCTCTCTATATATCTGGTTCAATTCAATTTTATTACTTTACAACAATAATCTTGTCAAATGATGTTGTATGGCCAACAATATCATGTACGTTTTGAACGCATGGGTCTTTACCAACCCCCCCTTGCCCTCTTTTTGTCTTTATAATGATGAATTGTGCCTTGCCGTCCTCCTCATTCGGGGAGGTGCGCCATATGGAGGGTGTGAATGATGACACAGAGTGCTTCTCTCTGGTGGCCAGATTAGATGGAAACAAGCCTGTTCTGGGAGTTGCCTTGTGGCAGGGCAGAGCGGTGGAGGACCTGCGTCAGAGCCCGGCGCGAACCTGATGGGAAGATTACACAGCGGCTGACATTGCAGATGAGACCGCAGGAAAGATTCATTTTGACAACACGTTTACGTTAACGTACAACCCTGTCACCATTCTGATCTGATTCTGGTGTTATCAGATATGGGCGGCCCGTTTAAAGAAACGACAGCTCGTGTTTTATGCGGCATGTTATTTATTTAGTTGATGTGAAGAGTTCAGATGCAAAAGCCTCTAAATGCCATTTGAAATTTTCTTCTTTAAAGATGATTTTTTATCAAACTTGTATATTTAAGTTCAGTAATTTCACTTAAATAACAATTAATAGGTAATTATCATTGCCATTTAAGTTAAATCACTGAACTTAAATATACAAGCTTGATGAAAATGATCATTCTAGAAGAAAATTTCAAATGGCATTTAGAGGCTTTTGCATCTGAACTCTTCATATATAGATTTAATTGTACTATTATAGTACACAAAGAGGATAGTAAATGATCCGTACACTGGTGTGAGCGCTAAAACTCAATATGTCTCAATACATGTGCTAACTGCTAAGCCACAACGCTGATGTTGCACTACAAATTTAAAGGGACAGTTCACTCAAAAATTAATACTCAGCCTCATGTCGCTCTAAACCTGACCAGAAGATATTTTAAAGAATATTTTTGTCCATATAATTGAAGTGATTACTTTCATTGTTTGAATTTTTTTTTCTTCAAAATATATCTTTGTGTTACGCAGAATAAAAAAGCCAAATCAGTTTGGAGTAACAAATTTTCACTTTTAGTTAAACTACTACGGTTCTCTCTATTTACTGGTTCGCTAGCGTGTTCATCATTAAAGGTGAACACAAAAAAAAATAATCTGAAAGCCATTTAGATTGTAGAGAGAGGTCAGAAAACTCCCTTGACAGAGACTTATCAAAAGGAGGATGCTCACTCGGCGTCTCTCTGGCAGACACACACAAGATTAGAAACATTCAGAGCTGTCAATAGAAATATGTTTCTTTTGAGCTGTCTCCGCCTGAAGGAAGGAAGGATGAAAGAAGTTACAGAGAGAGAGAGAGAGGCACTTTGCTGCTTGGTGTTTGAACTGCCATAGTGTGTCTAAGCCTTTTCTCAGGTGGCCAAACACCAATACAGTAGTGTATTTGGGAGTGTGTATTACAAGACATTGAACACAGCATCTAATCCTCCTTATCTGTACCAGCTGTCACCACAGTCAACTAAAAATAAGAGGCGGAAATTGACGCCTTACCCCTTCTCCGGCTGAGACAAACTAAAATAAAAGAGTACAATGCAAGTTAAGCTCAATCCACAGCATTTGTGGCATCATAATAGTGAAGACAACAAAAAAACAACTGGGTAACAATAACTTACTTAACGGAAGTGAATAAGACCAATCTGTAAAATGTTCAAACACTCTTTCAACAGGTAAATTGGATTTTTTTCAATTTTAAAACTTTTTTTGCAATGTCAATGCAATGCTAAAACGTTGTTGTTATTGTTAACTAAAACTATTAAAACAATTTTTTGTTAATGTCATTTTAGTACTTCAATTTATTCTATTTCAGTTAGTTGCCAAGGCATCATGTCCAATTATTATTTAGCTTTTATCTAATATTCATATTTTTTATATCAGCTTTAAAAAACTTAATTCCAGTACTCGAAAAAAAGCAATAAAAATTATGAAAACATGAAATAAACCTTAAACTAAAAATAAAAACTAAAAAGTTCAACTAAAATGTAAAAAATTTAATATATATTATAGTAGTATATAAATACTTAATACCAAAACAACACTGAATCTTTAGAAGCAAAAATTATCGTAAATAATTTAAGTACTTTTAAAAAAAAAATGCCTAAGTTTCACAATTTATATATTCAAATTAATATTTTTCTTTCCCCATTTACTTCCATTGCAAGTTGTGGTTGTTTTTTATATCAGCTTTAAAAAACTTAATTCCAGCACTTGAAAAAACGAATAAAAATTATGAAAACGTGAAACAAAACTACTAAAACTTAAACTAAAAATAAAAACTAAAAAGTTCAAATAAAATGTAAAAAATAAATTAATAAATATATAATAGTATAAAAATACATAATACTAAAACAACACTGAATCTTTAAACAGCTGTACAGATTTAATAGTTTAAACAAAAGATTTATTGTAAATAATGTAAGTACGATCACAATTTATTTATTTTTCTTGCCCCATTTACTTCCATTGCAAGTTGTTGTCGTTTTAAGAAAATGAAAGAAGAGAGTGAGACCCAATTTTATTGGGGGGTGGGGGGGTTATCAACATTATTCCAAAAAAATGCAATCAATTGCTTAACTTGTATTGAAACCAAACTACTCCTTTAACAAATTTCCATAACGGATTTATAAAAAAAATTCACCCAAATGACGGGAAGCAACTTTCATGCTGCAGTATTACCCCACGTTGTCACTTTTCACAGGAGTCTTCACAGTATAGCAGGGTGTGTAGTAGTGTTGTCACGGTACCAAAATTTCAGTATTCGGTACCGATACCAGTTAAAATTCACGGTTCTCGGTACCAATTTCGGTACCAAAGCTTAGTTTAAATTTACATATATTTAAGTGTTTTTCACGGTTACAAGTATGGAAACTGTACATTTGTATTATAAACACTTTAGAAAAAGATTAGATAAAATGACCTAAAATAAATTATACATTATACACTAACACATTTTTAAAGTTGTTTGTAAAGTTTTAATCCATTATTTATTTAATGCACAATGAATTAAGTGAACAAACATTAACAATCAGGTGTTTGTAATAAATAACATTTTCAAACATTAATTAATGTTGTAAAAATATATTGTTCACTCAATGTGTTGATAACTAAGTAATGTTTATGAATGGTATCTTTGTAGCATTACCATAAAACATGTTTTATTTGACTTGACTGTCCTTTTATTTAATCTAAAACTGCATTCATATTTAATTTTAAAAAGGCTTTTTAAACCTGCTGAGTTATAAAGGCAAGAATACGCCTAGAACTGGCACTGACATTAAATGACAATACTAATACCATAGTACTCTGGTGTCGGGTAGATACTACTGTGCTCATGTACTCGTAAAACTACCCCGAAAGCACTTTAGAGGCCGTTCACATGTCGCGCGTGTTTTTTAATTATATTTTTGCGCGTGCTTATTCTCTCCAAAGCGCTTGCTCTCACGCGGCGTCTGTCGTTGCTATGCAACGCCAACGAGTTTTTATTATGAGCGCGCTTGCCTCGCGCCTATATTTGAAATTGCGAATTTGCATGTAATCGGCCTCTTATGGCAACGTGACATTAGCCTAATCCAAAATATTTCCATATGTGGCTCTTTCCTCCTTTCGTTTCAACAAGTGGATTCAGAGAGAGAGAGAGAGAGAGCCATATCAGCGTTATGAAGAGGACGCAACTGTGCACGTTTCAGACATCGCGTCTAGAACAGAACTGGACGAACCTGGTATTCGGTACCTAGAAAAGCTGGTACCGTAACATTTTTTTTTTTTTAGTACCGACTTGGTACCGAAGTACCGAGTTTTTTGACAACACTAGTGTGTAGCATATGGATGACCGCAGCTAATTGTGCGTCTGAATCACGAGATTGGCCAAAAAAAACCTGAGCGAAACCATTAGCTGCTTGTTGTCTACATGAGCACCCCTTTAACACACATTCCCAGGATTCCTAGCAGCTGGTGGAAAGGTACTCTGGGGTGACCCCTGCGACCCTTGCACATTGATATCCGAGACAAAGTGTCTTTACCTTTCTCTGCAGTTACAGCCGAATAAACAGTCCTCAGGCCACAGTCCCCTACAGGAGCAATTTGCGCGAGTGGTCAAAAAAAAACACACACCCTGTAGCCCAAAAGAGATCAAAGCTATTCCTGCATATCCCAAAATACAGGGGGGAGTGAAGAACATCAATTTGCAGAGCAAACGGCAGCTGCACTGAAAGGGAAAGAGCGTCCACCCCCCACACCGTGCGCTCGTCCATCTCCAGCGTCCATTACCACTCTCTATACACCTCTGGAAGTGGAATTTACTACTCACACCGACTCTTTGAAATGATGGGCTGTGGAATCATCTCTCCTCCTTTAATCCCGTTAGATGTGCTTCCACTAGCGACGTGGCCTTTGAAGGAGAAGCTTCGCTCGTGGACGAGGATCCCGCCACCATTCGCCATTACTGAGGTACGAAGCCTCCGGATCTCAGTGCCAACGTTATCAGATAATAAAGTTAAGTTGAAAAACTAAAATACATTAAAGCTACATTGAAATATTACCATGCAATTGACAAACAAAATGATTAAAACTTGAAACAAAAACTGAAATTGTAACACCGTGTCCTAACTACACGCGACGCGACGCCACGACACGCGATAAAAGGTATCTTTTCCATGTTAATCAGAGTTTTTGTCCTAACCAGACGCGACGACGACACGCGAAGTTTCTAATTTAGAAACGGTTCCTATTTCTGCGACGTCGCGGCTGACAGAATGAAGAAATTACACTGGTTATGAGTATATACTTTATTTATTTTTAGTTATAAAAAGGTCACTGTGCCACAAGCGATAACGGATAATTTACCTCAGATTTTGAAAGCATGTAATATAGCGTTCAAAATGAATTCTATGCAAACATACAACTGTACTTCATAACAAAATTAGTCAATGAGTATATTTTGTTAATGTTTAGATTTTTAATAATCTTATTTCTTGATTTGATTATGTCCTTACCCATTTCCAATGCAAGTGCGGGCCAACAGTGCGCTTTCACAGAGAGACTCCGCCCACTCGCTGTTCTGAATGTGTGGCATCTCACAGTCGCATCGCGTCTAGTGTGGACAGACACACTTGTTGTCGCTGGAATTTTATCGCGTCGTGTGTAGTTAGGACACGGTGTAAAAATAACTAGTACTAGTGTTGTCAAAAACAGATATTTCGATATGTATATGACACTGAAATATCTGAAAACGTTCCAAAGAGCCCGACCGATAAAGGATTTTGAAGGCCGATACCGAATATTTTTTGGTTTTAAAATTCAATATTCCGATATATCGGCCAATTTTTTTTTTTTTTCAGAAACGCGCAACAAAACATTAACAGATTTCCCTAACATAGTTATTTGTAGTTATTTATGAGTTTTAATTAAAATAATATGATAAAGCATTTATTGTCACAACAGAACAGAGGACAAAATATATTAAAGTTCTGATAAATAAAATAATAATTAGTCCCTACATTGCCTTATAAGCTACCTTATAATTACAATGTCAGGTTATCTAGTCTATGATGAGCCATAATTTAGCAATAGATAATGTCATACTGCAAATTTTAAAACATACATTTTCAATTTAACAGGCCAAGGAGAGATGATTGAAGTGTGTTTCGTCCATTTTTATTATTTTTTTGAATTATTCATTTATCGGCCATTATAACTGCCGATACCGATAGTTTGGAAAATGTCTAATATTGGCCGACCGATATATCGGTCCAATACAACTTTTCTGCGGTGTAGATACTCTGATCCCAGCTTCAAGTTCTCACTCGGCTCACACACTCTACTTGAATAGTGCTTGTATTGTGTATAACTTTTGTCATTTCCACAGGCTCAGCGCTCACGCCAAAAGCATGTTCACCACTAATAGTCTAATAAAGATCTAATAAAGCCACCAAATGGACTTCTTTTTCGTGGCTTAAGCGGTAACACACAAAATTATATCAAAATGTTCGTCTTGTCAAGTATTCAGGTAAATACAGTCAGTTTTGGAAAGTAAAAAGTAGTGAAAACGTGAGCTAGTAAATTGGATCTGTGTGATAGCTCTTCAAGTGACAGCAGCCTAATAAATCTGCTGCTGTCTGTCATGTTAACTAAATAACAAAAGAGAAAATCATTCGATGCTCTTGTCTTTTGTAACTTTAATTGTAAATTTATAATGAAAACTATCCAGTGTTACTTTACATTTGATTGCTTTAATTTCTGCAGTATTTCTTACCCGAGTACTACAGTTAGACAGTTAAGCCATATTACATTTATCTCTATATTCTTTTGGCATTTATTTGTATTACTTTTTGGAATTTGTTTATATGTGGTTATTTTATTACTGTTTACTTGTCACTTTTTGTAACCATTTTTAAAATGTACTTATTGTGTGCAAGCTATTTCAACAAAATTATGGAGGTGTATATGGCAGTTTTGCCAGTGGTATCGAATATAAATATTTTTCAAGGTATCACACTGAAAAAAAATGATTTTTTGGTAAGGTAAATACTACTGAAAAAACCCAATGCAATTTACAAGAAAAAAGTTAGTTCAGGCAAGAATTAAATTCCATATCAGTACTTAGTTCAAGCGAGTAGAAATGAAAGCATAAATATGAACTCAATAAAATAAAGTAAAAATTACTCAACTTTTCTGATACTGGGGTTCCCATCATGCACTGGACCTTGAATAATTAATGAGGTTCATTTTTCACTGGTTTTAACATTTACACTGTTTTATCATTGCTTTTGTTGTCAGGATTAGTAACTTGCCATTTTGTGACATTTTGAGGAAATTTTCTCCTCAAAATGACACATTCAAACACAAAAACGATCCATCAAATGTTACCGTCATTGTGTATTGTCTACCAAGTATTGAGGTCTTTGCATTCACATCATGCTTAACATCTCACATGATGAAGTTCAAATTACTTAGATAGGCTAAGTAAAACACATACTATAAATGACTGGTATAATTCAATAAAATTGTTTGAGTGAAAAGTAATGCAAAGGAAATTACAACTAAATAGATATTAATCAAACATTTAACTAGCCAAGTTACTTATATTCTTTGTTACTTTCACTTAACTAAATTAAAGTTTACTTAATTCCATATTCCAAGTAAATTTTAACTTAAGATTTCTAATTAAAGCTACTGATAAATATGTTTAGGTTTTTACTTAGAAAATGCTGGTAAATTTACAAAGATTTGCCGAGTGGAAAAAGTTGCCTAGCTTTTTTCCAAGTAAATCCTCCGCCACATTTTTTTCAGTGCATATTGAAGTTGGAAATTCCAGTATCGTGACAACGCTACTAAATACTATAATAGTATATAAATAATAATAAAATAACACTGAACGCCATAAAATAGATGATTTAAACAGCTGTACAGCTCAAAAAATACACAAGTTTAAGTTTAAGTATTTTATTAAAATGATGAGCTTCACACTTTTTTCCCGACGCAACCTACAAAGGAGTCTTTGCTTTCGCTCGGTATGAATCCGGTCTAGATCTCGGTGCAGACGATATACCAGACGGCCGTTTGGGAATGCTAATCATCCGAGGACAACCACCAGAGAGAGTCTCAACACTTTGGCAAACCCCGTCCGGCAGCCTGCAATCTGACTTCAGCAATTTCCAGAGCGTTCCTCAAAGAGGCGAAACATCTAATTTGTCGGTCTTGAGAATGTGAGCACCAGAAAAAAGGGAAAAACAACAACAACAAAAAACCCAAGGCAGATATATCCAGGTTTATGACCTCTGCCCTCTCGTTTTGATCTGGCAGTGTTGTGGGTGGTTAAAGCAGCGAGTGGTTACGGCATGCATGCATGCACACAGCTAGTCAATAAGAGGTTAGGCATCTCTCTGCGCCTGTCTTCTAATGCGCTGTCTGCATGGGCAAAACCGCAGGCGGATTACTGCCAGGCCTATCCGATGATCTTCAGGCTGTTCTGTAATGCCGTCACCCGCCTGTTAGCATGCCGCTCGAGCAACGCCTGAATGGTGTTAATGCAAGATCTCCTCCCTGATGGACGACATTAGCTACATAAAAACTCATTTTAGATTAGTGCACATGTGTTTTCCTCCATAATATTACATGACCAACAACAAAGAGGCCATATTAACCTGCGTCTTATAGCGGTTAGCCATTGACATCACCAGGGAGGGAAAACGGACACGGAGCAGCTCGAACATCGATAGCATTGATCTGTACCTCAACATCTTAATGTTTAATCACAAAGCAGCCCCCTTTACTCCGCTGTCATGAGATCCCATTAAAGCCTTTAACCACATCTCTCCCCAGGCGGACCGCGGGGGTCCGCGCTTCATGCGGTCTCTCGGACCGCTCAGACATTTAATCCGCCGCAATTGATGACCGCAGAACACAAAACTCAAGAGAGGAAACTGACGTAACGGAAGGGTTTTTTTTTTTTTTGAAGCTGTGTTTCAGCACACCAAATATAGCCTGACTAGATCCTTACATGCGGCAGGGACATTGATTTCAACACTGCGTGCTTTGCTCACTCCGCCGCGGATATAAAAAGAAACTCCCCCAGAGTACTGAAACAGTGAGGCAGACAGAAAAGAGAGGGCATGGCTGTGAATGTGTCTATGTGCGCTTTTTATTGCTGCAATAGAGCATTACTCGGTCTTTGCAAGCACCAATGCAGGATAAATGTTAACATCCCAAAGTTTAAAGCTATAATTTAAACATTTAATACTTGCACACTGCACAAAGCATATGGTTTACATGCGTTTTAAACATAGTATGCAACCATAAACATTTCAAACTGTTGTCTACTACACTGTAATCACTCATCACTTACTCTCATTACGTGGCACGTTTAACTCCGCAAGTGACGTTGAGTAAACATGAAGGAAAACATTGAATTTTTAACCTACTTTTGAGTAAAAACTGTGCTTGATATTGCATCCGATTTAGATTTCTGTTAAAATTAGGGGGGTTTTGTTTTTTCAAAAAATTCCTGATTATACATCAATATGCCTTTAAATAGTATTATATCTCTTTATTTCATTTTTTTTTTCATATAAGATTTATTACTAGTATTTCACGGTAAAATAAAGCAAGTATTTATGGCTTGTTTTCTTACATTTTAAATGTTAAACCATCATTTTGTTGTGGCTCTCCAAGCTTCTTTTTCTTTTTGGAGCACTTCTCATAACAATTTTGGGAAAGATGTGCACGTTGTAAGCGACCCAAACTCAGAGCACGCGCAGAGATGGATTTTGCATGCAAACTAAGCCGACCTGAGACACTGAAACCTCTGGATCGCAAGTAAAAGAACAGTGCCACACTTCATTCTGAAACACGGGGTGCATTTGTTTTAATTCATTTGCAGCCTTTGCGATTTGATAATCACACTAAGCCATATCACCATTATAGTTTTATTTTGAATAACCGTGCATCCTTCCGCTGATTCATTCAAAGTCAGGTTAAGGGCATTGCATTGAGGGATACAGTCTCTCAAGCAGTGAGCTCTGGGTGTATACGGCACATTTTAGCACATGCAATAAGCCATCCATGTATTATGGCACATTGTACGGACTGCAAGAATAGCATGTGATTAAGCCATTATGAACATAGCTCAATATAAGGACTTAAAATAAATAGGGTAAATTAACAGGAGGAACAGAATTTTCTTCCTGGGCGGTCTTTTATTCGTCATTGTGTGAGGTCCCGGATTAAATTACCTGCTCATCCTTTTGTTCGTACAGAAGGGCCTCTGTTGACACATCCTCTACAAAACTGCTGTCTTCACACTCCCAATCTGAGCCAAGGTCAAGCACAGTGTTTGCACAAACCAAGGTTAAAAAATAAAGCGATAGCTTTCCGGGTGCAATGACTCTATTTTAAAACACGGCTCCTGTACTCAAAGACATGCCATGCTAATGGATGTGGTCTACTGTTATAGCTGAGACACGTGCATGAAAGCTACTAATCATTAACAAGTCAATTAAAGTTAGATGAAAAGACTTGATATGAGTCATGACTGAAACGGAGTTCAAAAATATGACAGAGGCGTGTGTCTGAGGGTGCTTTCACGCATGAAGAATTGCGGTCATGCGGACCCGGTGAGCGTAGCGGCGTACCGAACCCAAGACTACCTGAAGAAGTTGGGTTGCACAGGAATTGTGGGGTTAATCCGCTGTCTCATCGAGAGTCCGTTTGCAAGTAGCAGAAACCCGCCTTCATGCAACACACATTACAGTAGTGTTGACTACTGTAGTTTAGGGCTGTCAAACGATTAATCGCATTCAAAATAAAAGTTTGTGTTTACTAGGGTTGGGTTTCGTTTGAATTTGAACGATTCTGATTCCGATTCCGATTCCTTGTTTCGATTCCGGTTCCTAACGATTCTCGATTCCGATTCTTTTAAGAGGCAGGGTCAAAAAAGTTTAGCTAACCTTGCTAACCAACGGTCTTTCTGAAGGAAATACTCCTTTCTGAAGGAAATACTCCTTCTGTAAAAATACTCCTTTTGTCACAAATTTTGCATTTTGCCGAGATTTCGTTATTTTTAGAAAAGTGAAGCCACACTTTGGATCATCGACGTAAGCTACTCATGTTCGACTCACGTGGTTATGCCAACACTTCCGGTAGACGCTTCTTCGTTGGTATTGTTCAGCGGTTTCTTCTTTCGCTCGGCGGACTGTGAATATCGAAACTAGGAATCGAAATTTTTACTTTTGAACGATTCCGGGAAAAACAACAAGTTAGTCTCGGTTCCAATCGATACTCGATTCTTGATACCCAACCCTAGTGTTTACATAATATATATGGGTGCATTGTGCATAATTATTTTGTACATATAAATACACACACATGCATGTATATTTAACAAAAAATATTATTTATAGCTATATAAAATATTTATATAATATAAATTTTATACAGTACATGAAAATATTTCTTAAATATATACAAGCATGTGTGTGTATTTATATATATAAAATAATTATTAGGGCTGTCAGTTTAACGTGTTATTAACGGCGTTAACGCAAACCCATTTTAACGGCATTAATTTTTTTTATTGCGCGATTAACGGTCTTTTTTTCCTAGCAAACTTTGTAGTTTTTTCACATGCTTTTGCAACAGGACGCGGCATGCGTCCTGATCCATTTCGGCGTCTCACGCTCGTCATCCACTCAAAGCCGGCTCGCAAGCCCAAACGTGTGTTTGCGGCGTGCCTGTTGTTTTGTTTACGTTCTCTATCCGCTTGCGCTTTGGTCGAAGAAGCAACAAAACGTGCTCGCGCAGCGCAAGCCATTGAAATGAAAGCGTTTCAGAGCGCAGCGCGAGGACGTTTTGTGCCGCACACTCGTTTCGGCTTGCGAGCCAGCCAAATAGTAACATTACTTTTGAGTGGATGACGAGCGCGAGACGCCGAAATGGATGCCCTAAAATTCTGAATGGAAAGTTTACTTTTAAAAAGTTGCCATATTGTCCCAATGACAAGACCAAGAGATCTGTGTTTTGTCGTTGTGAACTGAGCTATCATCATCGCAGCACGTCCAGTCTGAAACACCACTTGATGATGGCCAAGCAAACACACACACACACACACACACAGATGATGCAAATTCTCCGCCCCCTCGCCAATATTAGGGCCTCGTCAGTATTTCTTTCACCTTTTTATTGATAGACAGTGTTACATTGTGTGAGAGATTATTTATGTTAGTGTGAAATTGAACACTATTCCAATATTATTTTCAATAATAATTTTTTTTCTCCATATTGATAAGAGCATTAAAATGAGAAAAAAATAATCTAACAAAAAGAAATCAAGAGACATTTAGAATAGATAAAAATGTGCGATTAATCGTGAGTTAACTATGACATTAATGCGATTAATCGCGATTAAATATTTTAATCGTTTGACAGCGCTAATAATTATACACACTGCACCCACATATAGTATGTAAACACAAACTTTTATTTTGGATGCAATTAATCGTGATTAATCGTTTGACAGCCCTACTATAGTTTAAAAACACCACTGACACGAAAAAAGCGTCTCAATGACAGCATTGAGAAACATTGTGCCATGAATCTACAAATCACCATGACTTAACATGCATTTACTGTAGTTACACTAACTGCACCATAGTATACTGAATACCGGATACTGAATTTGATTATATTATTAATTTGGGCATGTATGTATTAACTGTATTAAAGGAGTTATGGTCCAAAATTGTTTTCGTTATTTAAGCTACAGCATTTGTATTTATCCTACTGTTTTTCATAGAAATGCCATTGAAGCCATATAATTACATTTTAACACGATAGTCTGCGATTATCATGATGATTTAAATGTATAATACTATGGTTGACCAATGGATAATTTTAATAAAAGTAGAGTCCTAAATCAAACATTTAGTTACTTTGTATACGGTCGAAATACAGACTATACCACCTCAAAGTTCCTAGTTCCTGCGGCGGAAACGCGGCTATGTAGTTTCTGCAACTCTAGTGGCAGCTTGCGGAATTACAAAAACACAGCATATTTTGATATATAATAATTATACATCTGAACGTGTGCTTGTGACGGCATGTCTCAACCACAGAGTACAACACACCTTCGCTCTCTTCCATTGTAGAGAAGTCAAGCCGCCAATGTCCAAATATGGTGTTGACATCTTGGAGCCTGGAGCCTGAGTCACGCATTAGTGAGCGTGACGTGGTGCCACGATTTCAAGCCCACACTGCCGTAGAATCAGTTTTGTACAGAGTCACTGCAAAACAACTAACCATGTCCGTGTGAAATAAACAGTTATGGAAATGTACAAATTAAAGTTGAACCACGAAAAAAGTCAGTTGGTGCCTCAGTGTCTACTTCGCTCAGAGAAGCTGTCAATCATGACGTCACACCCCGGTTTTTATAGTAAACGACCCCCTGACATCAGCATGATAAAAACTACCTAAAAATACAAAAATCATATTGAAGTGCGATTTGATTGGTTAGTTAGTCTCATGCCCCATTAGATTTCATGGAGAGGGTGGGGTTTATGGCCTATACTGGGACCAGTCACCTGGGGGCGATCAAAACTTTTTGGCTTCACTTTTCAGGACCTGTGCGGCACATTTGGTCTCAATAGGTAAATGTATAGGCTTAGGCTACATATCAGCAAGTGCTCAATGCTGATATTGGTTTGGGTTATGTAAGTGAGACCCTCGCCTTGCGTACTCAGTTGCTTACTCTGTCTCTAACACATAGCAGCACAGTTAAAAGTATTCTTAATATGTTGGCCCTTTTATTAAAGAAACATGCCGACTTGGGCTTTAGCTTATTAACTGTATCCTCTAGAGTTAGATAAGTGTCTCATCTCCATGTGTGCTGTAACTCTATCTGACGCACCCACCGCTAGCCTAGCTTAGTACGAAGACTGGAAGTAAATGGCTCCAGCTAGCATACCGCTCCCAATAAGTGACAAAATAAGGCCAACATTTTCCAATTTAAATGTTGTGATTTGTATAGTCACAGTAACAAGGTCATATGAGACACAGCCATACTGGGAACTATGTTCTCAGAAGGCGAAGCACTGTTACTTGGGCAGAGTGATTAGCGCTACACTCTGAACGAACTCTCTGCTCCTCACAACGGAGCTTCTAAGGTGCTGCATAGTCACCACAGCGACTATACAAATCACAACATATAAATAGGAAGATATTGGCGTTATTTTGTCACTTAGCCTTTTGGGAGCAGTATGCTAGCTGGAGCCATTTACTTCCAGTCTTTGTGCTAAGCTAGGCTAGCGGTGGGTGCGTCACGCACAGAGATGAAAAGGGTATGTATGGACTTATCTAACTCTGGGGGATACGGGGAATCAGCTAAAGTCCCAAAAAGTCAGCGTGTTCCTTTAATAAAAGTTACAACATATTAAGAATACTTTTAACTGTGCTGCTATGCGTCAGAGACAGAGTAAGCAACTGAGTAGCTAACACTGTTTAGAGCGAACGCGAGGGTCTCACTTACATAACCCAAACCAGCGTTTTTTGACGTGGCACCACCCAGATAAGCGGTTAAAGAAGTCACGGCTCGCCACTGGTATACCTAACTACACACCAGATACAACAGTATCCTAGTATAATATTTCAAACACAGCCAAATTTATAAAAACATAGGAGTAAGAAGACATGATCCAGGTGCTTACATTCAAATTTAGATGGGGTGCTGTGATTTTTTATTGGGATCGAAAAATGCTTGTGTGCAAGCCAAGGCTGCACAAACAGTCCAAAAACTTTTCTGATTATATATCAATATGACTACAAAACAGTCATCCCTTTCATTTTGTTTCATATTTTAAGTCCTCCTAACACTCAAACGTTGAACCTTTGAGCTTTTACGCAGCAAACTCTGTACACTCTTGAACGCAAATATTACCTGATAATACCACAGAAGCGCAAACAAACTCAGAGCGCATTTAATACCATTAGACTTAGGCCTGTATCCCCAGAGAGAGCCAACACAAAGCCATGACACTCATCTTCAGGACCGAAGCTTTACTTGACACTGCCGAGGCCGACCTGCCATCAATTATTGACCAAATCCTCACGACCAGAAGTGCTTTTAGTAAACATTTCCTCAACACATAGTGCACACATAAAGACAATGCAACCTTCGGAGTTAAATATTCATGACGATAAGTAATGATGTCATTATTTCCTTTAAAAACCAGAAGAACGTCAAAGTCCCTATGCTGTTTGTCCAGAATAGCAGATGGCTTGGGTCCTTATCATAATTGAGTGATCTATCACCGATGGTGTTTTAGAATGAGACAACGCATGCAAATTGGGGCTTAAAAAAAAAAGAAAAATCAGCGGAGGGATGTCTGTGGCCATCATTTGACCCCTGGGGATGGGCAACGCAGCATTTGTCGCCTACCTGGTCTGTGACCTGCACAGAGTATGTAGCAGCGCTGAGGTTCTGTGCACCACCTTCACCATCTGTCCATCTCACCTGCTGTGTCTTTACCGGCCTAAAACGCCTCCCGCTACACCGACCTGCCTGTAGGTGTGCTGCCAGTATGTAAAGCATCTGGGTGGAGCGCTCTATCATGATGCTAATGCAAAAGGTATTGTGATGCGACAGGCAAAACCCCCCTCTCATGCTGCCCTGTGTATGTGGAGCAACTCAGTTTCAGCTTAGATCCCGAAAAAGACAATTCAAACAAGGAAAACAAGCATTAGACATTGCATCTTTCACACACACACACTGGAACTAACGTGTAAAAACACCTCTTGGAGCAGATCCTGTGGTCTCTAATGACTTTATAGTCATATCAAACACGTTGAACCAAAGAGCCACAATGAAGTGATCACTGTGACAGGCAACACTAGTGTCTCAAATGCATTTAGCTGTGAAATTCACTTAACAGCATCCTGATTGATCTAATAAAAGCTGTGCTATATCATGCCACTCATTCACTCATCAGATCAGAGCTGGACACATTTAAGAGCATGTTGCCCACGTTTGCATTGAGAAAAACTGAGAATGCATCAACTCAAACTGAGATTCACTGTCTAGCTCCTTATTTCACACATATTTCAGACAATAACCACATTGCATGAGAGTAAAATCATGCACCAGACCTAAGTAATGATATTACAACCCTGGGTGGGTGCATTTTATAGTGTTATTTCTTTATTTTAAGACACGTTTAATGCCATTTAAATAAAGATTCAAAACATCTAACCCTGACTGATTACCTAATAATTCATGCTCTAGTCCAGCAGAAGGCATTTCTACTGTAAGCTCATGTGCATGGGTCCATCCTTACTCTATTTAATCATTGGAGGGCAACAGATATTTATGGCAGATGATTATCGAATTGACAGCTGGAATAAAGAAGTAAAGAAAAGCAGGAAACGACTGCACAGGGCCATTCAAATCACCAAGCATGATTGAAAGCGAACACCTTTGAGCTTTGGATCACATTTAAATCCCACTATATACATCAGCATATACAAAAATGGTCAAAATCACAAAGCAAAGAGATAATAAGATGAAAGAGATCATACTGAAAGGCTAGCTACAATGATCCGTCCTCACCTTCCACTCCGGCTGCCCGAGGTTGATCTGTTGGCTGGATTTGATTCCGTGTTCGGCTTTCCTTGTGAGAAATCCCCTCTTAATGTTCACAAAAATAGAGATCAGGATCTAGTGCGATCCTCGCTGGGTTAAAATTGATAAAAACGTAGGCGTTTTTGTCCTTTCTTGGATAGCTAAGGTTTCCTCAGAAATCGGAAGCCGTGCGAGTACGTTAAAACCGTTAAAACTGGATCATATTATCTGTGAATGTATCCGTTCTCTGCGGATTTCTATTTATATGATCCATAGGTTGCGAAATAAAACACCCTAAGCTTTCAGACTCCCAGCATGTGTTTGTTTTAATGAAATGTTTTTGTGTAAATCCAAAGAGTCGCGACGGCTCTCGTGTTGCTTCTGCTGCTGCTGCTGCTGCTCCTGCGTGCGCGTGCGCGTGCGTGTGTATGTGCGCGCGAGTCTGCTCGACTGCATTCCTCCCTCTATTGCACAATGAGTCGCTATAATTTATTCATGAGATCATGGGGATGGAGGTGCTCTGTCGGAAGAAAGAGAGGCAGTTTTTCTCTTTCTTGCTTGCTTTCTTTCTTTCGGTCGTTCGTTCGTTCTCTCTTTCTTTCTTTCTCTCTCTCTCTCTTTTTTTGTCACTCACCCCCTCATCGCCCTCCCCAGCTGACTGACTTTCCTTCGATTGCGAGACTCGATTAATAGAGCGTCGAGGAATCGAGCCAACGAGGCTGGGAGGGTGGGGAGGGTGACGATTGTGCTGCGCTCGATGGTTAATATAAAGTGCCCTTCATTGTAACATTACCTGTATGTTAGAAAAACACATCACATGCATTAAAGAGGCTAATTGAAAGTTGTAAAGCTATTATAATACATAATTTTATAAGTATATCTCTTGTATAAAACTGAAGTGTTATTTTATTTCTATAACCTATTTCGCATTTATTAACATTTTAACACGGTTTCACAGACAAGGCTTAAACCTATTCTCAGACTACAATGCATGTTTGAGGTGTTTTAACTGAAAGCAAAAATCAACTTGCACTGATATATCTTAAAATAAGTCCAGTCCTATTGTTTTATCTCAAGATAAAAACCAGTAATGTTTTTTTTCTAAGACACGTTTATTTTTATCTTCATTAATTTTTTATGTAGTTTTTATTTTCAAGTAGTAGTAATTTTAGCCACCATTGTGGCTCTACGTGACCATATTGTTATGTTAATAAAATACATTTTTAGGGAGGATGCTTGAGCCAAAATGGTGCACAGTTGCTGCTTCATACATGTTCAGTCAGGGAACAATTGGCAGGCCGCCCACGTTAATGCTATTATTTTACTGACAAGCACTGCAGTTTTACACCTGGTGATTTTACTCCTATTATTCAGAAGTTACTCAGTTTGTATAATTAGTAATTAGATCCTTCTGTAATTTTCACTACTGTTTAAAATAAAAATAAAACTTTTATTCAGCAAGGATGCATTAAATTGATCAAAAGTCACAGTAAAGAAATTTATAATGCTACAAACGATTTCAGTTTCAAATTAAAGCCGCTTTCTTTACATCAAAAAAATCCTGAAAAAAAAATCTATCATGGTTTTCACAAAAATATGAAGGAGCACAACTGTTTTGAATATTAATAATAATATTTTTTCTAGAACGATTTCTGAAGGATCATGTGACACCAAAGACTGGAGTAAAGTTGCTGAAAATTCAGCTTTGCATAACAGAAATAAATTACATTTAAAAAATATATTCAAATAGAAAATAGCCATTTTAAATTGTAATAATATTTCACAATATTACTATTTTTACTGTATTTTTAATTAAATAAATTCAGCCTTGGTGAGCAGAAGAGACCTTCATTCAAAAACATAACAAAACTTTTAAACAGAAGTTTATATATCAAAATGCAGCTAGTTATGTTACCAAAACATTACCAAAATATTTTTCCTAATTATACATTGATTAATTATTTTACTTATTTATTTGACCGAGAGATGGAAATGTTTTACTGGGTCAAAATGTTTATGTTTTTTTTAATTATTAATTTTTACATTAACACAACAATGGTATCTCATTACAGCTTACACCCAAATATCATCTTACAGTCTTTGGACATACATGTTCATATATGCATCTGAAAAGATTAGATTGATTAATTTATTAGCACAATCAAAGTTGGCTTCATTCACGAAACACAATCAGAACAAATATCTATGCAAGAAAAAATTGCATTTTAACTTGTTAGATTAGATGTATAAACAAGTCAACACAGAAATTCCTTCCCCCGCCGTTTCATGAATGAGGCCCAAAGTGTTCAGGGACATGTTTTTCACATGGGCAGGTAGCCAAAGTGTCTTTAAATCATGAATTAGAAGAGCGGTGGTGTCCGCTGTCCTCTAAAAAGCAGCGGGCAGTGAAAGGATTGGTTCAGACTGCTGCACAACTCACAATAGAGAGGTCAGAGAAGGGCAAACTCGAATTCCCAACCCCTCGAATATGCGTAGATGGTGAACTGCACTCTCCCCGGTGAGAGATCGCACACTCAACGCTTCATTTCATTACGTTATTTTCATTGGAATAACATACATGATGAATCATTCACAATAAGAGCAGGAATGTGAATTGGAAAAGGACTGAGCGCATCAAGTCCAGCAGAAATGTTTAACTGTGAGACAGATGTATTGCAATCTGGCAGCAGTCAGCAGCGCTGCTGTGTTTGGCAGAGATGGTGTCATGTTAAGGTTTGAATTCAGCTTATGGGCATGAGGTGACGGTGACAGACGGTGTTCATCAACCTGATCTTTCATCTGCTTTCCCTCGCCATCCACATTTATACGTTTACGGTTGGTTCTGATGCTATTTTGCTATCACAGAAAGAGGCAGCGCTCACGTCGTCCATTTTGTTAGTTTATCAACCTCTTGCTTTCATGCAGTGACATAATTGTTATTCCTCTCTCATTCCTGTCCTGTTAAGATCTCGCAGTGTACTGCGAGAAAAACGGGAAGAGAACTGCCCTTAAGACATTGAGTCAATAAAACAGGCACTTTACTACGCCGCGAGGGGATGGGGTCGTGCTATGTTTGTGCAACAGAGGGGTGGGAGTTGCGTTTTGCGTGCTACATTTGTCAAACTGTCTTAATACTAGTGCCATGCTTCACCAACGTCTCTGTAAATGGGAGTTTTGCATGAATTTAAGTATGCAAATGTATTTATAAATCAGTGTGGGTGCATGAAGTGCTCCGGTTTGGTTTGTACTCACCCCTCGCTGAGAATGGTACGCCCCACGCCAATGGCAAGAACATATCATGGGAATTATCCAGCAGAGAGAATGGAGGGAAGGCGGGGGAGAGTGAGAGCGACTGGAGCTGCTGAGGAAAGAACAATAGATCTGCAGTCTCGATGAGCATGACTGAACGTTAGTCTGGAGGTTTGGGGCCAGACGAAGAGCTGTAGGGAAACAGTACAGAATATTCTTTGTCAGAGGTAGAAAGGACAAAGACAGTCAGATGAGCAGGTAATGAGGAGAGGAGACACCGTGAAAAACACATTATTTGATGTGCAACTCTAGATTGCACCTTCATTAAAGTGGGTCACTTTTGTATTACGCTGTAAAAAAATATTGTTGGTTTAATTTTTAAAAATGAAGTAACCTGGCTGCCTTAAAAATTTAAGTTCATTGAAATGGAAAAAAATGAGTTAATACAATGAAGGAGATTGATTTAATCATCAGAAACTTAAAATGATCTGAACTAAATAAATTATTTAAGTTGATTTGACCAATTTTTTTTTACAGTGTATGCTTTTTCGATTATTACCTTTCTTGCGGTTTGTGAATGTAAAAGGCTTGCAAAGTTGTAAAGATCAAAGTGCACGACAAATAAAGTTATCGTCTCCTAAAAGAAAGAATCGATTGTGAATTGCCGAAATGAGTCGTCAGAAATTCCAGTCTCACTTTCTGTTACATAAAATTTGCATAATGCCTACATATGCTCTTCATTGGCTGCCCACAAACAACTTCTACTTTGCCCCGCCCTCAAACACTACTAGCGGAGACTGGAGGAGTTTGGTTTGTGTTGTCGACATGTTTTGATCCACTTTGATGCACTTCCAAAAATTGACGACGTAAAATGAGTCTATTACTGTTTGTATCCCTGTCTGTGTATCAAAGGCTGAGGAAGATCTGGAGGTGAAGTTCAGTTTCCAACACGCACTATAGAGTGCCGAAGTTATGACGTCACTTATGGCGCATGGGTTTTCTCGATCGAAAAGCTATGCATTTTCCCCATAGACTTTTAGAAAATCGCGAAAAATAAGATCTGTGTTCAACAAAGAGTTGTGACCTATCCAGATAATCTTCATAAGTTAATCCAAAATTTATACATTTTGAAGCCTATATAAAGTTTTTTTAAAAACACAAGCAGACACAATAAAGTTTAAACAACACAGGCAGGTTATAACTGTGTGTTCTATGTCATAGATCAAAACGTGAAAATATTTAGCTTTGTTCACCACAGACCTTATTTCAGGCGATTTAGCAAAAACCCATTCAAAAATCCCATAGGCTTTAGAGCGAGGGAACCGGGAGTGCTAAAATGCTAACTCACTTCCGCGTTTTGGCCTACAGAGTGACGTCGTAACTTCGGCACTCTATAAGCGATACCCAATCACAACAGACTGGGCATCTGACCAATCAGAGCAGAGTAGCTCTCAGAAGGGAGGAGTTAAGAGAGACTGAATCTTTGAAGAACCATTTTTAAACCCTTTTAAATAGCACAATAGGGGAACTTTAAAAGTTTGAAAGCATTCATTCACTCTAAAAGGCAGGGTCTTTTAACCCAAATTTGGGTCAAATATAGACAAACCTAGCCGTTGGGTTACATTTTTAAATGCAATTTTAACCCAACGCTTGTTTTGATTCATATTTGACCCAAATTTGGGTTAAAACAACCCAATTTTTAGAGTGCAGTTATAACAATTCTGTCATTTTTTTAGAGCAATGGAAAAACTCAATTCTTCATGGACCTAATAAATAACCTTTATTTTTAAGATTGAAATCAAAACCTTCGTTGAATCCGTACATCATGGCGAATTAAAGGGATAGTTCACCCAAAAATGAAAATTAAGTCATTAATTACTCACCCCCATGCTATATCGACCCCGTAAGACCTTCGTTCGTCTTCTGAAAACAAATGAAGATATTTTTGATTAAATTTGAGAGGTGGATCACTGCTACATAGGCTCCATAAGGGATTGAAACTTGACGACCCAGAAAGTCATTGAAGAAAATGTTTAAATATTTCATGTGTTTACAGTGGCTCAACTATAAGTTTACCAAGCGACGCAAATACTTTATGTGCGTAAAAAAAAAAAAACATAATGACTTTATTCGACTGTTCCTTTTCTTCCTTCTGAGCCTGAGACGAGAGTTCAAGAGATTTCCACGATGCATGTGCGAGTATTGCGCAAGAAGTAGTAGAAAAATAACATAGTTCTCACGCATGCGTCGTGGAAATCTTTTGAACTCTCGTCTCAGGCTTACAAGGAAGAAAAGGAATAGTCAAATTAAGTCGTTATTTTTGTTGTTTTTTTCACACAAAACTTGTCGCTTGATAAACTTATAGTTGAGCCACTGTAGTCACATGGAATATTTAAACATTTTCTTCAATGACTTTCTGGGCCGTCAAGTTTCAATCCCTTAGGCAGCCTATGTAGCAGTGATCCACCTCTCAAATTTAATCAAAAATATCTTCATTTGTGTTCCGAAGACAAACGAAGGTCTTACAGGGTCGGTACAGCATGGGGGTGAGTAATTAATTTTTGGGTGAACTATCCCTTTAAATGTTGGGAATTTTGTTGGCTTTTTTTGGCAAATGGCTTCTCAAAACTGACAGACATGGTCACTGTGTAAATGGAAGAAAGTTGTCTGCTTTGTTGCTTCGAAATGATAACAGACAGTGTAAATAATGGACGACTTTTGATTTTTAGCTGAACTACTCCATTTATGGAGGTTTCTGTAACATTTCTATTGGTCAAAGCTCAAAAACCTAGTGAAAAGAATCCGAGTCTTTATTAGTTTGTGTGTCAGTTTGAAGAGGGCTGCATGATCACTGCATGCGGCCGGTGAGGGGGGGATAAGTCAGACTTATGCTCAGCAGCTCCCTGTTGCCCTGGAAACAGGTGCTGAGATTCTTTTGCCTTTTTTTCATCTTTCTCCTCGCTATCGATGTCAATGCCACCTCCCACAGGCTCCCCTCCCCCACGACCTGCTGCATCCCCCTCTCCCTCCCGCCCGCCACATCTACTGCAGTCATTTAACAATGTCACAGGCTAGAACAACCCACCCCCCTCGTTCCGCACACTGTATGAGGGTCAAACAGCACTCGGTTATTGATCCTTATGAGCGCTGTCAAATCGCGCGGCATCAATCTGACCCCGGCTAATCTCACGGCACGGCCGCACAAACGGCTTGCGCGCTAGAATGCCACTCTGCCAGTCTCGTCTTTGTGCTCCTATTGGATGAGCAACAAGGACAGACAATGGTAACGTTAATCTGACTGCTGAAAAAGACGCCCCCTCCCTCTCGCTCGCTCGCACGCACGCACGCAGCGTCGTTGGCAAATCCACGAACTGGTACCATCTTACGCAATGTTCTAATATGCGCTTGGGAATGGGATGCAGCTGTGTTTTAAAGCGAGACAATTAAACACTCATTTGCCTAAGTTCTATTTTCGCTCCAAAGAATAGAAAGCACCAGATTTACGCGTGACGCGCCCGCGCGCGCGCATCCAGATCGATTCCATTTTCTGGCCTTTTTAAGTCAACATTGTTGTTTAGCGGGGCGCGCGCTGCATTCCATTGCAGTGACTTCTCCCTGGCCTGAAGAGGAACATTCCTGGGAAGTGGCTGACCGACAATAACAGTCGGCAGCAAAAAGGGGGCAGGAGCGGGTTTGAAAAAGCTGTTCTTTCCAGCCTTGTTCTCTGAACCCCCCCTCCCCAAAAAAACAACAACAAAAAACTAGAAGCTTTACCTCATCTGCTTCATCTGGAACCTCGCGCGTCTCTATTGCTCACAAAAAAGCAAAACAAAACAACAACCAAAAACCCAAAATGCGAAATGCAAATAATTAAATGAAACTACCCGTATAATCGTGCATAGTTAAAATAATTAGGCGTATCAGCTCTTAGTTGAAATAGATTTTTAGAAATAGAACTAGGGATAGTTCACCTAAAAAGTTCAATTCTGTCATAATTTACTCACCCTCAGGTTGTTCCAAACCTGTATACATATATCTTTGTTCTGCTGAACACAAATGAAGATATTTTGAAGAATGTTGGTAATCCAAACAGTTCATGGACCCCATTGACTTTCATTGTATTATTTTTCCATATGCAAGTCAGTGGTGCCAAACAACCAACACTCCTCAAAATATCTCAAAATAGATATTGTTGGTAATGTCAGAGGTTGAGTGCCCAAACTAATTGTGTCACTTGAAAATATGGCTAGTAGAAAAACAACATTAGACAGTATACATTTATTTAACGTGATTTCGCCAAGTACAACATGTTCCTGGATCAAAGCATTTGTTGATTCTGGAACAACATTTCAATCAACCAATCAGATTAACTTCGTTAAAGGGATAGTTCACTTTGAAATTAATTTTTGGTATGTTTTAGCTTACCTCATGGGCATCCAAGATGTAGGTATCTTTGTTTCTGCAGTAGTTTCAATATCAGTCATATCAGTCATAAATGGAGGTCTATGGTCACCACCTCAAAGGGCATGCACAGAGAAGTCCAAATTAAACATGATTTAATGACTCGTAAATGTAAGTACACATTGATGGCCTAAGACACGAAACGAGCGGTTTGTGTGAGAAAACGAACAGTATTTATATCGTTTTTACCTCTTGTAACCACAAAGCGCCCGGACCCTCAGATCACTTGGACGTGACTGTGGTTACAAGAGGTAAAAACGATATAAATACTGTTCGTTTTCTCACACAAACCGCTCGTTTCGTGTCTTAGGCCATCAATGTGTACTTACATTTACGAATCATTAAATCATGTTTAATTTGGACTTCTCTGTGCATGCTCTTTGAGGTGGTGACCATAGACCTCCATTATATGACTGAGAGACAAGAACGGTTTGACCTAAAATCCATGTTGGGTGCCCTTGAGGTAAGCTAAAACATACCAAAAAATTATTTCAAAGTGAACAATCCCTTTAAGTTAGGCTTACAACAAGGGTTAGGTTAGGTGCTTCTACATCATCCATGTTATCCACCTATCATTTCCTTCTGATTTTAGAGATTATGGGTAGGGATACATAGGGGTAGTGATAGAGTTAGGATTAAATTAACAAAATAAGTTGATCCAGGAACATGTCAAAATCATGGTGGCCACATTAATATATACGTATATATGTCTGTGTGACTATTATATAAAATAAATAATAAAAATACACACACAAACATGTTTTATGCTGACTTTCCATAGACATAATGATTTTATACTGTACAAACTGTCCCCTTACACACTAACCCAACCACTAAACCCATTACAGAAAACTTTCCGCATTTATATATATATATATATAATGCATCTTTCTGACTGACTGACCCCAAACTTTTGAACCATTGTGTATAAATGTTTAATCATAGTTTTATCTAAATATGTTTAAAGTATTTAGTTTCTTTTCTAACTAAAAACACAGAATAAATCAGTCAGACTCAGTCTACACCTGTTGTTGAACCTCCTCACACACTCTTTGTTGTTACGAGGTCAGCGATCAAACTACAGTTGTCATATTAAAAATGAGAAGTCACCTAAGGCGCCGTGTGTTGTGTAAAGCTGCTGGATCATATGCAGTTCCATAACTCGGACAGACATTAACAGCCACATCAGCAGCGGAGCCGGCGATTGAAGAGGACATTCTGTCTGTCTCAATCATGCCACAACCCTCCTAATTAGGCAAAGCTTGAAGAAAGTGTGCCATGCAAGATGCACGAGCTCTCAAAAAGAGATATCTGTGATTTGTTCTTGCAAATGGATTATTGTTTAGGATACATGACGACTATAAATCTATTAGATATGGTCAGACTCGGCTTAGTGAGTGAGTGTTTATCTGGAGGTTGTGGGGCCAGGGATAATGAGATTGCGGCTCAGGACAGCAGGCCAATCATGTGATGGGTCAGACAGCAGAGGGTGCAGGAGAAGAAAACCCTCAGGAAAGGACCGACCATCTGACTCAAACAGGGAGAGCTTTTCACATGTAAAGCGAGCTGTTGTTCCTCTTGCCTGAGGTGAATCTCTGTCCATGGCGTCCTGCTGAGGGGTTCAGGCACCAGTGAGCACAGGTTTGTCCAACAGTCATTATGCAGACCTGACTGAGACACAATGGGCAGTGGTTAGAAGCTGCAGTTTTATGAAAATCCCTCAATCACTTTAAAAACAGCCCTAAAGCAACCAAGAAACAGCAGGGTTTTAATATATTTTAAAAATCAAATTTAGATTCATGTCGAGTGAGCTGAATGTCAATGTGAATGACCAAATTTAACGGCTACGTTTTTTATAAGTAAATGAATGAAGTTACAATAATTAGAGTGTGGCGCCATCTTGTGGTTAACGTGAGGAACGCCAACTGTATTTTCTCAAGTCACCGGCAGGTGTGACAAAGTGATCACAAGAAATTGATGACAGTAATCTTTTCATAATGTAGGCCTATGATTGATGATATGACTTTAGTTTCCTGTCAGAAATAAGTATAATAATTGCTCTTTATATTTTGAGTATATTGACAGTCTTGTCATCTTGTTTAGTGCATGTTTGAGCTATGGTTTGAGCCTGAGCCAACTTTCAGTAAAGTACTTAAAGAGGATAGCGCACTCAAAAATGAACATTCCAAACCGGTAAGACTTTCGTTCATTTTCAGAACACAAATAAAGCTTTTGTTAATGAACTCTGGGAGCTTTCGGTCACTCCAGTCCATAGACAGCTACGCATCTATCACTTTCAGGCCCAGAAAGGAAAGACATAATTGTGACGTGTGCTATTTGTGCGAAAAAACAACAACAACAAGAAAAAAACAACAACCCAACAACAATAAAAAGATAATTTACTCATGTTCAAGTGTTGATGAAAAGAATGCATGAAGATGTGTGTGTGTGTAAAGACCAAGGCTATGTTCTTTATTTTGATGTGTGTTGGAGAACATATTCTGGGGGCCCTTTAAAGTTTTGTGAAAATTATAAAAAAAATTCTGGCACTATCTCCACTGGCTGGCAATAATAATAATAATAATAATAATAATAATAAATAAATAAAAAAATAAAAAGTAATACCTAAAATAGGAACATATAGTATAGCCTACTTAAAATGCAAAAATAATATATAAATAGTAAATTAAATATGATTGTTAATACTTGCAGTGTACTTCAAAGTGTACTTTCATAAACTAAAAAATGTGCCTGGTCGGTCTAAGTTCACTTGTAGTATATTATAAAACGGTTCGTTCCAGTCCTTGATTCTGATTGGTCAACAGCTGTGCTTTCTTCATGAAAAACACGGCTTCAACCAATGGTTCTGTTCATCACTGTGCAGCACTGCAGTTCCTATGGTGTTTTAATTTGAGCTTTCATGCATATTACACATTGGAGCGTTGTTGCAGTTCACGGTCAGGGACTATTTATTAGCGGAAGGAAGGCTTTTAGTGATTTTACTTCATGAAAGTTGAACTAATATATATATATATATTTTTTACTTTAATATTTTATTGAGTGGTAACCGTTTTATAAAAGCAATAAGGTACTCGAGGCAAGTGCTGCTCTTTTGCTTAGCTAGTTCTGTACTCAAGTTTGCCACTGGTACACTTAAAGCAAACGTAAAAGTGTACTTTATACACTAAAAAAGGGTCAATTTAGCCCCAAGTAGTAGGCCTATTAAACTAGTACACTTACAAGTTACTACTAGTACATTATACGATATAAAGTAGGCTATACTTTAAAATATAACGTGAACTTTACTTGAGTAAACAACAAATGAAGATTAAATATTCTTATATTTTGTAAGAGTATCAGAAAATATATCAGGTTGGCATGTTTACAGAAATGTAAGCATTCAAAACGCATCATTCATGTGCGTATCATCACAAAAGTTGATTGGGAATTGTTCAAATCACTAATGTGAGCATGAGCATGAGGAAGCAAGCCGCCGCCCACAAACCACATAGTGTGGCGTCATCTGATGGTTAATGAAGAAGAAAGCTGAGAGATTACTCAAAAGGGTTCCTTTATGAAGCGGTTTAGAGCAGGAAACACTATGACAGAATTGTATACATATTAATATCATGAATAAATGTTTGTGGTGTTTTTACATCTCGACACCGCTCGCGCCCTGCAGTTCTCAGGAAGTGCCACCAGCTAAAGGTTTCATTCCTGCAGGCTTACTTTCATTCTGTTGTCACGGGTGATCACAGAAAACACACACACTACACTTCAGCAACACGGGCTGTCACCGCCGAACAGTGAGTAGATGTAACTTACCATCTTCTGCACGTCCTGTCTCGTAAAACTTCGCTAAAGTTAATTACGTTGTGGTCTCTATAACAACAGTGCATTTTACTGGACACGCATTTGACAAAATCGAAAGTGAAAGAGCTCAAAACACTATAAAATATTGAAGCACTACATAGTGGATATAATAACTAACGAATTTAAAGGAAGTAGACGAAACGTCTGCCAGGCTGTTTCAGCATCCTATCGGACTCGGAGTTTAGTGAGATCGATTTACACTACGTAGGCTAACGTTACTGCTATTACTACGTAGTAAGGTAGGCTGCCTTTATGTGATTCCTGTATTTTATGTTCTCGGAATTTTTTTTTTGTTAATATTGGCAATAACCAAAATATTAAAGACGACAATTTTTGGAAAATCCTAATCAAAGTAGAGCGAATTATTTTAATAGACTAATAAAATATAATATTGCTCATAAGTGGAAAGTCTCTCTCTCTTTATATACATATACAGGACTGCCTTAATTCTAAGTCGCATTGATTCAACAAGGTGCTGAAAGCATTCTTTACAAATGTTAGTTGGCCCATATTATAGGATAGCATCTTGCAGTTGATGGAGATTTGTGGCATCCACATCCAGGGCACGAAGCTCCCGTTCCACCACATCCCAAAGATGCTCTAATGGGTTGAGATCTGGTGACTGTGGGGGCAGGGGCGATTCTAGGATTTTTTCAACTGGGGGGCACAAGAGGGGCCACAATTATTACAGAGGGGCCATTCTTATGTTGTGTATTTACAGTGGGGGCCATTTTAGTACAGTGAACTCATTGTCATGTTCAAGAAACCAATTTCAAATGATTCGAGCTTCGTGACATGGTGCGTTATCCTGCTGGAAGTAGCCATCAGGGGATGGGGACATGGTCACAGGGCCGTCGCCAGAACAAACCAATTGGGGGGGCATTTAATTTTCATAGGGGGGCACACTTTTTTTAATGATCTGAGACAGACCAAAACAACAACCCATATTAGGCTTCAACTAAAATAGACCACAATAGTCTTGTTTTATTCATTTTATTTAAATAAAATACTTCACTGTATGATCTCAACGTCATTTCCACATATAGCTTGCTAGCCTATAGTAGCCTATATTTTTGGTTAATCTGCATAGTTCGTCACATACACAACACAGTGCCATCTAGTGGCTTTCTTGTAAAAGGCGCAATCAACGTAATATCATTAGTCCAAAGTCCAAACTAAGTAAAACTACGCCAAAACCAAATTGATTTATGACTCTACACTTCATAAAAATGAGTCACAAAAGCACCTGGTTTCCACCAACAATACAGCAATAATAAAAGCAATGCATAACATACTGCAATACAAATTTAGCAATGTAGCAGACAAATTCTCTATTCTTACCTTTCTTATACTGTCTGTTCCTACCATCTAATTAGCTCCAGAGTCGTTTCCACGCACGTTGTTGTTGGTCAAAAGTCGTCTTTGTCAACGACGAAACTTTAAACCACTTAGCATAAGCTTTGCTGTAGGCGTACAAAACCGACTATGTACAAAACCACCAGAATTTGATTCTCGCATCGCATGCACTGCGCAGCTGCGCAAAGGAATTACGTATAAACAATACTGTATGCTTAACTAAATAAATTGCATTGTTTGTATTATTTATTTATCCTTAAACACAAACTGCATATTGTAATTTGAAGAAGTAAAAATACTAACACAAAAATAACAAATTGAAAGGTCTGCTGCTGGAGACTTGCCATTGGCTGTTGAATGTGAATAATTAATGAGGTAGGTCTTTGCAAGGTTTGGGTGCTGTTTTGGGATGTTTTAACAGTCATTTATGAAAATAATTATATTTCAAGTTACGTTCTGTGTAATAATGCGTTGAATAATGAATTTCTAAATCATTTCTGAAGATAATGTATTATACATTCCTACCGTTGTAGAGCTTACCGTTCCTGTGAGATAAGTTATGCAGAAAGACCGAGCTCTGTTCGATATAATTATTAGCATATACATAGTAACATCTATTGTTAAGCTCATGCGTAGGTGGGCACAGTAAGTCGTTTGGGGGGGCACTGCCCCCCAATGCCCCCCCTTGGCGACGGGCCTGCATGGTCAGAAACAAATGCTCAGGTAGGCCGTGGCATTTAAACGATGCCCAATTGGCACTAAGGGCCCTGAAGTGTGCCAAGAAAACATCCCACACACAATTACACCACCACCACCAGCTGCACAGTGGGAACAAGGCATGATGGATCCATGTTCTCATTCTGTTTACGCCAAATTCTGACTCTACCATCTGAATGTCTCAACAGAAATCGAGACTTATCAGACCAGGCAACATTTTTCCAGTCTTTTGTCCAATTTTGATGAGCTCTTGCAAATTGTCACCTCTTTTTCCTATTTGTAGTGGAGATGAGTGGTACCCGGTGGGGTCTTCTGCTGTTGTAGCCCATCCGCCTCAAGGTTGTGTGTGTTGTGGCTTCTCAAATGCTTTGCTGGATACCTCGGTTGTAACGAGTGGTTATTTCAGTCAAAGTTGCTCTTCTATCAGCTTGAATCAGTCGGCCCATTCTCCTCTGACCTCTCGCATCAACAAGGCATTTTCGCCCACAGGACTGCCGCATACTGGAAGTTTTTCCCTTTTCACACCATTCTTTGTAAACCCTAGAAATGGTTGTGCGTGAATCCCAGTAACTGAGCAGATTGTGAAATACTCAGACACCAACAACCATGCCACGCTCAAAATTGCTTAAATCACCTTTCTTTCCCATTCTGACATTCAGTTTGGAGTTTAGGAAATTGTCTTGACCAGGACCACACCCCTAAATGCATTGAAGCAACTGCCATCCATGTGATTGGTTGATTATATATATATATATATAATAGTACACGTTTTTTGTAATGTGTAATTTTTGGTACTGTGTAATTTCTGTAATGTGGTTATGGCCGATACTAATGTCAAAGTAAAACATTCAAACGTTTGTTATGGTTACCTCACTTTCCGAATGTTCGCAGGTGATTCGAATTTTCAAAGTTATTTTAACGTTTGAAAACTTTGCTAGAACCATATGCAAGAACGATAATGTACTTCTATTTTCTAAATTCTAATGTTTTTGTTTTGTTTTGGGCTTAGATGTCGCACAACAACAGCGATCAAGTTAAGGAATGCTTCGGTCAAACAAGTAACGGTGGAAACACTGTTGATCATTCATCAAGAGGAGCATCCAGGACCCAGGGCTCACGGGATCCCGCAGCAAAAGAGGCCACAAGCCAAACGGCATCTTGTGAGGCTAGAGGCAAAACTGATAAAACAATGCCAACAACTAGTGAGAAAAAAGGTGAAGGGGGAGGAGAAAAACCGGGGACATCTGCCGAGAATGCAGAGAAAGGGGCCAAAAAAACCATATATGATGAGCATAGAGACAAAAAGGGCCAAAACACATCCTCAAATACTGCATCTGAAAACAGCAGGGGCTCAAACCAGCCTTCTCGAAGTGAGCCTATGGACACGTCAGATTCCTCGAGCTCAGGAACAAGACCAAAGCCTATGATAGTGCTGGGACCCACATTTCCCATCAAGAACCTCAAGACAATGGAAAACTTCAGCTCAGAGCTCAACTCGCAAATTCCCATGAAAGGACATACAGTACTGATAGATGTAAGAATCAATTTCAATTTCAATGCAATTTCATCTTCAGTTCTCTTGTATGCTAATCTTTTTTCATAATTCATGTTACCGGCTTGTTTGAGCAGACAACGCTTTTCCAAAGGGAAAAGCTAATTGTCCCCCATGAAGGGAGACACGTTTGGGATTCCCACCATGTGAAGTTACCACATATGTATGTAAGTATGACCATAGAATGTTCTCCAAAGATCATCATTTCTATATCAAGAGCATTTCTGAACAAGTAGCTTATCAAAATAGAAATGGTGTCGGTTATTCATATTCATACCGAGTAATCGTTATTCCCCATAGCAACTGAACCAGAAGTCCCGCGCATCACCCTCTCGATGGGATGCCATTTGTCAAGCCTTGCACAGACTCACCAAAGGCAGTTCCTCTATTGGGGATATTGAGGTACTGCAACACTAAACAATGACAATTACTTTTACACTATAATGTGACCCGTTTTCTATCTTTTGTCTATTTGTAGGCCGCAATAATGTCTTACAATTCCAGCAACAAAGACAAATGGACATTTGATGCATTCTATTATTACGGTCAGGTACGTGAAACATTCTGCATATCAGAGGAAAGCTAAACCACAGTGTAAAAATACAAATTGATGACAGATTTGTGCAATTGCTCTATAGCGTTTACACGCAATGGACAATAATCTCCAAATGGTGATCCCAAAGATGGCGAAACTGGCACTTGAATTACCTGAGCTCATTAAACGGGTATGTTACAGGTTCCTTCTTTCCCCAGACACTTGCATTATCCCTTAGTACAAGTATAACTTTAAAGTTAAATCTGAATTATGAGCCCAAATTCCTTTTTTTTTTTCTCGCAGCAAGGACTAACTTATTTTTTTTTGAGTTCCTTTCAAATGTGTAGCGTGAATAAAGATGCAAGAATGAATGTAAAGGTCAATTTAACCCTGTAAATCATGACAATATTACATTTACATTTCATGAACGTTTAATCAACTGTGTTGATTTCTCGGAGATTACTAAAATCACAGAATCTGACTTAAAGTAGTTTACTTTTAAAAAAACGTTTGCTGATAATTTATTCACCCCCATGTCATCCAAGATGTCCATGTCATTCTTTCTTCAGTCGAAATGAAATCAAGGTTTTTGATGAAAACATTCCAGGATTTTTCTCCATATAATGCAATTACTGGTAACCAAACGGTTCAAGGTCCAAAAGACAGTTTCAGTGAAAAATTAACAAATCTTTTTCCTAGTCAATTCGTTCATTTCGTTCGTTGAATGAACCAAATCACACGAAAAATATTCATTCATTTTGATAAACGAGTACGAACAGGAGAGTCACGAACGCGCATCACAGAACAGAGCAAGGCGAGCATTTGAGCTCATAAAACTTAAACTTTTATTTTTTTTTTTAATGAGCGATCGTTTCGCTTGATAAGACCCTTATTCATCGTCTGGAATCATTTAAATCCCTTTGAACAGTTTGCACTGAAACTGTCTTTTGAACCTTTAACCGTTTGGTTCCCATTGAAGTCCATTATATGGAGAAAATCCTGGAATGTTTTCATCAAAAACCTTAATTTTATTTTGACTGAAGAAAGAAAGACATGGACATCTTGCATGACAATGTGGTGAGTAAATTATCAGCAAGAGTTTTTTTTAAAGTGAACTACTCCTTTAAAGTCTGAAAGGTCTCAGCGGACTCGTACTGAACAATCTGACGAGCAACGACCAGACAAGAGACAATAATGCTATTCAGATTAATTGCATTGCTTATACAAGATATTTTGAATGCAAGTTTGTTGAAAGTATTTTGAAATCTGTACTCTCTGTCTCTAGCCCATTCCTCTACTGCGACAGCAACAGCCCCATGCCTTAACAATGACTCAGCAGCAGATCTCCTGTCTGTTGGCAAACGCCTTCTTCTGCACCTTCCCTCACAGGAACGACACGAGCCCTGGTTCAGAATACGCCAACTACCCGACCATTAACTTCAGCAGGTGTTACACTGATCGCATTAGACACTATTATAATGGTGCTGTATCAATTATTTATTCATTTTATTTGTTTGCTGTAGCCTATTTGATAGCCGACATGACGCATTAAAAGCAACCCTACAGGCAGAGAAACTGAGAGCCATATTCCATTACTTCAACACCGTGACTAATGAAAGTCCGCAAGATTCAGGTACTGCGAATACGCTTCACACACGACCACTGTACACTTCCGTTTAAAAGATTGGGGTCAGGCAGATTTATAAATGTTTTTGAAAGAAGTTTCTTCTGCCCACTAAGAATGCTCTTATTCAATCAAAAACAGTAATATTTTGAAATATTACAATTTAAAAGTAACTTTTCTATTGTAATATAATATGTATTTTAAAATGTAATTTATTCCTGTGACACAAGGTCACATGATCCGTTAGAAATCATTCAAATATGCTGATTTGCTGTTCATTTTCTGATTATCAATGTTGAAAATGGTAGCACAGCTTAATATATATATATATATATATATATATAATTTTTAGGATTCTTTGATGAATAGTACGGAAGCATATTGCATTCACTTGAAGAAAAAAATCTAATCTAAGAATTACAAGATCATTTTTCTTGGAAAATTTTTTTTTTGCTCTGTTTTTCTGAATTAATGAATTGATTATCTCAAAAATTCAGCAAAAAAACGTTTTTCCATGAAAAATGATCTCGTAATTGTGAGATAATTAACTCATTAATTCAGAAAAACAGAGCAAAAAAACATTTCTGTGAAAAATGATCTTGTAATTCTGAGATAATTACCTCATTAATTCAGAAAAACGGAGCAAAAAAAATCGTTAAATTATCTTGTAATTCTGAGATAATTAACTCGTTAATTCAGAAAAACAGAGGAAAAAAATTGTGAAATATTATCTTGTAATTCTGAGATAATTAACTAATTAATTCAGAAAAACAGAGCAAAACTTTTTCCATGAAAAATTACCTTGTAATTCTGAGATAATTAACTCGTTATTTCAGAAAAACAGAGCAAAAAAACATTTCTGTGAAAAATGATCTTGTAATTCTGATATAATTACCTCATTAATTCAGAAAAACGGAGCAAAAAAAATCGTTAAATTATCTTGTAATTCTGAGATAATTAACTCGTTAATTCAGAAAAACAGAGGAAAAAAATTGTGAAATATTATCTTGTAATTCTGAGATAATTAACTAATTAATTCAAAAACTTTTACCATAAATTATCTTGTAATTCTGAGATAATTAACTATAGATAATTAGTAAATATTTTTTCTTCAAGTGAATGCAATACGCTTCCGTAGAATAGAAAGTCAAAAAGAACAGTATTTATTTGAAATATAATCTTTTGTAACATAATAAATGCCTTTACTGTCACTTTTGACCAATTTAATGTGTCCTTGCTCAATAAATATTTAAAAAACTAAAACATACAGAACCCAAACATTTAAATGCATGCAAGTATGATGAGCAAGGATTTTATTTTGGATTGAATGTAACCAATTTCTTTCAGCATCAAAACCAGATGGACTGGTTACTTTTGAAAGGATTTCCATTCCACCATCCCAGCTCCCCAACTGGAATAAGTAAGTTGAACTGGTTCACACAATTAATAGACTAAAGTGAGTTGCTGCGCATCTATTACAGATTGTGTTTGATTTAGTCGGAAGGAACCCCTGAAGAACCTTCACATCGCTTCAAAAGGATCCATTGAGGAAGATGGTTTAGGCATGCTACAGGTCAGCTTCATCTCAACATTAGTTTTGTACCCGTTCTCCAGATAAGATTCACCTCCATCGTGTTGTTCTGAACAGGTGGACTTTGCGAGCAAATATATTGGTGGTGGAGTGCTGAAGTCAGGACTGGTTCAGGAGGAGATCCTCTTCCTCATGAGTCCAGAGCTCATCGTGGCCAGACTCTTCACTGAGAAACTAGCAGACAATGAGTGTCTTAAAATCACAGGTACTGCTGGAGGAATAAGCAAAGACAACGTTATCTTAAAAGACATACCAGCTTTCCGTCAGGTATAGGGATAGTTCATCCAGAAGTGTATACCTTAAGTGCAGTGCAAGTCGCTTTGGATAAAATTATCAGATTTGTTGTTGACTGGTTGTTTTGTGATATTTTCTTCATCGTAGTCTAATTTCTAATGTCTCACCAGGGCCTCAGATATACAACAGTACTGATGGCTATAGCAAAGGGTTTTCTTGGGTTGGTCCATACATCGATCAAGTAAGGCGGTAGGTACTACTTCAAAAGTGTTGAATTTTTTTAAAAACATTGGTTTTACAGATATGAGTGTAAATTGTGGCACATTTATTCATAGGGACGCGTGGAAGAGACGTTATCGGCAGATTGTTGCCATTGATGCTCTGGACTTCAAGAACCCGAGGGAGCAGTACACTAAAGAGAATATAAAACGAGAACTCAACAAGGTACTAGTTTTTACTAGGGCTGTCAGTTAAACGAGTTATTAACGGCGTTAACGCAAACCCATTTTAACAGCGTCAATTTTTTATTGTGCGATTAACAGTCTTTTTTGCCTAGCAAACTTTGTAGTTTTTTCACATGCTTTTGGTTTTGGCTATGAAACCCATTCATTTCAATGGCTTGTGCCGCGTGAGGACATTTTGTTGATTCGCCGACCAAAGCGCAAGCAGATCTAGCTAGACCGGAAACAAAACAACAGGCACGCCGCACACTCTCGTTTGGGCTTGCGAACCGGCCAAATAGTTGGTTATCGTTACGTTTTGAGTGGCTGACGAGCGCGAGACGCCGAAATGGATGCCAGTAAGATTCTGAATGAGCAAAGTGATCTGTGTGTTTTGTCGTTGTGAACTGAGCTAGCTAAATCCCGCTTGATGACGATGGTCAAGCACACACACTAGTGTGAATTTGAACACAGTATATGCCAGTGTTGTTTTCAATAAAAAAACATTTACACAAAGCAAGCCGATCAACTTTGCCATGTTGATAAGAACATTAAAATGAGAAAAAAAATTATGGGACAAAAAGAAATCAAGAGACCTTAAGAATAGATAAAAATGTGCGATTAATTGTGATCAAGCACGAGTCAACTATGACATTAATGCGATTAATTGTGATTAAATATTTGAATCGTTTGACAGCACTAGTTTTTAGACATTAAAATAATCGCTGTTTGTTATCATAAGAATTTGTTATAAGGTTATTCAGACTGTGTGACTCCCAAAGGCATTTGTGGGATTCCAAGGGAGTCCGAAAACAGCCATCGCGACGGGCAACTGGGGCTGTGGAGCCTTCAAAGGGGATCCTAAGCTCAAAGGTAAATGAAAACACACACACACACACGTTTGATCTGGTGAAATTGCAAACATTATTGATGGCTATGATGATAAATGCACTGAACAGAATGTGTTTGTCTTCAAAAGCTCTCATCCAGTTGATGGCTGCTGCAGTGGCTGATCGAGACATGGCTTACTTCACATTTGGCAATGAACATCTAGCATACGAAGTACAAAGAATGCATGAAATACTGACCCAAAACAGAGTGACTGTGGGTACGTACTGCATTTGAAACACACAGAAGTAGGTAGCGGGTTAATAAAAATTCCAGTTAATTTCTCCTAAAGAAATATCTTATGAAGGCCAAAAATGATAACCCATACTTGGATTTTGTCCTCTGCATTTAACCCATCCAAGTTAATGCACACACATTAGGAGCTTGACTACTCACACAAGCTTAGTCAACACAAACACACAGCGAACTGACACACACACACACACACACCTGGAGGAGTGGGAGGCCATTTGCTGCGGCTCCCGGGGAGTGATTGGGGTTTTGCAGTCGTGGGTATTGCGGTTGGAGTAAAGCGCTGTTCATTCACCCTCCCACCAACATTTTCCTGCCGTTTTTGAGAATCGAACCCGCAACCTTCAGATCTGACTCCATGAGCTCTGAGGTTGATGATTTACACAATCATTGAGAAGTATTTGATACTTTTAATCAGCAAGGTCTTGACAGCGATTGGTTAATAGTGACTGAAGACATTTCTAATATTCTTTTTATTCTTTCTATTCACCAGAGAATCCTGAAAAAATGTATTATGGTGTCCACAAGAATAATTTTAAAGAATAAATTAATTTTGATCAAATATATACAGCCTTGGCTAGCATGAAAAAAAAAAATCTTACCGGCATCAAACTTTTGAACAGTACTGTAGATACTTTGTGTTATTTGAGCTTTTAAATAGTTTCATTTAACTCTTTCCCCACCATTGACGGAAAATTCCATCATTCGTGAGAAAACGCTACCCAGGCATTGACGGAATATTCTGGATTTCCATGTTTTCACTGTTATAATGTAGGGGGCGCTATTAGGCCTCTTCTAATCAATTACTGAATCTCCTGGTTCATACAGAAATGAACAATTTATGTAATCACATGCGTATAAGTATCGCGATCATCAACATTTAACAGTATATCAATTAAAACAGCCTATTGTTTTTGTTACTGAATGAAATGTCGCCCCAGGACGAGTTACATGTGAAGCTTTAGTCTACACTGTAAAAAAAATATTTTCATGATTTGTAAATCGCAACATTTTTTCATTTGTCAAATCAACTTAGATCATTTATGTAGTTCAGATAACATAATATTTTGAGTTTCTGATGATTAAATCAATCTCCCTCATTGTACTAACTCAAGTTTTCCATTTCAATGAACTTTAACTTAAAAAAAATAAGTAACCTGGTTGCCTTAAAGGAGCAATGTGTGATTTTTAGCGACATCTAGTGGTTCGGTTGCGAGTTTGCACCAGGTTTGCTCTAAGGGCTCAGCCCACTGCTCACCCCTCCCTTTCGAAGAAGCTACGGTTGCTAAAACGGGACAAACATCTCGACGGCTGAGACAGCAGAGAATAGCCAGAGTAAGCCAAGAGTGTGTAACATTGTCACTGTTTCTGTACCACAGTCCATTATAAACCACATCATGGATACTGTTTACAAAGCCATAGTCAGGTGAGGATCAAGGGTTTTAATATATAATTTAATAAAATAATAATCAGCTGATTGTCTCACAAACGTAACCAGCAGCACATTTCTCCACACATACTGTAGCAAACCCATAATACAGCGAGGGAGCAGCTATATATTTTTTCTAACAGGGTAGTAATAGTTTAGCTGGCTAATATGAGCTGTTACTGTGGCTGAGCTGGGACGCGTCCGCATCGCATGAGTCCAAAGGTCGGAAGTGCGCGCGCTGTTACAATCATGTCATCTCCGCATCCCATAGATACTATTTACTACACACAATAGGCTTTTTTCTCTGATTTTGAAAACTCTTCGCGATCGACTTTAGTGATCTAAAAGTCTCTATCGACGGGTTAGTGATTCCTGTAACGTACTGTTTTACGGTCAATGACATGAATACTAATCATCAGCTGTCTCACGAACGTAACAGCACATCTATTCCCAACATAACAAACCCATAACACAGCGAGGGAGAACTAAGTTACATGAAACAATCCCAACTACATATTTTACACCACTCACAAGGGAAAAGTCACTACTCACGGAGTGTAAGGCTAGCTCTTCCAGCTTTCCGCTACTTCTCTTTCAAGGTAGTGATGAAACGCGTTCTGTAGCGCTGTTTGTTCGCGTTCGGCTACGGTAGGAATATGACGTCACAACATGGCGACCTTCATAGAAGGGGATTCCCGCGGTTATGGAGCTATTAATGTCTCATTCTAAGGTAATAAAAACATTACGGTTAATTAAGTAAGTTCTTTATACACCACTGAAAACATAGTTATGGATGTCATATTGCATTTCTGTTAATAGATACTCAACTTTTTTACACATTGCACCTTTAATTTTAACCAACAATATTTTTTTTACAGTGTATCTACTCATTATCATTCTGAATAATGCATGAAGCTAGAATAAAACAGTTTTTCTTTTGTTTAAAAGCAGATTATCTGTTCTTTCTTTTGATATAATTCATGTTCAGATATTCAAACAACAAAATATTAAAAATATTTCAGTGGGTGGAAACTTAAAAAAACAACAACAACAAAAAAAACACTGGTGGGGAAAGAGTTAATAGCCAAATTAAACAAACAAAGGGCACTCAGCGCTGTTGTACAAATGCAAAGTAACAATAAAATGACTAAATTAACTAGTGTATTTTTTGAGTTTGGGTTTAGAGTACCTTGATCATTTCTTCTTTCAACAGATAAACTGTACAAGTTGCTGACGGACTACTCTGGACACTACGATCGTGAATATCACTCGCCTAAAGACCTGTACAGATTCATCAGAGAGAAGATTGGCCATAAGGAAAGCTTATTGTAAATATGTCTGACTAATATGAGATTCATACAAGTTAATTTCAGATGAAAGTTTTCGGTTCAGCAGTATTAAACGTAAAGCTGCTTTGAATAGTATCAGATTTCTGAAGGATCAGAAAAATAAAGTAACAATACTATAAAAAAAACTGTAATGTATTTTTTTTTTTGATACACGTGTGTCATTCAAATTGTTTAGCTTAATTAAAATGCTTTATAGTTATTCAGGATTTATATTATTATTCTTAAATATATAATATACAATTATTTCTATTAATAGTTTCATCTGATTAAGTGCACATATGACATCTTCATTAATGTAAAATAAACACTTTTCACATCAAATGTATTGTTTTCTTGCAACAGTTCTTAGTACAAACAAGCAGACAAATAGAAACTGAGATGCTTTTATTGAACGAAGCCTTATAATAATAATCTAGAGTAAACCTAAGAAAATAAATAAATCCTTTTATTTCATGTCTTGTAGAGTATTTCTTCTTGCTTGCATAATCTCAGCTTATTGTTTTTTAAATACAAGGACCAAATGACTGTTTCAGCTTTCAGTAATTGAAGTCACCTATTGAAGGTCATGATAATTTGGCACTGAGTGCTTGAAGGGAGAATGGGAGGTATGAAGATGAAGAATATGTCGTCTTTATTTTAAAACTCCTAATTGCAGGTTTTTCTTTTCGCAAGAATTTAAAAATGCATAGGGTTCCATGCATGTCCTTTAATGTCCGCATGCTAACATCTCTCATTTCTGAGAGATGTCCATGCCAACTCAGTGCAAGCATTTCTCACACTTTTCTGTGATTTTTGTGCATAATTTAAAAGTTAATGTTCATATTGAGGGGAAACCTCAAGCGGTGTCATTTTAAGGCTCTATTAAAACCATTATCAACATGCATGCAAACTGTTACCATGTAGTTGCTAAAAGCTTACATTCTTCCAAAAAAAAATCTGCATTGATGGACCTGTCATCAACTACGGAGTAAAGCAAACCTGTGCTTTGGTCAGGAGAAACCTAGCTGCCAGTTTGCCCTCTTTACGTTATCGGCAGGATGTGAGCTTCCTGAAAAACAAGGGACGGAGGAATGGAAAGGAAGTGAATGGATGGGGTGAGGTGGTTAAGACTGGCCCTGGAAGGCATCCAGGTTGAAGGCGGTGTCCAAGAACCGCTCCAGCTCCATGAGATGCGCTTTCTTGTTCCCTGTGGCAGGGGCAGCTGCAGGCTCTCGGCCGACATACCTGAGAAGAAAGCAATGCGAGTGGGTACAACTACAGATAAACGTTGCATGAGTGGATAGCACGAAGACTTATTTAGGACACCCCAAACTAAACACAATTTAAATTAAATTTGAGATTTAAATATTAAAAATACTTTATGCCTTAAGAAACTGAAGCCTATTTGTATGACCATTAAAATGATTTGTATTGCAATACAATACATTTAGTAAAACTTATAAAAATAACTTGTATATTAAAAAAATGCATTTAAAGAGAAACAATTTCTAAAAAAATGCATTAATAGTTTACAAATGTAAATAAGATTTCCCGTTACAATATAAAATATTTATGAGTGTCAATATTACTTAACGCATGGCTTTATTTCCTTTTTACCAAATTTAACCCTTTAGGCACCAGTTTTTTTTCCTAAAATGTTTAATTTTGACATCTTAATTTCAAAAGGCTTTTTCTTAAAAGTGATAAAAGATAGAGACTTTCTGTAAATTAAAGAAATATTAAGGATGACCCAAAGTTTATGTAGGGATTACATTTTCCCATTTAATTTGCATATTATGACGTCATATGGTGGCAGCAATCTTGGATTATAAAATTTTCATGAAAAGTCAGGTTTAAATAATAAAATGCAGCACTTCTGTCCCCTCAAAATGTCCATCACCTTCCTTTCTGTGTGCTATATTGCACAATACTGAATCCTCAGGTATACAGTGGGTACGGAAAGTATTCAGACCCCCCTAAATGTTTCACTCTTTGTTATTTTGCAGCCATTTGCTAAAATCATTTAAGTTCGTTTTTTTCCCTCATTACAGTACACACAGCACCCCATATTGACAGAAAAACATAGAATTGTTGAAAATTTTGCACATTTATTAAAAAAGAAAAACTGAAATATCACATGGTCCTAAGTATTCAGACCCTTTGCTGTGACACTCATATAACTCAGGTGGTGTCTATTTCTTCTGATCATCCTTGCACGTGAGCGTCGAGCAGGAGCGTTGCGTGAGCATGTTAATCATTGAGTGCATTCACGGAGCGGCGTGTGAGCAGCAGTAAAGCGCAGTTTTCGGTGCCCTGTCTAGTTATTGCTGCCCTCAAAGTGAAAGCACACTTTTGATGGACAAAATAAATGCGATTTCATTCAAAAATGTGCATGTCTGGTGTGTTTTAACAAGAACTGAAGTAGGCTAAGCTATGTCAGAAAAGAAAATGAAGAAAATGTACCCATTTAAACTTGTTTTTATTATTTCCCAATCGTTTCCCTGCACATGCTCCACTTGTCCTATTTAGCCTGGCTGGACAAGTGTCAGATGAGAGTTGAACTGTTTGAGAAATATAACTTGTCATTGATGTAGTACAAGTGAATGCAATAGGCCTGTGTGTGTGTGAGAAATAAGGCTATGTTTATTTTAAATACAATGCTGTTGAATTTAAATGCTAAATAATTTTTTTTTAAAAGAAAATGGTTCTTTCATAACCCATTCCACTTCCCACACCAGAAGTAATTTATATAGTTCTGTTTTATAGCAATTATCTGTTCAAAATGTTCTATGCAAACTGTTCTATTAAAGAGAAGATAGAAAATACATTTTTGTGTGTGCTGTAAAGTGGTTTAAAAAAATGAAATCGGTATCGGCAGGTCAAACAAAGGAAAAATCGGAAATTTGGATCGGCCTAGAAAACTGTAATCGGTGCATCTCTACATCTTTCCCAAAAAGACTCATGGCTGTAATACATCAAAAGGGTGCTTCTACTAAATACTGAGCAAAGGGTCTGAATACTTAGGATCATGTGATATTTCAGTTTTTCTATTTTAATAAATGTGCTAAAATGAACGAAATTTGACAGCCAATTTGATAAAATCGGCCATTTTATTCAGTGCCGCATCTTGTAGAGTAAACTCGACCGTGGCGCCTAGAGGGTTAAACCCTTTTGATTCTGGAGTAAAATATGAACAGGCTCTTGAGAGATTTGCCCCTTCAAATGAATCAAAAAACAGTAGTTACCAAACAGGACGGATGTTGTTCAAGGTTCTGCTGATGCGTGGCTTGACATAGTCATAGTAGCCTTGATTCTTATGCTCTTCCTGGCACCACAGCAGCTGAGCCTTCGAGTACTTCTCTGCCTCTGCTTTCACCAGGTCAAACGGGAATGGAGAGAGCTGGAAACATTCAGATTCAATTATAATGTGGTGTATAAATGTTTAGGAAAGAAAGCCTGACTAGCATGGGGAAATAATTACAGAATATAGCTCAATTAATAAAAATGACAGTGTTTTGAACTGAAGGTACCTGCTCAATGCGGCTGATGGCTACCAAGTCCTCCAGGCCTCTAGCCTTTCGCTCTTTGGTGAGGTCATAATACACTTTCCCTGTGCAGAAGATGAGATGCTTCACTTGCGCTGAATTCTGTGATGCGCTTCCCTCTTCTGGAATCAGATGTCTGAAGTGTGTGCCTGATCAAAATCAAACACAACAGACCATTACAACAACGTCCAGCTAAAGCATTTTTAGGACATTTAAAGCATTCTCAAGATTTCAAGCACACACCTGGTAACATGTCGTCAAAGCTTGACTTGGCCTCTGGGTGCCGTAGCAGCGATTTAGGTGTGAAGATAATGAGCTAGAGCAAACAGAAGCAAAAAAATAAGTTAAAAACAAGTTAGCTACAGCCAGGGTCCCACACTTTCTGTCTGTCCCACACTTTTCCATGGCCTGGATTTAGATGGATTTATATATATATATATATATATATATATATATATATATATATATATATATACAGTGGTGTGAATAAGTGTTGGCACCCATGCTAAAGTTGCCTAAAAAGAGGAATAAAAAATCATCTTTTGGATATTGATCTTAATGCCTTAATTAGAAAAATGAGGAAAACTCCAACCTTTAAGGACACCAATTTTCTTTGTGAATGAATAATGTATCATAAATAAATAAATGTTTTCCCTTAAAATACAGAGTGCATAAGTCACGGCACCCCTATGTTAAATTCCCATAGAGTCAGGCAGATTTTTATTTTTAAAAGCCATTTATTTCATGGATCCAGGATCATGGTACATCATATTTGTAATAGAAATATTTTTGCTCTAAAATATTTAATTGGACAGCTATTGTAAGTCATGCCCACTTTCTGAGCAAATCATTCTTTTAAATTGCTTTTTTTAGTGATTCAGTCAAAAGGGCTTACATCTTTTTAAAATCTGAATAAAAAAAAAAAAAAAAAAAATATATATATATATATTATATATATTTAATATATATATATATATATATATATATATATATATATATATATATATATATACACAGTGGTGTGAATAAGTGTTGGCACCCATGCTAAAGTTGCCTAAAAAGAGGAATAAAAATCAGCTTACATCTTTTTAAAATCTGAATTAAAAAAAAAAATGTATATATATATATATATATATATATATATTAAATATATATATATACTGTATATATATATATATATATATATTATATTATATATATTTAATATGTATATATATATATATATATATATATATATATATATATATATATATATATATATATATTTATTATTTTTTTTTTAATTCAGATTTTAAAAAGATGCAAGCCCTTTTGACTGAATCACTAAAAAAAAAGCAATTTAAAAGAATGATTTGCTCAGAAAGTGGGCATGACTTACAATAGCTGTCCAATTAAATATTTTAGAGCAAAAATATTTCTATTACAAATAGGGATGGGGCCGATCCGATCCAGTATCGGTATCGGGACCGATACCAGCGTAATTCATGTATCGGATTTTTCCGATCCAACCTGCGGAGAAATCCGATATTTATGAGCCATGTCTGCGCTTTAACGTTGTTGCTGAAATGACTACAAAAGTGATTCCCGCCGGGCCTGCTAGTCTGCTAGCTGGCTGCAAACTGTGGAATGGATATCCTGAACGGAGGTGCAGCTCAATCATAGACTGTAAAAAATAGGGCTCAATGAGACACACCCCCGCTCAGGAAATCCATTCCGCAGTTTGCAGCCAGCTAGCAGGATAGCATTGAGCTTCCTACCAACATGTTTGCTGTGAGGAAATGCTACGGTGGATATACTTCACACTGGAAACATCGCAGCAGAACAAGACAGCGAAATGCAATGTTTCCAAAGCGCTATTAATTAAACTATTTGTCTGTGATGCATGTTTGCAATTCGCAGTCCAGAAGAGAAAGAGAGAGAGATCTCTCACGCGGTGCCACAGCACGCACAACACGACAGCCCTGCTTAATGAGTGACGACAGAGGAAACGTAGCCTGGTTATATCTATGATATTAGTCTGATTTCCAAAGATTAAAGAATATATTGAGGTAAAAAAAACATTAAAAACAATAGCCGCATTCTGTCTAGCCAACTTCCTTCCCATCGCGGCGGTGCACTGTCATTTCTCCCTAAAACTCAAACTTTAAGACAGAATCAGCACGATTGGTGATTGTTGTAAAATGCAGTCTCTGCTGATGCTAAATGGCGGGACGCTTTTAATAATAAAAAGAGCTGTTAAAAGCACAAAATTTGCGCAAGAGATTCTGTTCCCAATGCGGCGCGCACTCCGAAACAAACCGCAACAAGACAAGCAACTCTGGGCTTCATATGCGATCAAATGTAGCCTGCACAAGAAAAATGTCAAACCGACCGGCTTGGAGATTAACACTTAAACCGTTTATGTCTAAAATGAACGTAGTTATGGAAATAGTTGGGAGAAAATATGGTGCATCAGTAGACTATGAAATCTGAACTCGTTCTTAAAGGGGCAGCAGTATAAATGTGACGATTGCGACATTACTGAGAATCAAACAACAAAAGGAAAAGAGAAAATCAGTCACAGCTCTTGAATGAATTACTTCAGCTTTAATAAGCATAAATCTATCTATGATAAACTTTGCAGTGCCATTTATAGCCTACTTTTGATTACTTTATTATAATTCTTTTTAGACCATACCTGAATAATGTTAGTAGACCTTCCTGAAATTAAAGCACTGTGTAGGCCTGTATAATGTGTATCTTTATTTAATTGTCTATCTATTGTTTAATATATATATATATATATATTATTGACATACCTACATATCATCCTTGCCTGTAGAGAGGAGTTTATTTCAGCATCATATAAAATCAACAATAATGATAAATAATATTAAAGCAAACACAGCTCTGGTATCGGAAAAGTATCGGTATCGGACGATATCCAAAGTCGGGTATCGGGATCGGATCGGAAGTGAAAAAATGTGGATCGGTGCATCCCTAATTACAAATATGATGTACCATGAATAATCCATGACTAATTCCAGACCTGGTAAGCAATTAAAAAAATTCCCAGATATTTTCCAGGTTTTTCACTATGTGGAAAACTTGTAGAGTTGATAAACAGAGTGAAATGTCTCTACCGGTTTTCTGAAGGGTAGAAGGATCTGCCTCCGAAGAACATGGAAGTAGTTAGCCGGAGTTGAGCAGTTCACCACGATCCAGTTACAGTCATAGAGCTGTCGGACGGCAAAGTCCTCTGTGATTTTCTGTGGCAAAAAAATAAGTATTAAGCATTTTGCTAGAATGATTAAAAAAATAACAGGGCGTGGAGGAAATTTCTATGTATTTTACCGGGAAAACGTCAGGGTCATCATTGCACATCTGCAGGAATCTCTCTGGGCGAGCGGAGGAGTGCTCTGGTCCCTGGAAGAAAGACAGCAAGAAAGCAATGAAAAGGGGAAATGATGGAAAGATGAAAGCCCTGAGGTGGATTTAGGATAAAAAACCTCACCATGCCCTCCATGCCATGAGGCAGTAGCAGCACAATGCCGTTCTGGCGGACCCACTTGGCCTGGCCTGGGGAGATGAACTGGTCGATGATGCACTGGGCTGTGTTATGAAAGTCTCCAAACTGAGCCTCCCAGAGCACTAGAGCGTTCGGGCTCGCCATGGCAAAGCCAAGCTCGAAGCCTGCACACAAAGAGACAGACATGCTTGTTCAGAGGCCATAAAATAGTACACACCACAGCTTATTCTGGGTTTGTTTGACTGACAGCCACCAACCACAGTTCATTTGATTTATACGCACCAAGAACCCCGTATTCTGACAGGGAGCTGTTGCACACAGTATAAGGAGCCTGGTTCTGGTCCATGTAGTTCATGGGAATGCAGGTCCGTTTGTCGACGTTCTGATCATGTAGCACATGGTGCCGATGACTGTGTGTCGATAAAAAGGGAGACTGTGAAGTTGCTTTCAATTCAAGTTCAATCAGAAGCAGGAGATGCAGCTATTCTCACCTGAAGGTCCCTCTCTCCACATCCTGACCACTGAGACGCACATGAATGCCTTCCTTTAGCAGAGAGCCCAAGGCCATGTATTCTCCCAGAGCCCAGTCCACGGAGCGGTTCTGCACCATTGTAGCTCTACCCTTCAGGATGCGGGACAGACCTTACAGAAACACAGAGACAAAATGACCTCAGGGTAATGATGCTGAAGTGCAGATGCTAGCTAAATTTAAAAAATATAATTTTAAATATATTATTGAGTTAAAGCAGCAACAATGTTTTTTTTATAATACAATTTTTGTCCGATTTTAGTGGTGATTTCACACGTTTTTGAAAACGTGGTGATTTTAGTCTTTTCCCATTGAAGTACAGGGGTTGGACAATGAAACTGAAACACTGGCCAATGTTGGAGGTTTCACATCTATATGCCTGGCGGCCAATCTTCAGAGTGAAGCACGGGTGGATCAGTGATGGTTTGAGCTCCAATATCAAGACAATCCTGATTGTATTTGATGGACACGACACTGCCGAGGACTACCAAACCCTTCCGGAGGATCATGAGCACCTGATGCACCATGATCATGCACCAACACACACAGCAAGACTTGTGACAGAAGGGTTTGATGAAGATGAAAGTGACGTTGAACATGCACAGTCACCAGATCTAAATATTATTGAGGTGTTTTGGAGGAGCGAGTCCACCAGCATCATATAGTGACCTGGACACTGTTCTGGAAGAGGAACGGCTCATAATTCCTCTGGTCACTGTGAAGGACTTCTATCTGTCATTCCCAAGATGAATTGGTGCTGTATTTGGATGCAAAATGAGGCCCTCACCATACTAACAAATTATTGTGTTGTAAAACCAGGTGTTTCAGTTTCATTGTCCAACCCCTGTATATAGGAGCTGTAGTTGCATTACCAGAAACAACCAGTTCCCAACACATTAAAAAAGGACTTTGTTTGGGTACAGATGATCCGGCTTTTTCTAACTGTGTGCATGTGCATGAGTGGAAAGTTACCTCCGTGGATGGTGAAATCATCCACAGGGACAGAAGAAGCCACTTGACCGATGTGACTGAGCATTTCCTCAGTGAGGCCAGTGGACGGACAGCTCATGCTCTTAGGTTGACCGTCCAGAGTGAAGAAACCTGTAGAGTTAAATACAAATGTCAAGCCAAGCTGATTTAAGAGCAAATATAAATATACACAAGTGTCACGATATTGTTTATGGATATTGTACATTAACACAAACACACACCAGGCCAAGGTGAGTCAAGCCAGTGCTTGATGTGCATGATCTTCTCATCTTTAGAGCGATTATATGCCTCTTCACAGATTTTGTCATACTTAGCAATTTCCTCCTACAAGGACAAAGAGGCATCATTAAATTAATTTAAATATTCACTTTATGTCATTTTAGTAAGAGAGCATCTGACAAATATAGTCAATATTTCCCATTAATGTAAAAAAAAAAAATTATGATCACAAAGCCTGAATTTATTTGATACAAAAATAGTAAAGACTGTAATATTGTGAAATAATATAACAATTATAACATGACTGTAACTCAATGTCAATACAGTTTTATACTCCTATGAATAAGTATAAGATAGTATGAGTATTCTCTGAGTATTGACAATTATAAGTTAGTGTATATTACAGTCTACAGTGTCACATGATCATTCAGAAATCCTTCATCATGTTGATTTTCTGCTCAAGAAACAGATTATTCTGACTACTCTGATTATTATTAATGTTAAAAACAGTTGTGCTGCTTCATATTTTTGCATAAATGATATATATATACAGTATATATAAATGAACATTCATTTTGTTTGAGGATTCTTTCATCAATAAAGTTTAAAAGATATTTTGAGGAAATCTTTTGTAACATCTTTACTGTCATTTTTGATCAATTTAACTTAAAGCATTAATTTCTTTTGAATAGTAGTGTATATATACATATTAGCTGTAATATTTGTTTGATCTGACCTCATATTCCTGTCTGCTCACGGCTCCTTCAGCAATGAGCTTTTCAGCATATTTTTGCAGAACAGGTTTCTGTTTCTTTATCTGTTTGTACATTAATGGTTGAGTAAACATCGGCTCATCCATCTCGTTGTGGCCGTTTCGTCTGTAGCTCACCTATAGAGCAAAGTATGTAGCATCAACACCTAAAGCACCTTTGACACAGTTGGCAACATTCCCAGTCGAAGTAAGATTTCCTACCAGATCAACAACCACATCTTTATGAAAGGTGGCTCTCCATTCAGCAGCCACGTTACACACATACATCACAGCCTCAGGGTCGTCTGCGTTCACATGGAAGATGGGAGCGTTGACCACTCTGGCCACGTCGGTGGGGTACGGTGAGGAGCGTGCCATCCGAGGGTCAGTGGTGAAGCCAATCTAAAGAGAGCAAAAGCTATTTAAATAAATGCAAACATTTAACTAAAAAAAGTCAAACTCTCTCAGTGATTTCAGCCATTTTTAAAAATTACACTATTTTCATAAAAACCCAAAACATGTCAATCATGACATGCAACCTATAAGGACAGGGGGAAATTGATGCACGTCATTCCTAAAAAAATAAAAAATAAAGATCACTTGTATAAAGCCATATTTTATACAAATTATAGAATATATACACTACCGTTCAATAGTGTAATGGCAGTAATATTTATTTTTCTAAAAGAAATTAATACTTTTATTCAGCAAGGACACTGAAACTTGAGTGGAATGCACAAAAGTGACAGTAAAGACATTTATAGATATCACAAAAGATATCTATTTCAAATAAATGCTTTTTTTTTTTTTAAAGAATCCTGAGAATTATAGTTTCCAGAACAATATTAGCAGCACAACTGTTCTTAACATTAATTATAAGAAATGTTTATTTGATCAGCAAATTAGAATGATTTTTAAAATATCTTGTGAAATTCAAGACTGGAGAAACGAATCTGACAATTCCGCTTTGCATCATAGGAATACATTGCATATGAAAACAGAATAACAATAGAAAATGGTGATATTAAATTGTATTACAATATCAAAATATTGCCATTTTTCTGTATTTTTTAATCAAATAAATGCAGTCTTGGTGAGCATAAAAGACTTCTATCTCAAACACATTTTTTTTTACTGCCCCTCAACTTCTTTTACACAGTTGTATATAACCAATTCATGCTTGAAAAGGTAATTCTCTGCTGGTGAGAGTGTGAGAGAAACAGACCTGGTTGTTTACGACCACATGAATAGTACCATGGGTGGTGTAGGACGGCAGGTCACTAAGGTGAAATGTCTCGTAGACGATGCCCTGACCTGCAAAGGCTGCGTCTCCATGCAACAAGATGGACATCACCTTCAGGGACAAGGACACATAACATGTCAATCATGTCTTGTTTTCTAATCACAAAAGATGATTTAAGACCGTTCTAAAAACTGCTGACATAATACAACCATCACACCGCAATGCGTTTGTCTTTGAGGGAACCGATACAGTCCTTTCATTTAATCCATGTCTGTAACTTTGAGCTTCTTTATATTTGCTTAATAATAGTCTTGTTTTCACACTTGTGTCTAACAACATAAGTACAGATTCTTAGAACCACAAGGGAAGTTCACACACCCTATTGCCGTCAGAGTCCCCACAGTAGAACTGCTCTGCCTTGGTCTTGCCCTGCACTACAGGGTCCACTGCCTCCAGGTGTGAAGGGTTGGCCATCAGGGATAGTGTGATGTGGCGTTCAGTGACCCGGTTGATCCGTCTGTGGTACATGCCCAAATGATACTTCACATCACCTGAGCCCTGAAGGAATGTCACAGACCGAAACAGAAACAGGACTGAAATGTCAAAAGTCAAGATTCTTTGTGTGAGAGGAACATTGCATACATTACAGAGTTCTTTCATTTTCTCAGAAATGAGAGGGAGGATGTTTTTACTGAAAGATTGTGTGCAGAGATACTTGTCAACAACAATTATGGTAATGATTGTTTAAAATATTACTGCAGATAATGTTCTGCAGAAAATATTACTGCAGATAATATTACTGTGAACAATTAATTGTGTGAATTTAATTCTTTATGTTCTTATAATAGCTTGTTTTCACGTGACGTCATGCCACTGCGTTGCCATGGCGCGAAATGCATGGCAGGAAGTGATTTTCTATATTTAGAAAGCACTATAACACACTCAAAATGCCTATGTTTTTTGTCGTTTATGGTTGCTCAAATCGATCAAACCACGAGGAGTTTTTATCGTGTGCCAAAAGTTGTTGTTCATAAGAGGGAAAATAAAAGAAATTGACAAAAAAACACAGGGAAAAATGCCTTGCAAACCTACGTCTGCAGTCGGGAGGAGCCGAATGGGAAAATGCCTGTGTGTGTGTGTGTGTGTAGTGATCACTTCGTCAAATGTGAGTTAATACATTATTTGTGTGGCTTATAATTACATTATTCAGGTGTTTAAACGTACAGTATGCGATTTTTGGCCACCATGGGTCACTTATTTAAAATAATAACAAAAGACGTACTTGACTTTTATCTGGAAAAATAAAGGACACAAACTGAGCAGCTGCGGGAAAAGTGCATAACCAATGTTGTCCAAAATATTGATATTGAGAGCTTAAAACGAACTTATAAGCATACCGTTTAAAGCGGCTTGCCCTCCTGTCAGATGTGTGTGCTGTTTAATATATTTGAGACCTGGTTAACTTTCATTATCTTATTGTTATAACCTTATGCCAGTATTTTGAACCATGCCTTCAAAACTAAGGTAAGTAACCTTCATTTTTGTGGTAAAATTGCTGAGATGGGACCTAAGGCCTAACAAAACAAATATTTCAGAGTTTGCAGGCTGATCTACTTCTTTTCTAAGCTGTTTACGGAGTTGAACTGTGAAAGTGAAACGTCTGCTGAAGGAAAGATGGTGGCTTGAGAGATGATCACCTCATCCGCAGCTTCCAGCTTTGAATCAAACTGGCAGAAGATCTGCTCCAGCTCCTTACGGATCACATTAGCGAGCACATTCAGACGACCTCTGATGGAGAACAGACAATTCAGACATGTTTCAATGGCCCTAGATAAGTACCCAGATGTACTTCCCTATTTAAAATACATTTAAAATACCTGTGTGGCATGCCCATAATAACATTCTCCACCCCATTCTCGCTGGATTTGTCTATGATAGTTTTGAGAGCAGGAATGAGAGACTCGGATCCCTCCAGGCCAAAGCGTTTCTCTGACGACCACTTCCTCTGCAGGAACTCCTCAAATCTGTCGAAAACCACAGCATTACAAAAACATTCACAGAATCAATGTAATACTCCAAGGCACTCGAATTGTGTATACAAAAGTTAAAAAAGCCTTTATTAGATCATGGCTTTTGTCTATAAAATTGGTGGCAGATACATTAGGTGTATCTGTCACCAATGTTATAGACAAAAGCCATGATCTAATAAAGGCTTTTTAACTTTTGTATACACAATTCGAGTGCCTTGGAGTATTACTTTGATTTCAAGCACAATTATCCCAAGCAACCAAAGAGCACCCAGATTTTACACCCTGTGCAGCACTTGAATTGCATTTTCTGTTCACAAACATTCTCTGACATACTAAAACATTGCATATAACACAATATCAAAGCAATTGTCATCTGCAAACAAATGATGCAAGAGTTTTCTCAGACTGAATTTCCATTTTTTTTTACATTTTTTCAAAGACTTTTAACCAACTGGTGTCAATCGTAGTGGATATATGAAGTCATTTGTCCTTTTATGAAAGCTGCAGTCTGTAGTTTTTCCTCTTTGTAGCCATCTCTGTTTGAAATCTGCAATTGCAGTATCAACTTTACGTGGGTTGTGCCTCGGCACAGCACAGCGCGGATGAACACAATGTTTGAGGAGAAGCAGGTAGTTTTGAACACTGGCTGGTTATGTACTTGCTCAAAAATGTACGTATTTTGGATAATTTTTAGCTCCAAAAAGTTATGGACTGCAGCTTTAAAGTATACCTATGCTTAAATGATTTGAATGGCAAACCATTCATTCAGGTCTCCAAAAAAATATGGCAAGGGGCACACCTGGTTGAGCGGACCATACGGGCCAGTAGCGTCCTCTTCTCTTCCAGAGTAAACTGCATTACTCCTGGCTTCTCAAATTTCTGTCTGATCCACTGGCACTGCTCCAGGTCGTTGATAAACATGAACTCCACCCCGATGTGTTGACAGTAGGCCATCTGTGTATAGTGTATACAGTTTCTAGGCATGGTGTATTGAGAAGTCATGGTTTTGCATATTATACTTTGTATATTTCATTTTTGAATACTTTTGTATGTAATGCAATGATAGTCATACATCATCGATATTCAAATATCATTGGATTATATGTGTCTCAAGTGGTTAAATACTTGCGCACCTCTAAACGCCGGATGATTTCCCTCAGTGGAAGGGCACTTTCACTGCCCCCGATAAAGGTAGTGGTGGGAAGCCGGAAAACTTTATCCAGATCCGCTTCTTCCAGTCCGTAGAAGCCTGACAGCAGACATGCAAACAAATGGATGGGACAGGGGGTGGATAGGCAAGCGAAACAAAACACCACATCGGATCCAACCGACACACGTAAACACAGAAGACAAAAAAAATGGTACTGCATTAGAGGAAGCAGGGATGTGGAACAATTTTTATGATTTGAAAGTTTTATTAAAAACAAACAGTATAAATAACAGCACATTCTTCCACATACGACACAGAACATGTGAAAAAAAGGCTAGGCCAACAGTGTTAGTAGAGGGAAAAAGGAAAGATGGTGAAAAACAGAACGCATGCATGATATGCTACAAACGGCAACATGCATTTTGAACAAACACATTTAACCTAGAAATGTGTTTCAGTGTACAACTTCGTTTCTCATTGATTAAGAAGCAACGCAAGCGTGTTTTTATCAGCAATCCATGAAGCTATGTAAACTAGAGTCATTACAATGAGTCTTGCATAGTAGATTGCTGTGACCTTTAATCTCAAGGTGCCAAAACACTGTTCATTCACAACGTGTACCATTAGCTGTTCCTATTTATTTATCCACGCAAAATAAATAACAAAATGTACCGTGAGACTGCAGGCGTGTAAATATGAAAACATGTTCTTTCTTGCAACACCAGTAAAACAAGATTACAGAAAACCAAGCTGGAGGACAAGTGAACAAACAAAGATAAAACCGAGAATGTACGTATATAAAAATTGTTCGTCAAGTCAAAAGTGATATTCTGGTCTCTAGATATGGCTCCGGATTTTTTTTGCCTGTTTTATTTTCTGACAGGCAAAAACTATAGGCCTAAGTTAGATCACATTCAAACTAGAGGCTGACATTTTCCCTGGAATCCCGCGGGATGGGAAACAAAATCACTATGTATCACGGGATTGGGACGGGAAAGGATAAAATGTCAGCGGGAGTGGGCGGGACTGGGAATCGGGACTATGATACCCAATTTCATACACAAATATACAGTTTCTATAAATACATTTTGAACTCAATTCTATTTGCCCCGTCTCTTTGTGCTCTCCTACAATATTATTTGCTATCGTTACATTGGGGTTATACTTACAAGAGGCCGCAGAAAAAAAATTGTAATGGTCAATTAAAAAAATGAAAAGAAAAAAAAAAACATAAATATGTAATATTTATTGCTTCCCTTCCTTTGAAATCAAATAATTGTGATTTCATGTTGCATGACTGCAATCAATTGGAAGAGAATTACAAAAATATAAATTAAGTTCCAAGTGCCCAACCGAAGGGAACATTAAACATAATAATGGTGAGAAAAGGGAAATCAATAAGTCAACTAAAGAATTTTGATGCTCTCCCCAAATTTGTAGGTGTTTTGACAATAATATTGGCTAGATTGACTATTTCAAGATGAATATGAAGAATGATGACTGCAGAAGTGGAAGAAATTAGTGAAAAGTCAATTAAGAATTGCCCTGTCTCATAAACCATTTGCCCCGCCAATGGCAATGTGTGGGGAGGGGCCAAAATGGTACTCAAACCAGTCAAGTACTGTTTACAAGGTTTTTCTGAGTAACAAAGGCATAGCATGCAAAAACAGTACAGGTTACTAAGAAATTTTAAGTTAAACAAATTATTGAACATTAAGTAAAGATAACAAAAAAAAATTCTTAGTAAGAACAATATTAGATTTTACAGTGCATTAACTGGAATCAACCAAAGATTCATTTGGGAGAGTCTAATAACATGTCACAGCCTCAACTCACTCAAGCACCGAGGCTAAAACTGAGATTTCAAGAGGATGAGGACATTATGTAAGAAACAGACCCTAGGCAAGGTTAATGAGGGAAATCGCCCCATATGCCAGCTGGGGCTCTCGCAAGGACCAGAACGGTGCAGTGCCACAGGAAGTTACATAAATGTTTTTTTGCTATGAGTTGAAAGCTGTCCATGGAAACCAAAAAAGCACAGCTTTATTGGACTAGACCTAAGGACCATATTCGGATATGCAAAAATCAAGTGCATGGGGTTCCATTAAATGCTAAAAAAGAAACCAAGGCAATGCAACTCTAAATGTATTTAATCACTGGCTTTTGACCAGGGAACTGGTGGGAGCTTCTAAAAAATGCAATTAACTCAAGTGCTTTATCTAGTCCTCATACCTCCAGCAGTACGGTGAGAAAATTAATGCTCTAGGTGTGGACTTCCCAATGTTACAAACTGTTTTTTTTTACTGTTGTTCAACGCAATGACCTTAAATGAACCGAACCTGTGAGGTGTTCTGAGAAAAAGGCCTGAACGCAGCATTTCTACTGAATGAAACAGAACAATGCAGGGCCCTGACACTGTCAGAGAGAGAAAACTCACTCACCTCACATAGTGCAACCCCACCGTCAATAAAGTACAGACGGACGGCTCACTAGTATTGGATGCTCATTGACAATCAGCCAGTCATTGATGATGAATGCTCTAAAATATCATGCTTGACCACTGGAAGTTACCGATCGGACACAGCAAAGTGGTTTGGTACAGTAAAATTTGAATCTGAATAATTCTCTGAATGCTTTTAATTCTAAGTTTGCTGAAGCAGAACACTGCAAAAACACATTCTCATTACACATCAGTATTTTTGTCTTGTTTTGAAGTAAAAAAAATCTAAACAGCATTTCACATTAAGTTGGTGTTTCTCATCTCACTGGCAGACTGATTTTTCTCGTTTTAAGCATAAACCTCAGAAAATTTCTCTTAAGCTTACAATAACATTTTCCAGTAGGGTTGTTTTCAAATTCTGAAAACAAGTCCTCATATACCATTACCATCTATGTAATATATCTTCTCAAATAAATGCATCACATATTAAGGGTAAGATATTTATACTATGAAAAAAACCAAGACAAAAATACAAATTAAAATGTTGATTTTAAGACTGTGTAATGGATAAGCAAGTAACGAGAATGTTATTTATATAAATTTTCATGACACAAGGAACACGAAGACCAGGAATAACGACATTTAACAAGCTATTAGAAGCAAGTTGTTCTAGGCATTCTGATGGTTCACATTTCTCAAATTGTTGTTGACTTTTTAGGAACACCACAATCTTGCTCAGCACGCCAACTCTGTGGCTGTGGCTTGTCTCTTGCTAAAGGTTTCCAATGATCCCTGTTAAAGAGGACATATCATGCAAAATCCACTTTTTTAGCCCTTAAATGCATTTTGTTGTATATTTGGAGTGTTTACTCCAAATAAGTACACAAAAGATGAAATTATTCTCTTCAGGTGCTTCGTTTATATCTTTATATTCTGTTTTGGTCATATTTTTCAACCTGGTCAGAGTTTTCTGTTTTCTATGACGTTTTTTGAGCAAATGTGTCACCGTATTTGCAGCAGAACTGCCAAATAAGGACATTGACTACCGGTCCAACACTTCGAGCAATCAGCCATTATTATTTCTCGCTCCGATTTTGTAATCCGAGCTCAATGATGCAGAAGTTACGAGAGGGCAAGTCAAAATGTTCGGGTTTTGGATGTAGTGACCTGAAGCACTTCAAGGATTTCCACTTTAACAGCCTCCACCATTGTAAAGAAGGGTTTGCCGATTGACTTCATCTGAATGACAGGTAAATTCCTTATATCTTGGGAGACGACGAACAGAGCATTTCGATAAGCTGTAAATATCGTTAATAAAAATAAAGTACTTTACTTTCTTAAAACACATGGTGGTCATGGTTTAGCAGTACCTTTGTCTTTCTTTGTTTTTGTTTTGAAGTAACGTTACACGTCTGCAGTATTATTGTTCTTGAGTTTCATCAATGGTCATTTAGCTGCGTTGTTTTCTGATGCTTTTCCAAACGCATCATATTATCAATACAGATTGTTTGTGGTAAGATTAGACCGTAGTCATTTATCTTGTCAGTGTGCTTGTTTTAACAAGAGAAATAGTCGACTTTCACTAATAACACAAAACAGTTAACTCACATACCAATACATCCATATGAAGAAGTCTGCAGGTTCGTCGTCGTCTTTATCAACACGCTCGCTCTGGCTCGAATATGTAAGGCTTGATGGACAAGTCTCCTGTTGTTGACATTTTATTAACATGTGAATAAAAATGTTCTTTGAAGGTATCGTATATAATCGTATATCTTTAATCAAACTACAATAATGGCCGAACGTGGGGAGTTGAACTGACCGTGAACTCATCGACCTGGAGAGCGGGCGGGGTGTGACGCATCTCCTTTTTATTTAAAGGGGTCGCGTTTGAAACGGGTCGCTCAAAGACGCACATCAGAAAAGGGGTAGAAAAGGGGCTTGTGGAGCTATAATAATGAGGAATTCAGACCCAAGCATTGCAGTTATGTTTTATATAGACCACAACGGTATGATTTTATGTAAAAATGAATGATTTAAAAGCATGATATGTACCCTTTAAATGTGTGTGTGCAAACAAACCTCTACAAAAAGTTTACAATGCAATGAGAAAGAGCAACTGCTATTCACGGCATCCATAAAAGCAATCAAAAGAGCCTCTGTGAGGGGATATGAAGAAAAAAGTGAGAAAGAGGAACTACAACTTGACACTAGATGAGACAAGTGCTACACAGAAAAACACACCTCTGAGGTCAAGAGTGAGACATGAGAAAACATTTACAAAAGGCAAAGCCAGAGGGCTGGACATGCAGTGATAAGGTACAAACTGATAGGCTCTGATTCAAAACATAATTTGGCAGCATTTTTAGGCATCATATACTCCAAATAGTATGCAGCACAATAGTCTAGTCAAATCAAATGTCATATATATATATATATATATATATACACTACTATTCAAAGGTTTTGGGTCAGTAAGTATATTATTATTATTAATTATTTTCAGCAAAGATGCATCAAAAGATCATCATTTATTATCATCATTGATAATAAGAAATGCTTCAAATGCAGCAAATCAGTAAATTACAATGATTTATGACACGTTATGTGACACTGAAGAGTAATGATGCTGAAAATTCAGGAATAAATTGCATTTTAAAATTCATTATAGAAAACAGCTACTTTGGATTGTAATAATTTATCACTTTTACTGTTTTACTGCATTTTGATCAAATAAATGCAGCATTGGTAAACATAAAAGACTTCTTACATAAAAAAATCTTTAGATTTTAGAACAGTAAAACAGTAACTTTAGAACAGTAGTGTGTGTGTGTAGATATATAAAAGGTCTATTTAATGCATAATTTCATGCATTGTGTGTGTGCTAATATGCATATTTGGACTTATTAGAGTTTTGCTCTATTGTAATAAACTGACCATTGCCAGCTACACTCATGGTCAAAATTGATGGCATCCCTGGTAAATATGATGAAAACTGGCTGTAAAAAATAAATCTGCATTGTTTATCCTTTTGATCTTTCATTCAAAAAAATTGCAAAATTCTAACCTTTCATTGAAGTAAAAGAATTGAAAGTGTGTGTGTGTGTGGGGGGGGTGGGGGGTGGGGGTGGGGGTTTCTCCAAAACACGCTGGCCATAATTGTTGGCACCCCTAGAAGTACACTCTCTGAAGTACATTCCCATTAACATGAAGGAACATGAAAGTGTCCAGCTATGACTTTGTGTTTCACAGGAGTTTAAATATGAGTAAACACAAAGGCCAAATTCCCTGAATCATCCATCACAATGAGTAAAACCAGAGAATATAGTTCTGATGTGATCAAAAGATTGTTGAGCTTCACAAAATACAAAGTGGCTGTAAGAAAATATCTAAAGAATTAAAAAATTCCCATTTTGGCCATCGGGGCAATAATTAGGAAGTTATAATCAACTAAAGATGTTATGATTCTGCCAGGAAGAGGATGTGCGTCTACATTGCCTTAATGGACGGTGAGGATGAAAGTTTGAGTGGCCAAAGACTCTTCAAGGATCCCAGATGGAGAATTGCAGAGATTAGTTGAGTCTTGGGGTCAGAAAACCTAAAAAAAAAGACCATACAACCCCTGCATCCCCGAGGATTTCAAGAAAAATCTTCCTCGCTCCTCCAAAAACAAACTCCAGCATATTCAGTGGTCAGACACAACTGGATCTTCAAAAGGGACCGGATTCTATGGTCAGATAAAACGAAAAAAAAAGGGCTTTTTGGCAGCAATCCCAGGAGATGTGTTTGGTACAAAGAGGGATGAAGAGTATACTGCCTACAGTTAAATATACTGCTGGATCTTGTATGTTGTGGGCCTATTTTTCTGCTGGAGGTCCTGGACTTCTTATTCAGATACATGGCATTGTGGATTCTATCAAATACAAACAGATAAAAAAATCAAAACCTGATGCCTTCTGCCAGAAATCTTATAATGGGCCGTGGTTGGATCTTCCATCAGGACAACGGTCCAAAACGAACATCAAAATCAACACAAAAATGTGTAATTGAGCACAAAATGAAGCTTCTGCCATGACCGTCCCAGTCCCTGACGTAATGAGTGGTCTGAACTGAAGAAGAAGAAGCACCAACATGGATCTGGGAAAATGAAGGATCTGGAGAGATTCTGTATGGAGGAATGGTCTCTGATCTCTGGTCAGGCGTTCTCCAAACTCATCAGGCATTATAGGAAAAGACTCAGATCTGTTATCTTGGCAAAAGGAGGTTGCAAAAAGTATTTAATAACAGGGTGCCAATAATTATGGCCAGCGTGTTTTGGAGAAAAACATTTATTTCATAATGTTATTTACCCCGACTTACAATTCTTTTACTTCAATGAAAGGTTAGATTTTTTTGTGATTTTTTTTGAATGAAAGATCAAAAGGATAAACAATGCAGATTTATTTTTTACAGCCAATTTATATCATATTTACCAGGGGTGCCATCAATTTTGACCATGACTGTAGGTTTTGGAACAAGGCCATCATGTCCAATATCACACAATTCCCAGGTAATACTATTATGCTGAACCTGCACACAAACAACACTCACTGCTAAGTGTTTAAATTTTACCCATTGCAAATATTCAAACAGGTCTGACCACATGCATGCTTCAGGTAAGGGTGGACACATAAACAAGCCATGCCACATAAAACATTCAATCCAACACCCAATCAAAACCTCACCAAGTTTATCAGAGGACGTGATTATATCTGCAGGGACACACGAATCGAGATCTGCATCCATAATTCCAAGAGGATCCAGCTGTGCAACGTGGTGCCCCCGAATCTGCAGGGATTTCCAGGAAAAAGACATAGATAGAAGAAGGAAAAGGGGAGAAGGGAGGACAGTAGCCAAAAGATTAGTATGCACAGTTGAGGAGGTGAGATTGGGAAAGATAGAGAGTGAAATCCACCAGAGAGATGACAGAAGAGCAGGACAGAAGGACACAGAGCAATGTTAACACACTGAATGAGCAACCACACTGAACAGCATATGCAGTTCTCACCAGATTGATGGAACCCGATAGATACCGGGGCATTGTCAAAATTTACACAACTGATGCCCAAAGGGTCAAGTTTGGCTATTTGATGACCTCTGACCTGTGAACAAGGCAACAGCACTTACAAGCTAACAGAGGAGTGCAATCACAGATTAATTATCCTTCTTAAGGCACTTATATTTTAATATTAAAAAGGGACCTAGATTTTTAATGGATAAAATTAGCCAATATAAATCACTTAAAAATATGTGAGGGACGAGGATATATTCCATTCACTTCTGTGGAGCTATAAAAATTGTGTTTGAGGATCATGTGGGCCTCATCTACTTTATCCAAAGTTTTAGACCAGAAATATATTATTGAAATGTGGACATTTTGTGGACTTCAACCCTTTACAAAGTTTAGAACAACAGTTGAGTCATCAAACAATGAAATAACACAAGTGTAGACTATTGTTCAAGAGTTTGGGCTTGGTAAGATTTTTTTATATAAAAAGAAGGAAAGAAGCCTTTTATGCTCACAAAGACTGCCTTTATTTGATCAAAAATACAGTAAAATTCTGAAATATTATTCAATTATGTTTTTTTTAAATATAATGTATTCCAATGATGGCGAAGTCTTTAATGTCACACGGTCCTTCATAAATCATCCTAATAGGCAGATTTGGTGGTCAAGAAACATTTATCATCATATGTTGGAAACAATAGTGCTGCTTAATGTTTTTGTGGAAACTGTTATCCATCTTTGAAGAATAGAAAGTTTTGAAGGGGTGAATTCTGCTTCAATGTATATCTAATGAGTCATTATAATCAAGGTATTAATCAATATTTTTCCTTATAAATATCAAATGAGTTGAATGACTTCTCTAGGCTTGTGGGATTTTACTCTGTTATAGAAGATACCAGTTTGATTACTGAAATGTTGTTTTTAATGTATTCTCTAATGTAAGCCAGAGGAGAACTGGCCCCCGACTGAGCCTGGGTTCTCCCAAGGTTTTTTCTCCATCCAATCTGATGGAGTTTTGGTTCCTTGCCACTGTCGCCTTGCTTTTGGCTTGCTTTGAGCTTGCTCAGTTGGGGTTATTTAGTGTTTAGCAATGTTGTTGATCTGTGTTGTGCTACTTTCATGTTATCAGTGTGAAGCTGCTTTGATACAATCTGTATTGTGAAAAGCGCTATATAAATAAATGTGACTTGACTTGACTTGACTTAATGTCTGTATTTGATATCTGAATGCAGTAACAGTGCTTGCTCATTTAGCCCGGCTTCCAGAAATGAAATATGGAAGGATGTTTTGTTTGAGAAAGGTTCTTCTAGCTCACCATGATGACTATAGGTTACAAGGGTCATTGGAACCAATAGTATAAGTGACCATTTCTTAGCTTTACTTTACTACGTTATACTTAAAGGATTAGTTCACTTTTGAAAAAACTTTTGCTGATAATTTACTCACCCCCATGTCATCCAAGATGTCCATGTCTTTCTTTCCACAGTCGAAAAGAAATTTAGGTTTTTGATGAAAACATTCCAGGATTTTTCTCCATATAATGGACTTTAATGGGAACCGGATGGTTCAAGGGCCAAAAGGTAGTGTTAATAACAGTTTCAGATGCAGCTTCAAATGTCTTTAAACGACACCAGACGATGAATAAGGGTCTTATCATGCGAAACGATCGGTTATTTCAAAACTTATTCCAAAAATGTAACTTTTCTAAGGACAAATGCTAGCCTTGCTATATTCTCTGAGGCGCGTTTGTAACGTCACGTAATACGTAATTACGTTCAAAAGGTCACGGGCGACGTAGCCGGAAGTACAGAATCAAAATCGTCTGACATCGTTGTTTTTCCTTTCAATTCCTTTTTTTTGTACACGGTGTTTGAGCTAGTTTGCACGTTCAACCTATGCGTTCAACTTGTAAACACTGACTCTGTACTTTCGGCTACGTCGCCCGTGACCTTTTGAACGTAATTACGTAATACGTGACGTTGCAAACGCGCCTCACAGAATAGAGCAAGGCTAGCATTTGTCCTTAGAAAAGTTACATTTTTGGAATAAGTTTTGAAATAACCGATCGTTTCGCATGATAAGACCCTTATTCATCGTCTGGTGTCGTTTAAAGACATTTGAAGCTGCATCTGAAACAGTTATTAACTGTCTTTTGGACCTTGAACCATCCGGTTCCCATTGAAGTCCATTATATGGAGAAAAATCCTGGAATGTTTTCATCAAAAACCTTAATTTATTTTCGACTGAGGAAAGAAAGACATGGACATCTTGGATGACATGGGGGTGAGTAAATTATCAGCAAAAGTTTTTTTCAAAAGTGAACTAATCCTTTAAGTGCTGTAGCAGAGATAGCGTGGGTGCTTGGGTGTGGCCGCCCCAGGGGCCCAATTAGGGGTCCCTTAAACGCCGCCGTTCTTGCGTCACTGACCGGAAAGGGGCCCAGGCAAAGTACACCCAGCAAACACATTTACGTTGCGGCAACGTCTGAGGCACGTTGCATTTCTGCTATGGCAACGTCGCTGTCTACGTGCTCACAACATTGTGACAACGTAGAATTGAAAGACTCAACAGGGCTGTAGTAACGCTGTTGCGCGACATTCAGCAACTTAGAAACGACTTTCTGACAATTAGCCTACATTTTTTAATATGCTAGATAGAGATATCCCCCATTTAGCAAGTTATGTTTTTGTGGTTAATTTTTAATTAGTCATAAGATAATTATATACTTTTAAAATATTGTTTATTATCTATCCTTATTATTATTTATGGGCCTAACAGTAAATTATTATAATCAACACCTTGAAGAGTAAAAATGACATAGAAGGTTAGCTAATTCAACTTTATTAAGCATATGGTAATCAAATTGCACTTTCAAAAGTCATACATTTGTGAGAAAAGAAGGCTATACAGGGAGTGACAGGGAGTGACTAACGAAAAATAAACAGGTGTGTGAGGGGTTACAAAAAATGTTTCTCACTGTGCGTTTCCAAAAAAAGGAAAAAACATTATGCAACAAGTACGCGCTTAAGTCACTGCCTGTTCAAGGAGTGCTGAAATCAATTAAGCCAACTCATCATTAAAGTCATGTTGGCTTCACTATGGCTTATAGGCATAAAGTTAAATATTTGTCCTACCTGACCAAAGAAATGTTCAAATAAATGTCACAATAGACAAGAAAGATGTAGGTTGTGTCGGGGGCGGCAGCAGAAAATTTAACGCAGGTACTGAGGAGATCATTGACAGGGGGAGCTGCGCAATTATATAGCCTATATGTATATAAATACTATTACTAAATGAGCAAAATTTAATATTTAATATTCAATTAGGCCTATTTTAATTATCACAATTAAAGGTTCTCTAAGCGATGTGGGGCCAAAACATTTTTTGTCACATACATCAAACGTCTCCTCACTATCGGCTAGCTGCCTGTCCCCTAAACACACTGTAAAAAAACGCGGTCTCTGTAGACACCACAGGCTCCAAAAACGGCAACAAAAACAATCATGTCTCACCCGGACCACGAAACCTAACAAACAGTGTTTCAGCCAATCACTGGCAAGAAGTATTTGAGGGTGGGTTAGTGCGCGTGCACATGAAGGGTGTGTGTGTGTGAAGGAGAGAGAAGCATAAGAGGGAAGTTTGAAAAATGGAAGTTTGAACAAATTAAAAAGAAGAAGGAGTCGGATAAAGAACGTGCGAAGTTCCGAATTTACATCGGTAGCAAAGCTTTTTAACGATGGCGAGAACTCCGGCGGCAGAAGGGCTTCCAGTCCGACATTCAGGTTGCTCTGTTTTTGCTGGACAGGTGGGTAACGTTAAATTGTTTTTTTTTTCTTCTAAATTGACGCTTATGTTCGCCAAACCCACACAAGGATATAATTAGCTAGAAATGCACGTTCACAATTATTTCAGGAAGCACGGAAGGGAGGGGGAGGAGATGAGATGAGATGCGGAGGAGGGCGGGTCTAGCTAGCCTCTGATTTGTTTGAAAATATTCCGAACGTCAACACCCAGGATCGCTCAGAGAACCTTTAAAGTTTTAATGTTACTAAAATGAATAAGCACAACATTCAAAATTCTTATAGGGATAGTTCACTTTGAAATAAATTTTTGGTATGTTTTAGCTTACCTCAAGGGCATCCAAGATGTAGGTGTAGATGGTAGGTGTAGATGTAGGTATCGGCCTGCCGATAAATCGGTCTGGCTCTAGTACAATATATATGATAGTGCCATGCCAATTATGTGTGGCACTGATTGAGCACACTTGGCCTGTTCGGCAGAGATATCGCTGTCTGTGGTTTTTAACGGTTTTAATTTTAAAATGACTTGGTAGCAGAGGGCCCTATGATGAAGCTCCGCCCCCACTGTACTGAGAGTCTAGCTCCGCCCCTGCTAAAGTGTCTTTCTTGAGAACTGTTTTATATAAATTATAATTATAATATAATTTTATATTTTATATAAGCGTCATCTCCTTGAGAGAAAGAACGTATTATCTTGATGTTTTGAGAATACTCTCCTGTTTATAGTTAAAGCCTGGGCAAATCCAACCTTGAGGAAGCTGTGTGTCTGTGTGTGTGTGTGTTAGTCTTTTTGATTACAGGTTAAGGAACCACTGGCTTTATTGGAGATTGACGGAGATGTTGTTCGAGACAGACTGGCGCACAGCAACGCAAATCTGCAAACTGGAAGGTCACGAGTCACGACGTGCCTAACGGTCGGAGTGTCAGATTCATAATCGACGGAGATATACATCAGGCCACATTTATACACAGCCGGGTATTTATAGAAATTAATATAGCCCCCGTTTTCAATAATAACATCGTGGCACACAACATTGTTTTCAAAACAAGTTTTGAAACATTTACATCAACCCGCATAAATACGGCATCGAGCGCCATCAAAACTATGCCAAACTGGCTGCATTTGAGAACCTAAAACCCTTTTTCTCCCAGTTGACACTGCAACACATAAACGGTGTTAAAAGAAATCTCCACTTTGGCTGGATTTTTTAGAAATAATTGTGTACTGTAATAAAAACGGTTTTCGTTTAAATTAAGAGGCCAAACCGTGGAGAAATATCTGTCTTCCCTTTGTGCAAATGGGGCATCAGTCTATCTGTATATGTGTGGAAAATGACTTTTCATTGATGTTTATGATGTTTTTCTCTTTCTTAGCCAATCAGAAACTGCACCCTGAAGCAAAGACGTAGCTAAGGCCTTGGTGGAGGGTATTGGTGGTAACTGCTGTGATTTTTGTAACTGTAACAGGGTAGCCTGCGAACTCCATGCGAGTCTTGAAGTTGACTTCAGCCTATCTTCAGTAAAACTCTTTTATTTATTATAATTCTGACTCTGAATAATTTCTGTTTCTGGGTTTTTGACTGCAAATCCCCATACAGTTTAAAAGAACTTTTATTTGCCTTTATTTGATAGAAATCTATTGTAACATTATAAAATGTCTTTACTGTCATTTTTGATCAATTTAATGCATCCTTGCTTAAAGGAGTAGTTCACTTAAAAAAAAAAAAAAAAAACTTTTGCTGATAATTTACTCACCCCAATGTCATCCAAGATGTCCACGTCTTTCTTTCTTCAGTCGAAAATAAATTTTTGATGAAAACATTCCAGGATTTTTCTTCATATAATGGACTTCAATGGGAACCAAACGGTTCAAGGTCCAAATGAGAGTTTCAGTGCAAACCACAAACTGTTCAAAGGGCTTTAAACGATTCCAGACGATGAATAAGGGTCTTATCTATCCATCTCATATAAAAAATAACAAAGCTTAAGTTTTAGCAGCACAAATGCTCGCCTTGCTCTGTTCTGTGATGAGTGTTCATGACTCTCCTGTACAAACTCGTTCATCAAAATGAACAAAACTTTTTCCAAGTCATGACTCGAAGATTCAGTAGTCGTAGACAAGACCCTTATTCATCGCCTGGTGTCGTTTAAAGCCCTTTGAAGCAGCACTGAAACTCTAATTTGGACCTTGAACTGTTATACGGAGAAAATCCTGGAATGTTTTCATCAAAAACCTTAATTTCTTTTCGACTGAAGAAAGAAAGACATGGATATCTTGGATGACATGGGGGTGAGTAAATTATCAGCAAAAGTTTTTTTAAAAGTGAACTACTTTTAAAACTGAACTTACTGAAGCCAAACCTTTGAACAGCAGTGAGTGAGTATAATACATAAATTATAAGAATTACATATACTATGTTGAGGGCACAATCTGTAGCAGTTAAAGAGTCCTTTCCTCCAAAAGTTATACCTGGTAGGCACGGATGAGGGACTGCACTGCTAGGTGGTCTTCCACCAGTTTTTCCACTTTGGGCTGAGCTCCGACCAGCGCCTGGGCCTGAGAGAGTCCTGAGAGGCTCACCCCCACTGGAGGTGGACTTTGGTAGGCAGTGCCTGGGGGAGCGCCTGCGTTGGCATTACGGAAGAAGATGTCCCATGACTGTTGAGAAACAAGCAATGTGTGCACAGGAAGAAGAGATTAAGAAAGAGAACAATAACAAGATGTGCTGGGCACAAATTAAATTTGTTTTACTATGTCCCCAATCCTGAAATAGGAAAATGGACACCTTCATCCTTTATTCAATTACTATAAATTATATAAATTATTATTATACATGTTGTAAGCATATTGTAGTTGTGCTTGGAACAAATTGTTTTATGACAATTTGTACTAGCCAAAGACATTATGAATGTGTAAAAACAAGTGATAACTGATCATGTTGTAGTCAATGTACGCTTTGTCCTGTGAGCTTTTTGCTTTTCTATGCATTTTTTTTTTCATATAGTAAATTAAAACCTGTAGCTGAACTTCGCCTTTATTTGCCAAATAAGTGTGTCAGATAACTACCGTAACCAAGTTTAGAGCTTTGTTCTTCCCACATTAAATATTTTTCTCATATTTTGATGGTTTAATTGAACACGTCGGGTCATTAAAAACAATAAATATCCCCTCCGGAAATCACTTTTAGTCACTGCTGTAAATCCACTGATAAAATAACATTTTAAACAAGTAAAAGCTGCTGACTAACAGTATTGGCGTCTTGCATAATCACACAGGAACGTAATCTGACTCATCAATCTGGTTCATCCTACAAAGTCTCCAGTACAGATGGGAACTGCAGTCACGTCTGAGTAAACTGTGGGAAGGGGTCAAATTTCAGTAAACTGCTTTTCTGAGGAGCAAAACTTCATTGGATAAGCTGGATGTTTAATTGCATAACCAAAGACTTTAGATGCAATCATTTGAAAAGCTTTAGGTTCATGTAGGGACAGAAAAGAAGAGCAGTTTGAACCCTAGACCACATCTGACCTGGTTCTGCACATGAGGGCTTACTTACGGAGGTCAGGTCACCCTGATTCAATGACATCACAAAGGACCACACACTAACCTGATAATTGTCTCATAGGCTTTCCTGCTTTGAGGAGCTAAAGAGCTCAGTGTGTTAAATTGAGAGAAGCGGTGGTGTATCGTCCCGCAGTAGGGCACATGAGGAAAGTCGGTACTGTAATGTAACACTACTATGCACTTTCTTAATAGATTTTCTGTAACTTTGATCTACAATAAACAACTTTCGTAGAAGTCTGCATTTTGCTTTTTTTCATATCCACCTGCCTATTTAAATCACTTGTGTACTTTTACTGTCAGTCAGTCAGTACTCAAAAAATGTCAAAACATAATTTATATAAATATCATGAACAACAACCACTGTCTATGCATCTAAAGATATGCTGAAGTGTGTTGTTTAAAGACTAAAAAAGAACTAAATGAAAGGGTAACGCAGTGCAGCATTGACTTAGCATGTTTCAGTATGATACATTCATATAACATACAGTTTCACTTTGAAAACCTTCTGGAAACCAGATAAAGGCATGTGACATGAAAAAAAGGTCTTACGTAACAGCCCTGCAAAGCTAAGCTTACTGTCTAAGTAGGAAAACAAAGTCACATTATGAAACGTGGATGTCCTCAAGTATAACCTTGGAGATCACCACTTTGTTTTACCTTCAAACTATAGAAATAATTCAGTCTAATTCATAACCGAATCATTCAGGCTGGCTTGTAAACTGAATCGACTGAATCATTTCTAAAAATCTGACTCGAATATTAACATTTCATTAAACCATTGCTACATTAACTCTCATGAACCTGGCAACGAGAATTAAGCTGATGTCAAGATTTTAATGAAAATTTAAACTTGTGTAAAAGTTATATGGGGCTACTACTTGTCCTTTTATGATGCTTTTTGCATTTAGTCCTCAATTTTTGTACCTCAAATGAAAGGAATAGGTTTGTATCACAATATAATAACTGAAGCAACTACAGTAATGTTTACATTTTTAGTTTAGTAATTTTATAGTACAACAAGCACTAATAATTAATATTAAACTCAAATGCATATTATGAAAGTAAATGGTGAATTTTGATTTCATGTGGATTTTAAAGTCACCAAGAAATAAAAATTGACAATTATTTTTTTTATGGAATGTTGCAGTATGTATAATGAATGATTTATCCGTGCACATTTTGCTTATAAATTAATGTACCCTCGTAATCTTAAATCAAAATAACTTCCATTCTTTGATGACGTGTCCCATGTAAGGGCGGGGCAACCTGTCACTCACAAAAGATACACCAATAGGAAACAACAATGATCCAATGAACTCCCAAAAGTCCTATGTTACATTTTTTTTTTCTGTTTGAGAAGCTGTTTCACTTGGATATACATCACAATAAGGGAAGGAAGAAGTGAACTGAAAGAAACGTCGGTTTCATTTCGACTTTAATCATAACTGTGGTATTTGATCCATCCACAAATGACTGGACCAAAAGCACCAAGAGAATTTCCTCTACGCTGAAAGCCAATGTCTTACCTTGTGCACGCTCTTGGGGTTCTCCAGCCACGCATAGTACATCTCCTCCACATAGTTGGAGCTTGTCCCGTTAAGAAAAGGCTCAGCGGCAACAGGGGCCGTGTAGCGCCTAAAAGGCTGAAACGTCCTAAGGGCCCCGGGTGCCACTGCTGTCCTGTGCTGTGAGAAACCTTGAGCACTTTGAGAGGCTGTGAGCGGCCGCAGCCGTGCAGCGCAAGTCCTTAAGCGATGCATCGCAGTCTATAAAACAAGCTCCACCGCCTCTCCAATCCAACCAGGAGAACGAAAGCACCCCACAGCACTGAATCCGACAAATCCTGGATGTGTTCCTTTAATAAAGGTGGTTGTCCTCCTCCTTGTCCACTCAAGGCCTGTTCGAAATCCTTCCCAGGAAGCTGAAGAAAACACCAAAAGAAGCATGTCAGGAAAAATGAAAAAGATGACATTTTGGCAACAGTAAATGTTAAGAAATGAATACCATGCTTTTTGTGGCTTTTTTCTCACCACCCATATGCGAGCTGTCCTTTACTTTATAAAAAATACTGATTATATGCAGGGATATGCATTTTTAAACCCTGAAACAGTCTCAATGACTGCAATAAGGAAGTTTAAACCCTGCATAAACAAGACACTTGAACCCAGGTTGCATGAGGGAGGCTTTAAGTGTAACGTTACAGTAAATCACCTAATGGAAATAGAAACTGTAACGTTAAAAACCACTGGTGCCAAAACATTACTTGCCAAGTAACAGTGGGAAGTGAAATTAGCTAGAGGAAATCATTACAAAAATGTTTCTTATAATAATGAACTGCAGATGTTAACTTTTGATGACTGTGGCATAGAGAAGGACTCTTCTTACCCTATAAGTCGAACAGAGCATGAAATGAAGATAAATAGAGCGCAAGAGTCAATATTAAGATATAAAATTATCTGTTGGCAGCAGATAATGTCTCAAGTAACGAAGCACACCGGCTAGCTTCAGCTAACTCGAGCTAATAACAAAACTCTCCATCAAACCTTCAAACGTCCTTTTAAACTGCCCCGAGCATCAGTGGAAGATAATAAAACAGCACGTTATACAGCTATAATAACAAAATATAGCACTAAATGTGTCTCATAAAACAGTTTTCTCTTCAGTACCGGTGAGGTTGCTGACTGATGCAGAAGTGACTCGCTAACGCCTTACTGACAGGAACATTAAAACGTGAAAAAGCGATGCGAAAACATAGATAAAAGCGATTCAAATACTTACTCTCAGAGCAGGATATGCTTTAAAGTGTAGTTTAATTTCATAAAATGCTAAAATTGAAAGAATGAGTGCGATAACAGGAGCAGGATGTGTCTCGTGGCGACGGGTCCTCTTCAGATAATTGAGTCGCTCGTTTCTAGGCAGCGCGAGCACTGCTCTGCGTCACGAGCGCGCATGACGTCAGCCGCACGACGAGTGGCGGTTACTTTCCCAATGGCCCGCTTCTGTTTCCATCATGTTATAATCTTGCATTTTGTTACTCTTACTGATTTGTATTTTGTTTTTGCCATAAAAAAATATATAAAAAAGGTTATTTTTTTCCGTAGACATCCTGGAATGTAAGTAACTAACAGTTAAGGCATGATGCAATTATTTATTTTATGATGTAGCCTACTACCACAACAAGAAACGGGGTTTCAGCTTAACAAATAACAAAAACCTATACATAGAAAAACGTTAAATACTATACACATACATTTTGGTATATATATATATATATATATAAAAAAAAACAAGAAGAAAAAAAAAGAAAAGAAAAAAGTTGCAACTTAAGGTTTTAAAAGCACTAAAATGTAGCATTTTTATTTGTATTTTTAACCCTAAAACCGTATCCTGGACAAATGTGGGCAAAATAGTTTTAATTTATTTTTAAAAAATACAAGACTTGGCTACTACTTTTCCTAAGTTTGCCTCCTGAACACACAATTTTTTTGACTCAATTCTACAATGTTAAGTGGGTGAAAAAAACTCCTTAATCTTGTATTTGGGTCAAAAATGGGCACCCATAGAAATGAATGGGAAAAAATGTAATTTATAGCATTCTAAATTAAGCCAAAATAAGACACCAGGTGACAGCAAAGTCACTTCATCTTTAGGTTTTAGCTCCAAGAACTTATTGGAATGATATTTTATGTAGTTACATTTTTTTTTTAAATAAAACATAAAAATAAGCATAATTTACATTGAAAATATGGTACTTTTTGAAGTAAATAAATTCAAAAATACCCCCAAAATAAAATAAAACACCAGGATAGACAAAACTTTATCCAAGACAGTGATTTAACATTTATAATAAATAAAATTTAGGATCACACCTGAGTCCTCTGTGCCCACATTTGTCCACAATTACAAGATTAAGGGCTATAAAGTGAATACGGTTTGAAGGTTAATAATATTCTTAGAAGTACACTGGAATATTCTACCATGAATATTCTTCAAATACCACGATTTTTGAATTACATAACCATACAGCCATCATTCATAACGACGTATTACCATTTTAGATAATCAGGCCAACTATGCAGTAAGGGTTTCGTGGATGTTCTTCAGCAAATCTGTTCCTGTATCAGAAGCACACAGACACAAATAAGGCCAAATTACAGATCAATGTCATTTTCTGGAAGACTTCAGGAAAAGTGATTCAAATAGGCAGGCAGATATGAAGAAATCAAAATGCAGACTTCTGCGAAAGTTGTTTATTTTAGATAGAAGTTACATCAAATCTCTAAAGAAAGTGCATGTTACACTAAGCTTCATGGATCTGGACAGGTTTTTGACCTTTAAACTCTTTAAAAGATCCATTTTTTCCTTTGTTTTGAAACATTATTTTAACTGATTTACAAAAAGCATATTTACAAAGCATATAAAGTACTACAATAGAGAAAAAACATTAAGACTGGATGAGAAGTGGAATTATACTACATTTGTGCGCAAGACAGCACGCTGTAACATTGATAAACAGAACTTATCCTTACTAATCTGAAATGATCAGCATGCAAACAGCAATTGTTGATTCATTTGGGCAGAGTAAAAAGTTGCAGCCTTCATTTTTCAAGTATAACCAACTTGGATTTTTACATTAAACTGACTGGTAGTGGAATCTTGAACTTATACAAAAGTTGAAAATGACTTATTTTGATGAGTTAAAGCAATGTAAAACATCTTGTCATAACTTTTTGATCATAGCATTTTCTACAGTAACTAGACAACAGTTTGTTCTGTGCGTTTACACCACAGTTGCTTAATTGAATTCAAACTGATCATTTTAGTGACTCGGCACTCTAAAGTACATGACTGGCACAGTTGTGTAATAAACTCACATGCTGTTTTCTCATATCTTATCAGCCGTCAGCTAGCCCTCCCTGCTCATTCAGATAAAGGCCCAAACGTTTGTTAGCAAGACCGCGACGTCAGCAGAAAAGTTGAGTTCTTTCATACTGATTTCACTTGGCTTTGTATATTGTAGATATATAAACCACTACATGGGTTTTGACAGTCTTTTTATTGATAATACTGATAACATCTCAATACATTTCTTATAGCACACAGAGAGAAAAAGAGGGAGAGCACATTGGAAGAGCAGGTATGAATATTAATGAGAAGAATCAGGAGAAACAATGATTTAATAATCTAACTTTTTCATAACTGATTCAAATCAATCATACAAAAGAAATCTGCAAAGTTGTGGAAGGGTCGTCTTTAGAGAAATGTGAAGCCATCAGATTAAAGATTACAAAAGAAATTGGGAGAAAATGTGAATACTACAAATTGATCGCTATTGGCTTGATGTTGTAAGAGCAGCAATGCGTCACCACTACAGAAACACAACACTGGTTCACTCTTTCACATGTGAGTAACACTCAAACACACTCAGACACACACACAAGCTTCTCATTAGCGGCCTGATTAGATTACATCACTAAACCGTTTCAGGCCACTGGTTGGAGAAGTATCCAGTTGATAACAGAGATTAAACTCTTTTAGTGGTTATTCAGTGCGAAAAATGTCTTCCTCAGTATGACAAATATCTAAACATTAAACTCAAGATGCATTTACCTGAGAAGCAAAATGTAGAGATGTTAGGCCTTGTTTTCTGAAAGATTTCTTTGCTTAAAACAAGAACGGATATCTGCCAATGAGGTCTCATCTACCATTTGAATTAAATTGGCTTTTTTTTTCAGACCTTATTGGCAGATATTTCTTCTTGTTTTAAATGTAATAGTTACTTAAAGGGATAGTTCACTTTGAAATTAATTTTTGGTATGTTTTAGCTTACCTCAAGGGCATCCAACATGTAGGTGTCTTAATTTCAATTTTGATATTTTTAGGTCAAACCGTTCTTGTCTGTCAGTCATATAATGGAGGTCTAAGGTCACCACCTCAAAGAGCATGCACAGAGAAGTCCAAATTAAACATGATTTAATGACTCATAAATGTAAGTAGCCTACACATTGATGGAAAAAGACACAAAACGAGCGGTTTGAGTGAGAAAACCACAAAGCGCCCACGCCCTCAGATCACTTGGACGTGGCTGTGCATGGTTACAAGAGGAAAAACGATATAAATAGTGTTAGTTTTTTCACACAAACCGCTCGTTTCATGTCTTACGCCATCAATGTGTACTTACAGTCATTAAATCGTGTTTAATTTGGACTTTGTGCATGCTCTTTGAGGTGGTGACCATAGACCTCCATTATATGACTAAGAGAACGGTTTGACCTAAAAATATCAAAATTGAAACTACTGCAGAAATGAAGACGCGTACATCTTGGATGCCCTTGAGGTAAACTAAAACATACATTTCAAAGTGAACTATCCCTTTAACTTTTTTAAACTTTTAATTAAAAAAAAAAAAACTTAAATATTAATGAATTTCGCTTCTCAACTGGATCTTGATTTAAGTACGTTTAGATATTTGTACGGCAAAACGAGACACATACTGAAGACGACTTTCTTTTTGCAATGATTTAGGTGTTAAGTTTATTAGTGCAAGAAAACTGTGTTTCTGTTTAAGAATAAAAGTGAGTGAATTCTTGGATATCTTGTAACATTATGCATTTTTTCTAACAAGAACAGTGTGGTAAAAAGCGCCCACTAAAGGGCAGCATTAGAGCAAAGCACAAAGAGGGTTGCTGATTAAATGCAAATCAGATGCTTACATTGACAGACATAATTCAAGGTCCCTTTTGTAGACTGGCAGCCAAAGCATGATCCATTCCGTAATAAAAACACATGCATAATGCAACCAAGCGTGACAGCGGCAAACGCTGCGATTGACCCACGCTAATAAATACATTATTTCAACATTTGGGCTCAGCCAACACTGCTCAAACAACAACAAACTCTTTTACAAAAGCATGCCGTACAATCAGAATAATTATGTTTTACCATGATAGTTATTATCAGTAAGTCATCATTTTTAGACAAAATAGTTATATGCACTTACAAAGCTCAGAAAATAGATAAAATCACCAGCATTCAGTATAAAATAAACAATGAAAAAAAAAAAAGTATAATTGTGAAGATTTGAAGTTCATGCAAATAGTTTCCATCTACAATATAAGTTAACACTATGCAGCGGTAGTTTTACAAGATGTCTATTTATTGAGCTGTTGTCTTTTTCAATTATCTTCAATAAACACATATAAGAAAGAAATAACACCAGTTTGTCGACATGCAAATCGCCGTTCGCGGTGGATGTCGCATTTTTCACCATTTACAACTCTGGTTTCATTAGAGCCAACTACAAAAGTTAAAGTCAAATTTCAGAATAAAATTAAAAGCAACAGAAAACACAAACTATAGCCTCAACAAAGGTCATGTGACTTCAGTTAGCGGCCCACATTCAGTAGGATATAAACCTTATGACAGGATGTCAAAAACAGTACCAGTTGTCAGGAAGCCCCCTAATCAAAGACCGTTTTCCAATTCTGCTAAGTTAGATAGAGAGACGACACGACACTAACAGAAACATCCCTTCAAATCTGCCGTAAAGAGCCGACGTTATGGCTTTCAACACTTTAATATAGTGACTATATGCTTTCACATTCAAGATATCAGTGCCATTGTATTGTAAAACCACACACTCACACACTTAAAATGGATACAAAAAAACAATACTGCCTTAATAACTCCACATAAATTAGATATAAAAAGTTCCTGTGTGTACAGAACAAAAAGAAAAGCGAAGACCTATAGCTGTAGGTGCCTGAGTCGAGGTGAAACGCAAAGCTCCTGTGACGAAGGTTGAAACGTGTTAAAATTCGTCTCATAGGTTGCAGATCACCATGGTAACCACAATGGCTATTTAAATCTCGAACACACGTAGTACGTTTCCTGCTGCTTTACAATAAAGGCCCATAAAACAACATGCTGTACGCTCTCAAAACGAGTCTCGTCAAGATCCCCAGAGAAAAAGACAAACTTATTCCAATGTAGCGTTCAGAGCGTTCAAACCCGTACCGACACTTGCTTTGTCTTTACAGTGAAATGATTGTGTAAACACTGCAAAAAAATGACTTTCTTACTCAGTAGTTTTGTCTTATTTTCCAGTTCAAATATCTAAACATTCTTCAGGCGATGAAGCAAAATTAATATCTTAAGTCTTGTTTTAAAACAAGAAAAGAATGTACAGTATACAAAAACTATATTTCTGACCCCATTGGCAGATACACGTTTTTGTTTTCAGCAAAAGCAAGACTTAACCCTCTGGGGTTGTTCGTTTCAGAGTCACACTCGGGGTGTTCGGGTCCAAATGGACCCAAAGGGCGGGATTCATATTTAAAAAAAAAAAAAAAAATCATGATTTTTTTTTTTACTCGTTTTTTATAATATTTTTTCTTTTCTTTTTTGGTGTTTTGAGAAAATTTCAACAAAAAAAAAAATATATATAATTATTATTAATGCAATAATTATCCCCCCATTGAACATAATAGAAAAAATATTGAACTTTTTTTTTTTTTTTTTTTAAAGCTGTATTTCATTTTAGAGTCAAGCCTAGGCCTCATAAAAGCAATTTTTGAAATGAAACGGATGCTGGTGGACAAACTGAGCATTTTAAAAATTCAAAACACATGTATAATCTGAATTTTTGGTGTATAAAAGTGTGTTTATGTGTGTGTGTATGTGTCTGGATGTGTCTGTTTTGCACTCTTGATGTTTTATAGATTCACCCCTGCTTTTTTTCAAGATCGTGGCTGATTTGTAGATTGTACGCACAAAAAAGCTCAGTATTTTCACATTTTTGCCAATTTCCCATTCATTTTCCATGCGGGTCCATTTGGACCCGAACACCCCAAGTGTGACTATTTTTTTTACAACCACTTAGACTATTCACATCCTGTCCCCAATTGTTTTGGGTGTTCAAATACCAAATACCAACAAAGTCACCAAATTTCAGACCATTCCGAGGAAGCTGTGATTTTTAAAAAATTTAAATGTAAATTCTTCGGGTCCATTTGGGCCGAACAACCCCAGAGGGTTAAAGGGGTCATGACATTACAAATCAAATTATTTTGTCATATAAGAGGTCTTTGTACCATTAAAACATCCTACAAGTTTTATTGCTTAAATCGTCCTCCTCATTGTAAACAAAGCATTTGTTTAATCAAGCTGCAAAAACTGCTCGTTCTGATATTATAGGAACTGTGACGCATTTGAGTAAGAGCAAGGCATCGACCAATAGATACACCGTCACACCATAGGCCCCGCCCACTGCCATCGCTTTATGGCTGATATTTGCCTACATCGGAAATGAGCGTCACGTCAAAAGCAAACAGAAGCCATTATAATCAGTGACGCTGTCTACACTGTTCAGTTTCTGACGTACTCCACGTGCTTGAGTCTGTCGACAACAGGACAGCAAGTGGCTTACTTTAATGCCGTCCCAGATCGCGTGCGTCGGAGGAAAAAAAAACTTTTGTTGACAGAGTAAGCAGCCAAATATACTGAATCTGACAGAAGCTGCATAGCAAACTGAAAGTGAACGATTTCATAGTGCTCTGATAGTTTTATGTGGATAATCTTTTTAAAACACTTAAGTGCAATAGCGATGATACGGTTTCCTATGCAATGACATTAGCCAATCATAACAGGGGCTGTTTCCTGACAAGCCTTAAAGGAGCCACCCTTTAAAAACGGGTCATTTCAGATTTAGACTCACCTTAAAGTTATCAGATACATCGGATATGAGCTTCACGTCAAAAGCAAATAGAAGCCATTATAATCAGTGACGCTGTCTACACTGTTCAATTAGCCAATCATAACAGGAGCTGTTTCCTGACAAGCCTTAAAGGAGCCGCCCTTTAAAAACGGGTAATTTGAGAGTCAGGCTCACCTTAAAGTCATTCCAAACCTGTGTGAACTGCTTCTTGGTTACCCATATTCTTCAAAATATGTTCTTTTGTGTACAACGTAAATTCATACAGGTTTTAAACAACTTGATGATCGAGTTTTCATTTTGAGTGAACTACCCCTTTAACATTATAAGCAAACCTCAGGGAGAATATTAAAATAAAAAAATCCATATCATAACCCCTTTAATATCTTAGGACATTTTGCATCTCAAGTAGATGTATCTTGATTTAAGAATGCTTAGGTATTTGTACTGGAAAACCAAAAAAATGATTCACATTCTTACAACCTCACAGACACTTATTAAATAGCATCTCAAATCAGACCAGATCAGCACTGACTGTCAATAAGGAAGACACATCAGCTGCTGGCCAATAAAAGAGATTAGAGACAAACAGCTCAGCTCAACCTGCAGATATACGAGGCAAATCTCAACGATGTGATAATGTCAGCTGCCTCCAAGAGATTTGATTGTAAAAACCACGAAGCACCCTGATAATACGGACACTGATCGCGGTCACGGGAAATCTGGCCGCCATTGACTATGAGTTTTGAATCTTAAAATCTTGCGTGTGCTGCCGCCGTTTTATTTGATTTTGAACTTGAACATGTACAGCGCTGCCGAAGTACACTTCAGATTACTCGAACACCAAATAAACCAAGCTAATACTTAAAATCCATGCTTAAAAAAGAGATTGAACTCAAAAATGTTTTCAAACAAAACAGTAATTTGACCATCAAATATACAATCTCAAGAACAACAGCAATAGTTAGAATCCTGACGGAAGTACTGTAATAATCATTATAATAGTAGTAAGTAACAATAACAAGAATACAATGATAATAATAATATTTTATTAAAACATGATCTACTGTATTTGGGAGTACCTGGGCACAGGGGGCGTAAGGCCAGTGAAGACGAAAGTGGAGCGCAAAGGACTGTGGACAAGAAGGCAATCGTGCGGGTTATTATAACTCTAGACGGGGACCTGGAGTCTATGATGGCTCTGGATGATTAATGTATGCAGTGCTGCTCTTGCGTCGGCGGTGAGTCTTGGCATAAAGACGTGCTGGGTGTTGTGGGAGGTGAGGGGTGGTTTCGAGAGCAGCCTGGCAGGCAGAGAGATAACTGTTGGTTTGCATGCAGGGGGAGGACGGCTGTGTCCAGCGTTGGAAAGCTGGAGGTTTCGGAGCGTTTCGACGCTGGACCCCTGCTGTCGTCCTATCAGTCCTCCCTGTCCTTCACCTCCGCTTCTAATGTATTAGCTGCAGGGCCGGTCTGAAACACAGAGAGACAGAGCGCTACCATTAAAAGACTTCAATTCAACTTGGAATACAGTGTTATTTAAAGGTGCGTTGTGCAACATTTCATGTTAAAAATAGCCGTTTTTCTAACCCGTACATGCTTAAACAATTGCCTGATGGGCCGAATGAGTCCTTCTCTGATCGCTGCGATCGCCTCTATAATCCTGTACAGCAAAATAAATAAGAAGGAGTTTGAGACTGGGCGTGACGTCATGCTCGCCTGGCTATGTCTGGCAGGTTTGTGTATTCGCCGCCATTCTCCGCATCAGCGAAGACAACTCGAGCGACAAAACTTTAGTCAACTGTCAACAAAAGTAGAAGATGGATTCAAAGAGACCGGCTTGTAGCTCATTCCAAAGCCCAACGCAAACTCCACGTAAGACAAAAAGAAGAAAACTTTTGTCTAGTGCCAGGCGTCGGAATAAGACGAGAGTCAACGTCGGGAAGCTTTCAACAAATGGAGAGATCTCCGGTCTGCTCTAGGGCTCAAACGGGATCCTATACAAACGTGTTTCCATAATAATACAATCATAAGTGGATACAGTAAACACATAAAACAGTTCAATATGGAGATAGATGGAAACAAAAACCTTTTTCTAATACCCCCGTTTTTCCCTCACACACACACATACGTGTGAAATTTACTCAAATGCCTTTCCTTTCATATATTTAAAATGAATTGCAGATTTATGACTTTATTACCTCTGACGACATTATAACTGTAAAATTTGTGAGGCTGATGCTCCTTTGGTTGTGAACAGCTCGTGCGGTCCATGAGCGTGCACACCTCTGGTTGCAGTTTCGCTTGTCGCCAGAGGGGGCGTAGTTCTACAAAAACTCAGAGACTTGCGCAATGCACCTTTAAAGATGTTTATAAAACGGTTCGTTCCAATCCTTGATGCTGATTGGTCAATAGCTGTGCTTTATTCATGATAAAACAGGGCTATGACCGCTTCACTCAGCGGTTCTATTTATCAATGCGCACACATGTTTTTATTTGAGCTTTCATGCATATTACACATTGGAACGTTGTTGCTGTTCACGGTCAAGGACTATTTTTTTTCTAGCGGAAGGAAGGCTTTTAGTGATTTTACTTCATGAAAGACGCACGAATAATTTTTTTTTTACTTTAATATTTTTATTGTATGGTAACCGTTGTATAAAAGCAATAAGGTACTCGAGGCAAGTCCTGTATCGTAAATAAGAAATGGCTGAAGGTGGCCAATTTATACTTCTGCGTAGGGTGCGCGCAGTAGGTACGGCGTAGCATACGCACAGACGCGTACCATACCGTGTACCCTTCGCCGTAGCCTGACGCGCACCTCCTCAAAAATGTAACTACACGTCGCGACGACGCGGACCACAAGATCTGTGATTGGTCGGCTTGGTAGCATCGTATTTCCTTCTACGCATTTCCGCACGTACCATCTCCCCCGACGTCTTCTCTCATTTCTGCTTTTTAGTTTTAGTAATTTTACTAAAATTAACTGTTTTTCCACCTCAATAAGCTCCAACTCCAACATGATCCGCTCTCTTTCAGTCGCCATTGCTTGTAGTAACCTAGCCGCGAGGAATCTCAACACAGTGGAACATTAAAACCCTCCGCCGCCAACTAGCGTTTCGGAGCAGTACTGCAGAGCAACCATGACCTGAACCAGAAGTATAAATGCTCTACGCCGTACACTACGGCGTACCATCGACGCAGAAGTATAAATTGGTCTTTACTCCGCTTCGCGTCGTGCCTAACAACGCCCTTCAGCTGTTAGCACAGCCTCTTGTACCTTATTGCTTACATACAAAATGCACTTAATGCAGTATGTATACAAAATGCACAGAAATTAAAACCTTAAAGCTACACTGTGTGATTTTTACCCCCATCTAGTGGTGAAAAGGTATATGATCATCCAGTGATTATTAGTTTCTGTTCCTCTCAATTCCGATTTCGTTTTAACTCCTACAGTGGCCGATGTAGTCCAAGATTAAATTAAAAAACTTCAATTCATCTTTATGAATTGTTATCAATTTTATAATTATTATCATCTTTACTCAAACAAATTATATTATAATTAAATTAACTTACATTAATTTACACTACTATTTATTTAAATATCATTACAATTTAAAACTGTTTTCTATTTGAATGTATTGTGTTTGAATAGAAAGTTCAAAAGAACAGCATTTATTTGAAAGACAATCTTCGGTAACAATAAAAATGTCTCAGAAGTTAAAACTGACATAAAATTTAAAACACATTTGAGTTTTTGGCAGAGTATCCGAAGCAAGAGTTGTAAAGACACACCCCTTTTCTGGATAGGGGGTGGAGAACAGCAGCTCATTTGCATTTAAAGATACATGCAGGAAAACAGCATGTTTTTCCTTCCATTCAAAAAAGGGGCATTTACAACATGGTATAATAACTGATCTATGGGGTATTTTTGAGCTGAAACTTCAGTCACATTCTGGGGACACCCGAGATAACATCTTGTAAAAAGCGGCATAATAGGTCCCCTTAAATGCATCCTCGTTGCATAAAAATCTTAATTTTAATAATTAATCTTAATGAATATAGTGTACATTTTATATGATTTTTAAAATGTATTATCTTCATTTGCAACTTTAATATAGATTTAATGATTTTTTTTACACTTTCTGAAATAAGTCCGGAAACCAAAGCTCAACTCAACCTCTATTTTGAACTCGATTCAGAAAATGCAGAACTGCAAAGCGTCACCTTCACTGGAGAGGAGCAGCGGGCGCACCAGAGCAGTGGAAATGAACATTCTGCCATTTGGAGTCCCGACGGTGCCAGACGCGAGTCTCCTCCGATTGGCTGCTGCGCGGTCGGCCCTGGCCATCCACAAACTGGGTGAGGCGGATGTAGGCGATGCAGGCGGCGTCTTCTCCGATCAGGTGCACATGAGGGTTTAGGATGGTGGTGTGGATGGGCTTACTGTTCTTGGAAAGCACTGTAGAGAAACACACATGCATGGAGAAAGATCACGTGCATGGTGCTGTGAATTACACCGAACTGATTTCATTTATGTTAGTGCTTCTCACACTTACAGTTCTCAAAGTAGAATCTATGGAAGTCCATCCCCTCAACTAGGTTCCCCAAAGCCTCGGGTTCAAAGGAGGTCAGTCCAGGGTCACAAATTTTCCTGTGGCAATGAATGATCCCATTGCGTATTATTATTAGGGGTTCAAGCACGAAGTGCTGAAACCCTATTGTTATTGTACTGATTTTTATTATTATTATTATTATTATTCTCCCCTAAAACGCATCGTGCAGCCCAAACCGTAAGTGCTGGAGCTCTGAAACTTTGTCAGATGGTAGTACAAAAATCGAGGAGAGGTTATCAAATTATGACCCCGATTGGCCCATAGGTGGCGCTATAGCAACCAATTGCGCGAAACTGCTCATAACTCCTAGACCGTAAGTCGTACGCTCAAGTGTCTTATATCATTGGAAAGCTGGTCACCTGATGAAAAAAATGTATATCTCCGATTTCATTTCCGTCATGATAGATTTTCCGTCATTTTGAATTTTGTCGAAAAACTACTTTTGCGAACTAGTCCCTGGTTTTTTGCCCGATCGGAATCAAACCAGTGCAGGAATGTTCTCTGGAGTCTGAAGATCAATAATTATCAAAAAAATGTTGAAAAAGTCTCTTTGCGGTCGCTAGGGGGCGCAAAATAAATGTTGTGGGAGGAGCCTATTTTACTAAAATGGCTATAACTCGAGAAGTAAATGAGATATCCTCAACAAACTCGGTACACATATGTATAAGCTCAATTTGAGGTCACAGTAAAAAAATCGCCACGATGGAACACTAGGTGGCGCTAGAAAACGAATAAAACTAAAAAAGAGCTCTGACCAGCTGACCGTTAGTCCGATTGACTTGAAAATTGGTATGCAGTGTCTTTGTCCAAGGCCCCATGTATGTGTATGAGGACATTGGTGTATCTCAAAAAACATGGCCGCCATCGGCCAATGAAGTTTGAGCACCTATAAAACAAGGTTAACGAAGGCCGATCGGAACGAAACTCGTTGGGCATGTTTGAATCATGCCCCTAGAGGTCTGTAAGAATTTTGAAAGAAATCGGCCACTAGTTGGCGCTAACGAGTTTTATGGCTCTGTTATCACGTGGTGTTGCACACACCCCCACAATATGTATATCTATTGATAGATCTCCTCATGCTGAACAACTTTGCCTCAAGAACCATTGCTGTCAATCAAATCGTTCGTTAAATATTCACGAATATGTTAAAAACCTACTTTTGCGAACTAGTCCCTGGTTTTTTGCCCGATCGGAACCAGACCAGTCTGGGACAATTCTTTGGACTCTCTAGATCAATAATTATCAAAAAAAGTTGAACTTTGTCATTTGTTTTGCTATAACAGGGTCATTTAAAAAAGGGGGCATGACAAAATGCACCCAAAAGCCTATAAATCCTAAAGGAAAAGTCAGAACTTCACAAAAATTGATGAGCATATGTGTCATAACGTATTCAACAAGCATGCAAAGTTTCATGGAGATCGGACTATAGGTGGCGCTATAATTGTTAAAAATATTAAAAACAATGTATACCCTATAGCAAATTGCCATTATTGAAACTTAAAACTTAATGTCTTTTGATGCTTTTGTGCTTAAAAGCCTTAAAGGCCTAAACTGCTTGAACCCCGCTAAATGCTGCTTGCAGCTTTAATTAGGGGTTCAAGCACGAAGTGCTGAAACCCTATTGTAATTGTATTGATTAGGGGTTCAAGCACGAAGTGCTGAAACCCTATTGTAATTGTATTGATTTTTATTATTATTATTATTATTATTCTCCCCTAAAACGCATCGTGCAGCCCAAACCGTAAGTGCTGGAGCTCTGAAACTTTGTCAGATGGTAGTACAAAAATCGAGGAGAGGTTATCAAATTATGAGCCCGATTGGCCCATAGGTGGCGCTATAGCGACCAATTGCGCGAAACGGCTCATAACTCCTAGACCGTAAGTCGTACACTCAAGTGTCTTATATCATTGGAAAGCTGGTCACCTGACGAAAAAAACGTATATCTCCGATTTCATTTCCGGTATGGAAATTTTTCCGCCATTTTGAATTTTGTCGAAAAACTACTTTTGCGAACTAGTCCCTGGTTTTTTGCCCGATCGGAACCAAACCAGTGCAGAAATGTTCTCTAGAGTCTGAAGATCAATAATTATCAAAAAAATGTTGAAATTTCTATTTCCGGTCGCTAGGGGAAGCAAAATAAACGTTGTTGGAGGAGCCTATTTTACTAAATTGGCTATAACTCGAGAAGTAAATGAGATATCTTCACCAAACTCGGTACACATGTGTACGAGTTCAATTTGAGGTCACAGTAAAAAAATAGCGACGATTGAACACTAAGTGGCGCTATAACATGAAAAAACATAAAAAGGGCTATGACCACATGACCGTTAGTCCGATTGACTTGAAAATTGGTATGCAGTGTCTTGGACCAAGGCCCCATGTATATCTATGAGGACATTGGCGTATGTAAAAAAACATGGCCGCCATCGGCCAATGAAGTTTGAGCACCTGTGAGACAAGGTTAACGGAGGCCCATCGGAACGAAACTCGATGGGCATGTTCGACTCATGGCCCTAGAGGTCTGTAAGAATTTTGAAAAAAATCGGCCACTAGTTGGCGCTAACGAGTTTTATGGCTCTGTTATCACGTGGTGTTGCACACACCCCCACAATATGTATATCAATTGATAGATCTCCTCATGCTGAACAACTTTGCCTCAAGAACCATTGCTGTCAATCAAATCGTTCGTTAAATATTCACGAATATGTTAAAAACGTACTTTTGCGAACTAGTCCCTGGTTTTTTGCCCGATCGGAACCAGACCAGTCTGGGACAATTCTTTGGACTCTCTAGATCAATAATTATCAAAAAAAGTTGAACTTTGTCATTTGTTTTGCTATAACAGGGTCAATTAAAAAAGGGGGCATGACAAAATGCACCCAAAAGCCTATAAATCCTAAAGGAAAAGTCAGAACTTCACAAAAATTGATGAGCATATGTGTCATAACGTATTCAACAAGCCTGCAAAGTTTCATGGAGATCGGACTATAGGTGGCGCTATAATTGTTAAAAATATTAAAAACAATGTATACCCTATAGTAAATTGCCATTATTAAAACTTACAACTTAATGTCTTTTGATGCTTTTGTGCTTAAAGGCCTTAAAGGCCTAAACTGCTTGAACCCCGCTAAATGCTGCTTGCAGCTTTAATTATTATTATTATTCATGTAGCTGCTATTAACATGCGAACAGTTTAACTACAGTAAGTGAGGCTCTCTAATTAAAGGGATACTCCACTTTTTTTGGAATTAGGCTCATTTTACAACTCCCCCAGAGTTAAACAGTTGAGTTTTACCGTTTTCGAATCCATTCAGCTGATTTTCTGATATTTAGAAGAATATCAGTAACCAGACAGTTTCTGGTCTCAATAGCCATGTTTCCATCCACTTGTCAATCGAATTATCTGAAATTCGGTTAAAAAACTCATGCGGATAAAGCTGGTGAAAGTGTGTTTCCATCCAACGGCTTTAAAGCGAATAAAAACCTGTACGTAATGACGTCACATGCTGTTTTGCGATCAAATTGGTATATCGAATTGATTTGAGACATTTTAAGGTGTTTCCATTTATTTTCGCACTGAATCGAACAACATTCAAGCAAACTTTTGCGAACAAAGTTTTGTTAGACAAAACGGATCGCGCCAGCTACCAAAAATGATCAATATTTCATAAGTTGAAGTCTAATAATGCTAATGTGCCAGCTGATAGCGACATATGAATGGGATAATGTATGCGAGGCGGTTGTTGGTTGTATTCGCTATTGCTATAACAACCGCCTCGCTATATATTATCCTGCTTATTAGCCTACATATAAATCAACCAAATAAATAATTTGACACAAAATATTGACTTAAAAACGAGTTTATTGATTTAAAAACGAGTATTGCTTCTGCTAAAGAAAATATCTGTTGCGTCTCTGAACTGCGTCCATGGCAACGGTGTGTTTTACTAGCAGCGCCGCAGTCTGTTAACTAGAAATAACAGACCACATTCTACATTACAATTCAACCAAGCCACGTAAAAACAAGCAAAACTAACCTAAGAAAACAGCGACGCTATAAACATTGCTATGATGATGCTGATGCACGTATGCCCGACGACAGCGGAGGTGACTGTGGTTTGGGAATGACAGCGCTCCATCAGTTCTGGGAGATTGTGGTTCACGGAAACCCTTTGGTTGAAGCATCTTTTTGCTTTGTCCACTTACATCTGTCTTTGTTGACATCCGCCATGTGTGCGCAAACAGACTGGCCGGAAATGAACTCGTCTTCTGACGTGTTGCAACCATGAAAGGGCATAAAACTTAATCGCAATTCATTATTTATTCGGCAAATAACGTTTCCATCAGCTTTTATCGCATTAGCCGTGTATCGATCAGTCGATTTTCATGAAATTTCATCGAATTTTACTATTTCCATAAGGCATTTTTCATTCGATATCGCTTAATTCGGATAAAAACGTGTCGATGGAAACATGGCTATTGACTTCCATAGTAGGAAAAAAAATATACTATGGCAGTCAATGAGACCAGAAACTGTCTGGTTACTGATATTCCTCTAAATATCAGAACATCGGCTGAATGGATTCGAAAACGGTAAAACCCAACTGTTTAACTCTGGTGGAGTTGTAAAACGAGCCTAATTCCAAAAAAAGTGGAGTATCCCTTTAAACATTTGCTCCAGTATGAGAGTACAACCGCCTGTAGAAGAAGACCTGCTAACGATGCCTGCTATATGGCGCTTTTCCACTGCATGGTACGGTACGGCACGGTTTGGTACGACTTACTTTTGCCGCTTTTCCACTATATGATGCGGTACAGCACGGTTCGGTACGGCTCACTTGTGGCGATTTTCCACTGCATGGTGCGGTGCGGTACGGCTCGCTTTAAATGGTCGAGGTTCCAAGCGTACCGTACCGATACTAAAATGTGATGTGAACACACTGCAGATCACTGATTGGTCAGACAGAATCGTCACTACCAGCATTATTGTATTTGCGAGACAACAAACCCGCTAGATTTAAATAGCCAGTAACAGCCACCGCTGTAGCACCAGTTTTAAAACTACTTGCTTGAAGAAAAAAGAAAGAAAGATAACTTCCAAAAAAGAAATGGCTGAATCGTGGTCAGTGGACGAAGTGCAGACGTTCCTAACTATAACGGTCAGTCTATAATCCCACCCACTTTGAAGCGGTACTAACTGCAGTGAAAAAGCAAACTGCGCTAAAGCGAACCGAGCCGTGCACATTCGAGTTGTACCACCCAGTGGAAAAGCGAAGCGAGCCGAACCGCGCCGAACCGTACTGAGCCTTACCAGCAGTGGAAAAGCACCAATAGTGTCCCTTGTGGCAACACTGAGAATGCAACACAACATTTGCATTCTTGTATTTGTACAGAGCATGTTTTGGGTCATGTGGGCTGTGTTTGCGAAAAAGCATGAGGTAACGTACGCATAGGCCTCAAAGTCCCCATTATTGATGGCTTCTATCAGCTGCTCCGTGATCTTGATGATTTCCTGCTTGCGTGCTGTAAGAGAAAACAGACACAATCAAGCTCATTTTTAAGCTTATCAATAGATTTTTTTTACTCTTTACATTAAAAGACATATGCAAATTGTAAATTAGTCTATGTCTATTAGATTTGAAGATCTATATTTTAAATGTACCCCTGATTAAATATACTTTAAACAGAAATATGCTTAAAACTGAGTAGCTCTTTCTGGAAAATATAATAGTCTTTATTAATCTTGGTTTTGGTGTCAGTAGGTTTTTGAAAGAAGTCTCTTATGCTCACCAAGGCTGCATTAATATGATCAAGCATATAGTAAGAACAGTCAAAATACATTTTAATGTGTAATTTATTCCTATAATGGCCAAGTTACATTTTCAACATCATTACTTCAGTCTTCAGTGTCCAATGATCCTTCAGAAATCATTCTAATATGCTGATTTGCAGCTCAAGAAACATTTCTGATTATTATCAATATTAAAAACATATGTGCTGCTTAATTTTTTTATGGAAACCATGATACTATTTAAAATGGATATCTTTTGTAACATTACAAACACTGTCACTTTTGATCAATTTCATGTGTCCATGTCAAGTTCAAATATGGATTTCTTACTGACCCAAACTTTTGAACGGCCCTGCCCAACTTCCTGTTTCAATGGGAAATACCTTTAGGAATTTTTTAGGCACAGGGAAAAAAAAGTGCATTCATGGATTCTTTTAAACTATAGACTAACAGAGCCAAAGCTAACTGTTCCTATTTGTTGTACATGACATGAAACAGAGAAATGTCACGCTTTAGCAAGAGTGAGCGCTCTAAAACACACACACAGGTCAGATCCTTCTGAGAAGATGAGAAAGGTTTAGTACTCCAGCTCTGCAGTGGACTTACCCAGTTTCTCAGTCATGGTCTTCAGTCTAGACCTTCATCCATTCTTCCTCAATTCTCTGACTAAAATCTTCCTTCTGATAAAGTTTGTATCGTAACTTGACCACTGACACTTCATCTAATTTATCGGCATGGAGTTAGTTGAGCTATTTCTGGACCCTTAGATAAGGCTTACTCCATGTTTCCTCTCCCTCCCTTCAGGGAGCTTAGTGGCCTCGACACGTCCTTCAGTTTCTCCTTGTCAATCTGACACTGCAGGCCTGATCTAAAGTCTCTGACTGGGGTTTTAGCTTTGATAAAAGTCCCACTTCCTTAAAGAGAAAACTGTATATATGGAAGTACATCAGAGCTGAAGCACTTCTGTCACACGTTCACAAACTAGACTCAGGAAAATGTTTAAATCCTGCTCTTTTATCAGGGAAAACTGCCTCCCGCTCCGCTACTTCCGAATGTCATATGTTGGTCACGGGGTTGATGGGAATTCTGACTCATGAAATTCTAGTTACATAAAAAGAAGTTTGCAATACCGTGCTTTGTGCCTTCCTCTCAATATCAAAATGAGAACACAACAAAGGTGACAGCGATGAGAAAAGCACAGTTAAGAAAGCATCTGATTATCGCAAACGTGGAAATTTTTGCACCAGCACTACAATTCATAGTTTTCAGTCTGTGATGTTGTGATATACGGCGCAGGACGTTCTAAAACGATTAACGTGTGCCTTAATTTACTAAAACAGTGATATTAAAAGATCAAATTCAGTATACACCTTACTGATGCATTCTATATACAGGTGATCAGATGAAACCAGAATATGAACACTGATAAATGGTTAAAGGGATAGTTTACTTTGAAATTAATTTTTGGTGTGTTTTAGCTTACCTCAAGGGCATCCAAGATGTAGGCGTCTTTGTTTCCGCAGTAGTTTCAATTTTGATATTTTTAGGTCAAACCGTTCTTGTCTGTCAGTCATATAATGCAGGTCTATGGTCACCACCGATATAACGATATAAATACTGTTCGTTTTCCTCACACAAACCGCTCGTTTTGTGTCTTAGGCCATCAATGTGTACTTACATTCATGAGTCATTAAATCATGTTTAATTTGGACTTCTCTGTGCATGCTCTTTGAGGTGGTGACCATAGACCTCCATTATATAACTGACAGACAAGAGCGGTTTGACCTAAAAATATCAAAATTGAAACTACTGCGGAAACAAAGACACCTAAATCAAGTGAACTACCCCTTTAAGCTTTTTCTTCATAATAGGTTTCTATGGAAAAACACGTAATGCTTAATTGCACGTATATTCAGAGTTTATATTCAGGGTTCATCGGCTTGCCTGTACATCCTATGCATCATCAATAATACTGAATTTGGTCTTTTAATATCACGGTCTTACTACATCAGTACATGGTACAAACTTGGTAAAAAGGACAGGCGGGTAGTGGAGGAAAGTCTTGTTTTGCCCTCCACATGAACGTTTTAAAGGTGTGATGTCGCATGAAAACTACAAATTTAACACTCAGGTCAAGTCGTGCCACATTGATGTATATAGCATGCACTTTATATGATATAATGCTTAAAGTCAGCAAGAAATATAAGTTGCGATCGTCTTTTCTTCCGTATTTTGGCATATATACAATTTTTTTTTCTTTCTATGATCTCATGTGAGTGACAGGTTGTCCCGTCCTCATGCCAAAAAACACATCATCAGAGAAGAGAAGTCATCGCAAGTGGGACGGGAAGTTATTTTGATTAAAGATAATAAAAAAACAAAACAAAAAAAACATGGATAAATCATTTGTAACACTGCAATATTCCATACATTTTTATAAATGGTGACTTCACAGTATTAAACATGAAAAAAACATTACTTTCTCTTTCAATTAGAATTACAGCTTCAATTTCTACTATTAAGCGTCTCTCCGATGAGTTCATGTTTTAAATCACATTAGGCCTCGACGAACTGAACAGAAGAAATGAACCAGAGGAGACAGCAAAGAAGGCAGAGCCCTATGATGTAATCACCACAGGCCAATGGTAGTTCAAAGGTGTTCATCAGCCGCTGCCAACTTTCCCATGAAGTTGGTTTTGGCAAAGCTCCTGAAACAAACTTTGTTTTGGCCTGAAATTTAGCTTTGAAATGACATCACACCAGTTTGTCCTTCGATTTCACTTGAAGTACATCAAGCGCAATGTGGACTAGACTTTATGCTAAAAACACACTCACTCCACTATATACTCACTGTGGACAGACACAGAGGGGGGTGGGGTCGGGGGGGTGTTGGGCTGGGGAGGGGGGGCAGAGGTTTGGGAGGAGGTCGACTCGGCCTGAGCTTGCGGGACAGGTGCGCGGCCCACACTGCTCACCAGATCTGTGAACCGGGCTGAGTGGGTCGGGAAAGGGAAGAAAGCATTATCGTGAAAGACAGAGAGATGGAGAATCAAAAGTTGAAAAGGAAATGAATGACAGCAGCATCAGACAAATAACAAGGTGCACGGGGCAGTTGCGTCTGACTGAAGGGGGTATGCGTCAATAACAAGGGTAAGCGGTCAACGCTTGGGCTGAATGACAGCATGAACAGGGTCCAACATTAAAAGTTCACATTTTTCTTGTTAATTACCTAAGGGAATAAATTAAACATCATGCACATTCACATTATTACACGTTAGCCTAGAAAAAGCGTTAATAGGCATGGAGCAGGTTGGCTCATGGGGCCTGACATATTAAGAACATACAGTATGAATAGCTGAATACTACTCACTTTATCCTACAACTCCCCTGTTACTAGAAACTCAAAAGAATAAAACACTGTCCAAATCGCATAATAAGAACCATGGCGGACAGCTAAAAAATCTCTTTATTATTAAATTAAATCAAATTATGAACAATTAAATACATCATAGATTATCAAAATTATTATTAAATAATTCATATGAACAATTCATTATTACAATGATTAATACATTATTAAATGATTAATAAATTAAGCTTTTAATTTAATGCTTTAATTAAAACCATTTTCAATTCAGTTAGTTTATTCAATATTTAAATATTAAAATGAAAATGATTATTATATAAAAGCAGATCAATATTAATATTAATTTAAAATCGTTAAAATGAACAATTATTACAAACAAATTACTTTAAAAAGCGAATTATGACAAATTATTAATTTAAAAAAATACTTTAATTCTTAAATGTGCATTCATCATTATTGTTATTAAAATGAATAAGGTTAATATTGATTATTACAATATTAACAATTATAAAATATAATTCAACTAAATAATGCAACAGCCAAAAAGTTGCTTGTGGACCCTGTGCATGAGCATGACAGCTGGGGTCTGCAGGGGGCGCTGTACTCACTCTGCAGGACGGGGGTCTGTGGAGGGGACTGGGTGGAGAGAGCAGCTGCCTCAGTATCAGGCCCGGTCGAGGGTCCTGAGCCCCTGCGGGCGCAGCCCAGGATGTCGGTCAGCTTGGTGGCTGTTCACACATCGGTGGGGTGATAATGATGACCGATGGCAGGTGGGAACAAGATGATACTAATGATACAGATTCATCCAAACTCATGCATCTTAAAGGCACAATATGTAAGATTTTTGGATTAGAATATCTCAAAACCACAAGAATATATTTTGACTTATGTACTTTACAGTATCCCAACCTTTTTTAACAATGTTTAACCAGTGTAATGGCTCGTGTCATTGCGTCGCTTGTTCATGATATCATATCCGCGTTACCGGTTTTACCTCAGTGAAATACAGTACGTGGAAACACCACAGACGCTTTTATATATTACGTGTTTTATTGGAATGTTTGGATGCCTTTACTTTTAACCCAAATATAAACACTATTTTGTCAAGTGGCTGATATAGCAAAATCAAAAAGAGTAATAAAGCATTTTTATTTTTATTTAGTTTTATTAATATGATATCATTCTAGCTTACTGGAGGGTGCAACAAGTGTCTCATAGCAGCCACAGAGCGAACGCACAGAGTAGAGCCCGACCGATAAAGGATTTTGTAGGCCGATACCAATACAAATATTTTTTGGTTTAAAATCCGATATTCCGATATATCGGCCGATATTTTTATTTTTACTTTTTTACTTCAGAAATGCGCAACAAAACATTAACAGATTTCCCTAACATTAGTTATTTGTAGTTATTTATGAGTTTTAACTAAAATAATACAGTGGGGGAAATAAGTATTTGACCCCTTGCTGATTTTGCAGGTTTGCCCACTTACAAAGAATGCAACGATCTATAATTTTAATCATATGTACATTCTAACAGTGAAAGACAGAATCCCAAAGAAAATTCCAGAAAATCACATCATATGAATTTATTAAAATTGATAACCATCTAATGAGGAAAAACAAGTATTTGACCCCCTACCAAACAGCATGTTAATATTTTGTAGAAAAGCCATTATTGGCCAGCACAGATGTCAAACGCTTTTTATAGTTGGTGACAAGGTTTGTGCACATTTCGGCAGGGATGTTGGCCCACTCCTCCCTGCAGACAGCCTCCAAATCTTTCAGGTTCCGAGGTTGTCGCCTGGCAACTCGAATTTTAAGCTCCCTCCAAAGATTTTCAATTGGATTCAGGTCTGGAGACTGGCTAGGCCACTCCAGAACCTTGATGTGCTTCTTCTTCAGCCACTCTTTTGTTGCTTTGGCGGTGTGCTTAGGGTCGTTGTCGTGCTGAAACACCCATCCTCGACCCATCTTCAGCTCTCTCACTGAGGGAAGGAGATGTTGGTCCAGAATTCCACGATACATGGCCCCGTCCATCCTCCCCTCAATACGATGGAGTTGTCCCGTCCCCTTGGCTGAAAAGCACCCCCAAAGCATGATGTTGCCACCACCATGCTTGACGGTAGGGATGGTGTTCTTTGGGTTGTACTCGGTGTTCTTTGCCCTCCAAACACGACGAGTTGAGTTGAGGCCAAAAAGTTCTATTTTGGTCTCATCTGACCACATCACCTTCTTCCAGGCCTCTTCTGAGTCGTCCAGGTGGTGAATGGTGAACTTCATGCGGGCCTGTACATGTTTCTTCTTGAGCAGGGGGACCTTGCGTGCGCTGCAGGATTTCAATCCATGACGGCGTAGTGTGTTACCAACCGTTTCTTTTGTAACTGTGGTCCCAGCTGCCTTCAGTTGATTCATCAGTTCCCCCCTTGTGGTTTTGGGATGATTCCTCACCGTTCGCATGATCAGGGACACCCCACGAGGCGAGATCTTGTGTGGAGGCCCAGACCGAGGGAGGTTGACGGTGGTGTGGTGCTTCTTCCATTTCCTTATAACTGCACCGACAGTTGATCTTTTCTCTCCAAGTTGCTTTCCGATTCTCTTGTAGCCCATCCCAGCCTTGTGCAGATCGACAATCTTGTCCCTGATGTCCGTAGAAAGCTCTTTGGTCTTGCCCATGGTAGTGAAGTTGGATGCTGGTTGTTTGGGTGTTGACAGGTGTCTTTTATACAGGTAATGAAGTGAGGCAGGTGTATTTGATGTAGATAATTGGTTGGGATTGAGGCTGTGTCTTAAAGAAAGACTAACTGGCTTGTAGGAGCCAGAATACTTGCTGTTTGGTAGGGGGTCAAATACTTGTTTTTCCTCATCAGATGGTTATCAATTTTTATAAATTTATATGATGTGATTTTCTGGAATTTTCTTTGGGATTCTGTCTTTCACTGTTAGAATGTACATATGATTAAAATTATAGATCGTTGCATTCTTTGTAAGTGGGCAAACCTGCAAAATCAGCAAGGGGTCAAATACTTATTTCCCCCACTGTATGATAATGCATTTTAAAAAGAAACTTGTTTCTTTTATTGTCACAACAGAACAGACTGATGATAGTGGCATTAGCTAGCTTTATGGTTAGCTAGTCTATGATGAGCCATAATTTAGCAATGGATAACGTCATACTGCAAACCATAAATTTTCAATATAACAGGTCAAGGAGAGATGATGCGTCTCATTGCTATAACTGTCACACACTTTATTAAAGAAATACTTAAGTCACAATGTCAAAAGTTAAAAGGAAAGTCAGTCAACTACACTGTAACAACGTAACGTTACTATTACTAGCTAATTCCGCTTCATCTCGGCTTATTTAACAGCAGCAAAACTGGACATGATAGTCACAAATTTTGTCATGCTTATTTGAGTTAAGAGAACTGACGGGGATGTTCTTTTAATTGTTATTCAAGCAATGTATGTATCGTGACCAACTCAACGAGTGTTGCCAACAGGGACTGTGTAGAGTGCCCTCTGGTGGACAAACTATACAACTCCAACACTCATGACATGGTTGAAGCGGGTTTCGTCCATTTTTATTTAATTTTTGAAATATTCATTTATCCGCCATTATAACTGCCGATACCGATAGTTTGGAAAATTCCTAATCGGCCGATTAATATCGGTCTACCGATATATCGGTCTGGCTCTAGCACAGAGTAATGCTATAACATAACTTTCAAAACACAATTTTTTTTAATATGATTGTTTTGACCAAGTAAACAATGCTGCAGTACCCCACAATTTTAAATCGTCAGATAAAGTGACCTGTAAATCAGAACTTGTGGCTGTTTCAGCAGAATAAAATAAAATAATGTGAATTTAGTGATCAAACGTAACTGTAACAAAGCTTAAGTTCAGGGAAGGATGAGGCGAACGTTAAATGTAACTTTGACTGCGGCATATAAGCAAGATAAAAACAGCCAGGTAAGATGTCCCAGGTTCTTGGCGCGCCCTACACGTCCTATCGGACTTTCCATCGGCTGTGGAGGTAAAGACGACACCTCCCATGATTCCACACTTATTCACTGCATCATCAAGCTACACCTTTGTTACTGTTTTAAAGTGAAACTTACGTACTGTGCCTTTAAGGGGTGTGTGTACAGGTAAACTGGATGAGTGCATGTCATTACATTTGCTGGGGGCAGCGGACGGGAAACAGCAGGGAGCTGATCAGCAAGAGATAGGTCCTGTCCCAAATGGCACACTTCATATGCATTTTTGGTCTTGTGGGACCGATAAGTCCATGAGATCGTAGGGTGTTACATTTGTCAATTTAGGTTTCTGAAGGATGCTTTGCGGGCAATATGCACCCTCAATGCGCCTTATAGGAAGGCCGTGAGTGTTTATGGTGGCATTTGGGACAGGGCCAAAGTGGGTTGCTTTCATTAAAGGGATTTATTTGCATATTTAACAGTCTTTGCTATTTGGATTCCCCGGTGATCAAACCCCTTCCTGTAGGGCTTCAGGAACGAGAAGTTCAAAGGCTTTTATGTACACTTATTAGGGGTTAAAGCTATAGTTCACCCAAAAATTTAAATCCTTTTATCTTTACTCCAATTCATGTCATTCCTAAATCATAAAAACATCAGTTAATCTTCGAAACACAAACTTTTAATGAAACCTGAGAGATTTAAGTCCAGGTAACTAAAACTTAAAAGATCAAGTATGTCATAAAGGCATGTAAAATGAATCCATATGAATCGAATGGTTTAATCCAATTCTTTTGAAGCGATACGAACGCTTTATACGATGAACAGATTTAATTAGGCTTTTTTTGGACAAATATACAATGATCGGCATGATTGAGCAAAGGGGTTTTTCTAAGCTTCAGTGTTTGTGTTTATATGTAAATTAAAGCCTTAGATAATCTGTTCCTCATATTAAGTGAGTGTATCTCTTCACAGAATTTGGATTAAAGGGATAGTTTTTTGGTATGTTTTATCGTGTCTTTGTTTCTTCAGTAGTTTCAATTTTGATATTTTTAGGTCAAACCGTTCTCGTCTGTCAGTCATATAATGGAGGTCTATGGTCACCACCTCAAAGAGCATGCACAGAGAAGTCCAAATTAAACATGATTTAATGACTCGTAAATGTAAGTACACATTGATGGCCTAAGACACGAAACGAGCGGTTTGTGTGAGAAAACGAACAGTATTTATATAGTTTTTACCTCTTGTAACCACAGCCACGTCCAAGTGATCTGAGGGCGCGGGGGCGCATTGTGGCTGTGGTTACAAGAGGTAAAAACGATATAAATACTGTTCGATTCAAACTGCTCGTTTCGTGTCTTAGGCCATCAATGTGTACTTACATTTACGATTCATTAAATCATGTTTAATTTGGACTTCTCTGTGCATGCTCTTTGAGGTGGTGACCATAGACCTCCATTATATGACTGACAGACAAGAACGGTTTGACCTAAAAATATCAAAATTGAAACTACTGCGGAAACAAAGACACTTACATCTTGGATACCCTTGAGGTAAGCTAAAACGTATCAAAAATGTATTTCAAAATGAACTATCCCTTTAAACCGCTTGATAATGACGCCTTCATGACCATTTTAGATGTTTTAAATTTGGTTACCTGGACTTTCAATAGAGGGACAGAAAGCTCTCAGGTTTCATTAAAAATATCTTCATTTGTTTTATAAAGATGAATGAATTTTTTATGGGTTTGAAATGACATGAGGGTGCGTAAACTTTCATTTTTGGATGAACTATACTGCAGCAACTCTTGAACAGTCTTCTACGCCACACATCCCTATTGATTAATAAAGCAGAAAGACCACAGACAGCATTGTGCAAATTACACTAGACCTTAAACTGTCTGTTATTACCCAAATGGATCATCAACCCATACTTTCACATTTATAAATCACCTCAAGAGGAGCAAAACTCAACTGGAAGCGGTTTATTTTTCAGGGATTTGCTTAAGTTAGTGAGCAGAGCGCTGATAGGTGCCGTGCAAACCAGCCAGGCCAAACCAAACGAGTGCAGACCAGTCATTCTGAGACTTACAGAAGATGGCGGGGGCGGAGCCTGGAGGTGATTGGCTGACTTCAGAGGGGGCTTTAATTGAACTGCTATCTATGCTTTTCCCTATTGAGCGGGAAGGAAGAGGTGGGAAGAGGTTGGATAGATCTGACTGAGAAATGAGGGCATGCAAAGACGGAACATAGTTTAACAACATGACTGCAACCTATTTTTGAGGCTGAGACTTTTACAGTAAAGGATGACAAATAGACCCGCTCACTTCTGCCACTTTTGAACACGACATTTCCACAATTTCCACACAAAAGTGTGCAAGGTGTGAAAAAAACACACACACCTTAAGCCCACATCTCTCACATTTCTAGTGTTCCTTGAGATAAAAATACCTTCAAGGTGCCCTGGAACGTGTCGCCCAGAAGAGCAGGATGGCAGAGAGCAGTATTACGCCAGCACTTATTATGTAATTTACAAAGTCAGAAGAAGCCATAAGGCCTGTCAGCTGAACCTCAGGGTTATTACAACAATAGTAGACACAAATTACATTTCGGTTTAAATAAATGCTTTGGATTTTTTTTTTTTGTATATGGACTGTTCAGGCTTGACCTGATAGGAAACCAGATGGATCAAAGTTCAAAGATGAGGCATACCTGTGACTGCAGCAAACACACTATAGCCTACTTTAAAAAAAGTATATATATATATATATATATATATATATATATATATTGCCCTACAAAGCAAAAAGGCAGTAACTATGCAGAGTGCAGAACTGAGAAAAATGTCTTTAACTAGGGCTTTTTGCAGTTACCGTACAAACGGCTACCATTTTTCTCTGATGTTTTGTCGCATAACAATAAAAGGATGCCTTAAATGTCATGAAAATGATAATAACTAATGTTTGACCAAAAACGCAGTTAGTGCCTTTTTGCTTTGCAGGGCAGTATATATATATATATATATATATATATATATATAATATCCCATTTTAAATATATAATTTAGCCTATTTAATTAAAAATAATTAAAATAATTTTTTTTATATTACTTTTGTCATTAAAATAAAAAAAAAAGCAATAATCCATTTGAGGCCATGCTATACAGTGATTTTACCATGATTAAAGAGGTTTTATACATGTTTATAGTAGGGCTGTCAAACGATTAATCGCGATTAATCGCATCCAAAATAAAACTTTGTGTTTACATAATATATGTGGGTGCACTGTGTATAATTATTTAAAAAAAAAAAATATATATATATATATAAATACACACACATGCTTGTGTATATTTAAGAAATATTTTCATGTATATACTGTATATAGATTTATATATAATTTATATTATATATAAATATTTTATCTATAAATAATATTTTTTTTTTCTTAAATATACATGTGTGTGTTAAATATATATGTGTGTGTATTTATATATACAAAATAATTATACACAGTACACCCACATATATTATGTAAACACAAACTTTTATTTTGGATGCGATTAATCGTGATTATTCGTTTGACAGTCCTAGTTTATAGTCATGAAGAAGTGTTCACAACTCATTATACTTTCATAACATGATAATGTGTAACATACACTAATGGTTGGGAAGATTTTTTTTAATGTTTTTGAACAAAGTCTCTTCTGCTCAACAAGGCTGCATTTATTTGATCAAAAATACAGTTATATTGTGAAATATTATTAGAATTTAAAATGGCTGGTTTCTATTGTAATATGTTTTACAATTGAATTTATTCCTGTGATCAAAACTGAATTTTCAGCATCATTACTCCAGTCTTCAGTGTCACATGATCCTTCAGAAATCAGAAAATTATGATTGTTATCAATTTTGAAAACAGTTTTTGTGGAATCAGTGATACATTTTTTTTCAGCATTCTTTGAAAAATATAGTTAAAAATAAAAACACCTTTTTACTTTTTATGTAAACTTTAGATCAGTTAATGCATCCTAGCTGTATTTGAAAAAAAAAATGCACGTGGCTTGTTTTTCTCCATCAGGAATTTACTAGATTATGAAAGGGGCTAGATGTCATCATCAGAAAGAAAGTAAAATCAGCGTGAATGCATGGACTCTTACGGCGTATTGCTTTAAGAAAATGCAACAGAAACAAACAGCGCTCACCTTTGACGTCTTCATCCTCAATGGTGGTGTTGCTGCTGTCTGAAGATTCCTGTACGACAGACAAAAGCAAATCAGTGTCTGACCTCACACCTTCATTTACACACATATACCAACAACGAAATATTCACTCAACAAACAACAACTAACTCCAAAAAAACACGACCAATACTAGCACTGAGACAAATGCATCATCACCACAAATGAAGTTGCACATATTCCACTTCAGATGAATGACATTGGCAGCCGCAGACTGATCTGAGCTCTATATCTGAAGTGGGTTTAATCTCAGGCTCAGCCACCTGGTGAAGCTGTAACACTGCCATTCAATGAAACTCAGATGTGCATCTCCACATCTCATTCCCAGATGGCAGCATTGAGACCGCAGCTGCAGCCTCCTCCCCTTTGCATATGCATGTCAACACCCACACACACACATTTAATAGCTTGCATTTAGCATCTGATGTATAACAAATGCAAATGATTGAGCCCCTGTCTGCTCCTATTTCTCTTTACGGGTTCCTGTGTGTGTGTGTTAGCCCACCGCAGGCACCGTGAGGGTTTGAGACGCACACAAACGGACGGTCACACTTCACCCAGCACTGGCCATGCATATGAGGACGGGCGTCTGTCATTATGGGGGCAACATAGGAAACTTTTTTGGCAAGAATCGGAAAGAAACTGATAACAGTATACAATATTTGTTAAAAACTAAGACTGTCAAGCGATTAATCGCATCCAAAATAAAAGTTTGTGTTTACATAATATATGTGGGTGCACTGTGTATAATTATTTTGTATATATAAATACACACACATACATGTATATTTAAGAAAAAAATATTATTTATACATAAAATATTTATATTTATATATAATTAGGGCTGTGCAAAGATTAATTGTGATTAATCACATCCAAAATAAAAGTTTGTGTTTACATAATATATTTATGTGTGCTGTGTATAATTATTTTGTATATATAAATACCTATGCATGCATGTATATATTTAAGAATTATTTGCGCTTAAATTCTGTATATATATATATATATAAATACATAATCTATATTATATAAATATAAATATTTTATATATGAATAACAAATTTTCTTAAATATATACATGCATGTGTGTGTATTTATATGTACAAAATAATTATATACAGCACACACAAATATATTATGTAAACACAGACTTTTATTTTGGATGCGATTAATCGCAATTAATCTTTGCACAGCCCTAATTATATATAAATATAAATATTTTATATATAATATTTTTTTCTTAAATATACATGCATGTGTGTGTATTTATATATATATAAAATAATTATACGCAGAGCACCCACATACATTATGTAAACAAACTTTTATTTTGAATGCGATTAATCGCGATTAATCGTTTGACAGTAATTAAGGGGGTGGACACTATCATTCAAAAGTTTGGGAACACTAAGATTTTGGTTTTGAAAGAAAATAATACTTTTATTCAGCAAGGACGCATTAAATTAATCAAAATGGACAGACTCTTATAATGGGACAAAATATTTCAATTTCAAATAATGCTGATTTTTCCACTTTCTATTCATCAAAGTATCCTGAGTTTTTTTATCATGGTTTCCACAAAAATAGAAAATACGTTTTAAACATTGATAATAATCAAATCAAATCATCATATTAGAATGATTTCTGAAGGATCATGTGACACTGAAGACTGGAGTAATGATGCTGAAAATCCAGCTTTGATCACAGGAATAAATTACATTTTATACCGATTTATCGGCAGGCATTTTTCCAAACTATCGGTATTGGCAGTTATAATCGGCAGTCTGTTCTGTTGTGACAATAATAAAAACAAGTTTCTTTTTAAAATGCATTATCATATTATTTTAGTTAAAACTCATAAATAACTACAAATAACTAATGTTAGGAAAATCTGTTCATGTTTTGTTGCGCGTTTCTGAAAAAAAAAAAAAAAACGCCAATATATCAGAACATCGGATTTTAAAACCAACAAATATTTGTATCGGTATCGGCCTTCAAAATCCTTTATCGGTCGGGCTCTACATGACACCTTCATAACCATGACATGACATGTCTTGAATATGAAGTAGGGTGTTTATGACAACTGTCATTAAGTGTCTTTCGCTCAATAATTACATTTTGAATGCAAATATGACATTGTTTAAGACGTCTTGATATGATATCTTGACATAAACCAATACATCATAACCTGTCAGTGTCTTTGTCATGACAACTTGACATTAAAGTCAAGTTAAACTGTCAATTGGTTGGCTTTGACATTGGCTGTCATGAGGCCATTATAACTGTGTCATGAACTACAGTGGTACTAATCGAATTTGTCATTAAAAAGTTATAATGGCTTCATGACAGCCAATGTCAAAACCAACCACCTAACAGTTTAATGTAATGTTAACCAATAAAGCTAAGTGGTTTCTTAAGTTTGATCATTAATGTCATGTTTATGACAGGTTGTGTTGTCTTAATAATGTCAAGTTGTCATGACAGACACTGACAGGTTATGAAGTATTGGTTTATGTCAAGGTGTCATTACAAAGACATCTCAAACAATGTCATATTTCGCTTGACAAGAACCGTATTCATCGTCTGAAATCATATAAAGCCCTTTGAAGCTGCACTGAAACTGTCTTTTGGACCTTGAACCATTTGGTTCCCATTGAAGTCCATTATATGGAGAAAAATCCTGGAATGTTTTCATCAAAAACCTTAATTTCTTTTCAACTGAAGAAAGAAAGACATGGACATCTTGGAAGACATGGGGGTGAGGAAATTATCAGCAAAAGTTATTTTTAAAAGTGAACTACTCCTTTAATGCAATGTTGAAAACCACCTGCAACTTAAGTAATCTAAAGTGGTCTATAATTGCAACCGAATACTTGAATATTATTGCATTACATCAGGGTTACCCAATCTAGGGTTTGTGACAAATCATAAAAATGGCATATTTAAATAAATATGTCAAGGTGTCATTACAAAGACATCTCAAACAATGTCATATTTGCATTCAAAATGTCATAACTGAGCGAAAGACACTTAATGACATTTGTCACAAACATGTATAAAACATATTCATATCATATGTCATGTCATGATTATGAAGGTGTCATGTTAGTCTTATGCACACCCCTTCAAGTGCTTTTACTTTATTTTTGATACAATAAATACAGCCTTGCTGAGCATAAGATTCTTCTTTCCTAAATTTTCAGCAGTGGGGCAATTTTTCTCTTGCGGAGGAAAAATGCATTCTGAATGCAGTTTTTGATTAATTTCTGCTTAAAACCATGTGCGGTCAAATGAATAGACTGAACCATTGGTTTCACTGTTTTAACTGACACAATTAACATTGAACACTGTACCAAACACCACACTCTTTCTCAAACACCTTCCCAACTTGATGCGAGTACATGCTCACTCACAAACCCATAACAACAACCTTGCTCGCACCACAGAATAAAGAGACTGGCGACAGACGACAGAAGCAGAGAGAGGAAGAGAAGAGTGGAGGATGAAAGAGAAGAGGATGGGGAGGGAGCTGAGGAAGCATGTACCTTGATCCCATCCGCTGGGTTATGGATAACAGTGGTCTGAGGCTCCTAAAGAGAGAGAGAGAAGAGGAGGAGACAGCGAGAGAGAGAACGAGAGCGAAAAAGACGAGCAAAATGAGATGGAGGTGAGAGATGGCAAGAATTAACCAAGTGTTAGCAAAAAAAAAGAGAGGAGAAATGTAGAGTCACACGAGAGCAGTCTCAGTTAAAGCGAGAGAGAGGAGGAGGAGGAAGATGGTGATGGAGGTTATTGGCGAAGGTCGAAGCCCAGATGGCGAAGGTCAAAGCCCAACATCTGAAGCCAGTCCACAGATGTGACCGCATTTAATCCCAGTGTTTATGAGGAGCTCAGCAAATCGACAACTTCTTGAACAACATTTTAAAGTGCCCCATTATGCTTTGCAGGACATTACCTGTCATGTAGTGTGTGATGTGTAGCTGTGTGTGTGAATGTAACAGGTCTGCATGATGAATGGAGTTATTGGTTTGTGTTGTCGTCATGAAAACCACTTTGGAGGACTCGTGCTGGATTTGATACGGTTACTGTTCGCATAACTGTGTATTAAGTGCAGCTAAAGTTCAAGTTATGCTAATAGGTGTTTTATTTCCTGCAACCGGTTAACCAATCATAATAGACTGGGTTATCTTATCTGACCAATCAGAGCAGAGCAGGTTTTCGGAAAGGAGGGGTTTAGAGAGACTGAATCCTTTATCAAACTGTTTCAGACACTGAGCTGATGCTAATGTATTTTGAGAAAATTAAGTGTTTTTTGAGCTTGGATGCATGTAAACTTACTGCGGGAGACTCTAAAACCAAATTAGGAACCTTAAATATGGCATAATTAGGGCACTTTCATTTTAAAACAAAATCACAAAGATATAGATTCAGTTAAACAGGCTAGACTAGTGCGCTAACAGCCTTTTAACAGAGTTTTGCTTTTTAAACTTAAAGGAGTAGTTCACTTTTAAAAAACTTTTGCTGATTGATGATGATTTACTCACCCCCATGTCATCCAAGATATCTTTCTTTCTTCAGTCGAAAAGAAATTAAGGTTTTTGATGAAAACATTCCAGGATTTTTCTCCATATAATGGACTTCAATGGGAACCAAACAGTTCAAGGTCCAAAAGACAGTTTCAGTGCAGCTTCAAAGGGCTTTAAACGACACCAGACGATGAATAAGGGTCTCATCAAGCTAAACGATCGCTCATTTAAAAAAAATAAAGGTCGCCTTGCTCTGTTCTGTGACACGCGTTTGTGACTCTCCTGTTCGAACTCGTTCATCAAAATGAACAAATCTTTTTCCGAGTCAACTCGTTCATTTCGTTTGTTGAAAGATCCAAATAACTTAAAAAAGATTCGCTCATTTTGATGAACGAGTTTGAACAGGAGAGTCACAAACGTGCATCACAGAACAGAGCAAGGCGACTATTTGAGCTAATAAAACTTAAACTTTGTTATTTATTAATTAAATTTATTTATTAAATGAGCTATCGTTTCGCTTGACAAGACCCGTATTCATCGTCTGAAATCATATAAAGCCCTTTGAAGCTGCACTGAAAAAGTCTTTTGGACCTTGAACCGTTTGGTTCCCATTGAAGTCCATTATATGGAGAAAAATGCTGGAATGTTTTCATCAAAAGCCTTAATTTCTTTTTGACTGAAGAAAGAAAGACATGGACATCTTGGAAGACATGGGGGTGAGTAAATTATCAGCAAAAGTTATTTTTAAAAGTGAACTACTCCTTTAATGCAATGTTGAAAACCACCTGCAACTTAAGTAATCTAAAGTGGTCTATAATTGCAACCGAATACTTGAATATTATTGCATTACATCAGGGTTACCCAATCTAGGGTTTGTGAAAAATCATAAAAATGCCATATTTAAATAAATACATTTATAAAATAAAACGCTTAGGAAAAAAAAGAGGAAATATTTGATTAGTTTAACTGCATGGACATCAGTCATCAGAGAGCTGTGAACTTGTTTTGTTAAATTATCGAAATATTAACTTTAAATATCAGGGGAACTTCAAGTAAACATCTTAGATCAGCTGAAGATTAATTTAAAAAAATGAAATAATAAAAAAAATAATAGTTTATTAAAAAAGTGAGCACAAGCACACTCAAGCAATGCATTTTACAAAAAAGGATTGTTAGGTATGAAATTATGTAATCATTTTTCAAATGCCATTGCATTTTTATATTTTGTCATCTAATGCAATAACATTTGGATATTTTTGAAATGTGACTCGAGAAGCCACATGTTTGGGGTCACTGCATCTCTCAAATATCAACGCAATTGTGAGGCTCTAAAAAGATATAGTTTTACAAATTTATTAGACAACATTGTACTGGGTTATATCACACTTGATCCAGTACAATAATAGAAATCAGCATTAGTTCACATAAAAAAGAAGCAAAAATTTCACACACAAACACTTATAATGAGTGTCAAACACAAAGAGCCAACGTCAAAGTTGATCCAAACACACAAATGTTGTCCAAATAACGTCCATGCACACTAAACACTCATCTTTATAAAAACATGAAGCTAACTGACGCTCTAAGCATCAAAATGCATCAAATTTTAACTATAAAACCGTTGATCATAACATTAACATTGTTTCGATGACAAAGATGAAGATGCAGAGACACACACGGCGTCTATGACAGGTGGCCTGAGACGGGCCAGACGCTGACACTGACAGACATGTGCGAGACAGGAGAAGGAAGCCAAAGTGACAGACGAGCCGGAGCGAGAGAGGAATAAGGAGGTAAATACCAGAGCAGGAGAAGGGGCGTTTCCTTTGGGACTGGTGACTATGCTGTTTTTCGCACTGTTTGACTGTGGCTGTGCAGAACACAAAAGAGTGTTAAAGGGTGTCAGTGGGTGTTAAAGGGCGAGATGACAGAAAGAGAGAAATACAGAGAGAGAGAGAGAGGAGGGGTGATGATGTGTTCAGTGGTGAGTAGGGTTGGGTATCGAGAATCGAGTATCGATTGGAACCGGGACTAACTTGTCGTTTTTCCCGGAATCGTTCAAAAGTTAAAATTTCGATTCCTAGTTTCAATATTCACAGTCCGCCGAGCGGGAGAAGAAACCGCTGAACAACACCAACGAAGAAGCGTCTACCGGAAGTGTTGGCATAACCGCGCGAGTCGAACATTAGTAGCTTACGTCGGCGGTCCAAAGTGTGGCTTCACTTTTCTAAAAATAACGAAATCTCGTCAAAATGCAAAATTTGTGACAGAAGGAGTGTTTGTGACAGAAGGAGTGTTTCCTTCAGAAAGGATTATTTCCTTCAGAAAGACCGATGGTTAGCTAAACTTTTTTGACCCTGCCTCTTAAAAAAATCGGAATCGAGAATCGTTAGGAACCGGAATCGAAACAAGGAATCGGAATCAGAATCGTTCAAATTCAAACGATACCCAACCCTAGTGGTGAGAGAGTAGAGAGTAGTGTGTTTTAAATCATAATTCATTAACTGAGCCGGGTGCCCTTTGTTCATCATTTGTAAATTTAGATGAAACTCATGCTTTTCCATTAACACATCACATTTTACCACAAAATTTAAAAATAATTACAATCGATAACATTGTACTGATGGAAAATCCAGTTAAAACCAGTTTTCAGCTGGTTTTACATAGTTTTCATGTGGTCCAAACTGATCATTTGCTGGTCCAGATGGTTAAGCAACTGGACTACCAACCAGTGAGGATAAAGTAGACCATCTTAAAGGGATAATTCACCATTTTTTCCATTTTCCCTTATGTCGTCTCAATGAGTGCACTCAATCGCTGTGGCGCGCGAGACACTTTGATCGCACTTAACTAGCTCAGTTCGTTCAATATGGGCCAAGCAGAGAAGCGACACCTCCACGTTTTTAAATACAGCTACATGAGTAGTGTAACTCGACCTAGGACGGTGACACAAAATAAAACGTTGCGCTTTTCTAAGCAAGTAAAGTGGATAACTATATTGTAAGGCGGAATACCACAGCAAGTGCTTGGGAGCACTTTGACTCGGCGCATATTTATCTATGGACTCGGCGCAGTAATATCATCACTGACTCCGGAGAGTGAGAGGGGGAGAGGACTTTTCACAAGTGATGATATTACTGCACCGCGTTGAAGTGCTCCCAAGCATTTGCTGTGGTATTCCACCATAAAATATAGTTCAGTGTTTCCCCTAGGATTTTTTTACGGGGAGACTGCTAGTGTTGCAGAGCGGGCATGTTACGGATGCGTGGTGTAAATTTTTTAATTATCAAAAAGCATGTCTAATTAATTGAAATCATGTATCATAAACTAAATTTTTTTATTATAAATTTTATTTTAAATTATAAAAAACATTTTTTTGAACAAAATCTATGAAAAAAATGTTACACTATTTCTGTGTTGTGTTATGACAAAACACAAATTTTATCATTTATCATCAATTTTAATCATATAAAATTAAATAAACTTAAATAGTCAAATAAAATACTGCACAATGAGCTTTACTGTTAAAATTAAAACATGGAAGAAAAATGTATTATTTTTTCTAAAAAAAATAAGCATTGTTGATAATTTATTTGGATTAGTGTTATTACATTGGGACAAATCTACATTCTACTGTACAACTGTAATATATTTCTGTCAAGTTAAATCATGATCATAGTTTTTCTCAAATAAAGCGGTTAAATGATCACAAAGTGACTTTCAGAGTGGATCTAGAGCCTGGAGAGGCAGTTCAAGCATTTGTGTCTTATTATAGGTAAAAAAAAACAACGAAAGTGTCACACATGCTTCAGTGTGTGGTAAATTAAACTGCGCGTCGGCTGCACCATCATTCACACAGAACATGCAGGACTCGTATTTAAATAGTCTTTGTGATTTAATATTCACGCTAGTCTACATTGCAATTATATTTCAAGTGTACTGAACTGCCTTTTATTTATTCGTCAAAAAATTTACAAATTCCGTGAAATTCCGCGTTATACAGTTAATTCCGTTAATTCCGCGTTATACAGTTAATTCGTCAAAAAATTTACAAATTCCGTGAAATTCCGCGTTATACAGTTAATTCCGTTTTTATGACTGGATTTCGTCAGCATTTTAGGGGGGGCGGACCAAAATGATGGTAGGGGAAACACTGTAGTTATCTATTTTACACGCTTAGAAAAGCACAACGTTTTATTTTGTGTCACCGTCCTAGGATGAGTTACACTACTCGTGTAACTGTATTTAACCCTCAGACGGTCTTTGAGCCACATCCTGCGCCTTCCCGGTCAGAAGTGACCGGACACCTAAAAATGAAATTTCCTCAATCCCAGTAAAACCAATGCAATTTATTTTTGTTCTATAATATTTATTATTTTTAATTTAGTATTTTGAGACAATTTGATTGAATTCATTAATATTTATGCAATATTTATGGTCTATTTTTGCCATGGAAAAATATATATATTTTTCTATATATATATTATTTTTTTCAAAAAATTATTAATGCAGTATTTTAGTTTAATATAGAGTCTAGGCCTTCAGAGAAAAAAATATTTTTTGAAGAAAATTATCACCATCTGGTTACAGTATAGAGAAAAAGCGTAGAATCATGGTGTAACCACTACAGTAGATGACATGTACAGCTCTCTATGGAGAGGCATGTGAATTCCCCAGCTGTTTATGAACACATTTTTTTTAATTTTTTTTTTAGATTTGAATTTGAAACAATCTCTAAAACGATTTCTTGTTAAAAAAATTGTAAAAAAAATAAAATAAAAAAAATAAAAAATTGTGAATTTTTGTCAATTTCCCATTCATTTCCCATGCGGGTCATTTTTGACCAAATACCACAAGTGTGACTATTTTTTTTAAGACCACTTAGCACGCTCAGATGATGACCTCAATTTTTTTGTGTGTTGTTCACATACATAATGCCATAAAAGTCACCAAGCTTCGTAACACTCCGATGAAGCTGTGATTTTTAAAAATTCCAAACATACTTTTTGTAATCAAAATGTATTGGTGTGTATGTGTATAAAAGTGTGTTTGTATGTGTATGTGTGTGTTGGTGAGTGTGTCTGTTTTGCACTGTAGATGTTGTAGAGTGTCACCCCTTTCCTCCGGTGTACTTTTTTTTTTTTTTAGAATTGTGACAGATTTGTAGATTGTACATACAAAAATTCAGAGATTTTTTTTGTGTGTCAATTTCCCATTCATATTCCCATTCAAGACCACGAGTGTGACTATTTTTTTACGACCACTTAGCATGGTCGGATCATGACCTCAATTTTTTTTTTTTGCCATAAACGTCGCCAAGTTTCATAACATTCCAAAGAAGCTTGATTTTTAAAAAATTCAAAACAGAAAATTTTCCGGTCATAAATGACCAAAGACCGTCTGAGGGTTAAATAGGGAAAACGTGGAGGTGTTTGGTCGTTTCTCTGCTTGGCCCATATTGAATGGACTGGGCTAGTTAAGTGCTATCAAAGAGCGATTGATCACGATATGTATCAACTCGTCTTAGTTAAGGGAATAACATAGTTTAATATGAAAAAAAAACATGGAGTATCCCTTTAATAAAGCTGGTTAGAGCCAGACCACTGTTGAACAGCTTCTCCAGCTTAAGATGCTACTGTATGACCTGTTTCATTCATGAAAGCATTCAAAATAAAAATAAAGTAAGCAAAAAGTTCTGAAAATCTGAGCTTGGTCCATTGTTTTCTTAGAGAAAGGACAACAGGAGTAGAGTCCTTCTGAATCACAGACAACATCAGACAGACACAAGGAAGCGATAACGAAAAGCCAAACACAATCAACAAAGGTCAACATTGACTCGCTACAACCCTCCACATCATAATGAACGCAAACACACAAACACTACGACCCTCACCTGTGTTTGAGGAGTCATTTAATACCATTTGACCCTTTAAATCGATCACTTGCCATTTGAGCAAGAGAAGAATCAACATTGATCATTACAGAGGAAGAGTAGATTGATTCGACATTGTGCATTAAATGACACAAAAGGATGAGCAAATGAATGGATGGATAAACAAGAGTGAGATGAGAAAGGGATGGAGGGATAAAGAGATTAGGATTAAATATCATTCTCACCATGTACTGAACGGTGGAGCTGGATTTCCGTTTCTGGGTGGAAAGGAGGTGATGGAGGGATGGAATGAATGAGAGAGTTAAATACATGTTATGATGGACGCTGAGATGAACTTTAATCACACGGAAACGGACAGACATATGAGAGGAAGGGAGGTTGAAATAAGGTGAAGCAATGTTTTTGGCAAGAAAGTAAACTTGTCTGGTGGATGAAAGAGGTTTTGATGTGGTTTAATGTTCAGAAGAGTCCTTAAGGCATTCTCATCCCTATCTTAATAACCTGCTGATGGAGTCAGTCCAAGTGTTGACAGAACCGTTTCTCCATATCTACACTCATGAGGTTATTTTCAGAGGTTTGATAGACAGACAGAGAAAGAACGGTAGATAGAAAGAACAATACAGCGATAGATAGAAAGAACGGTAGATGGAAAAAACAATAGTGCAATAGACAGATAGAAGATAGAACGAACCAACAATATACAGTATGAATGGATCAAACGATAGATAGAACGAATGATAGAATGACAGAATGACCAAACAATAAAACGATAGAATAAACGAACAAACAATAGAACAATGGATAGAATGAACAAACGATAGACAGAACACACAAATGAATTAACTGATAGAAAGATAGATAGAATGAACGAACACTTGATTTATAGAAAGAACGAACGATAGGCAGAACAAACAAATAAATGACCGAACACCCCCCCCCCAAAAAAAAATATGATAGAGATAGATAGATAGAATTAACAAATGAATGAACCAACAAACAAACGATTGAAAAATGTAATGAACAAACAAATGAACGAATGAACAAACAAACAATTGATAGATGTAATGAACAAATTAATGAAAAAACAAACAAAACTATAGATAGATTGATAGATTGATAGATTTAATGAACAAATGAATGAACAAACAAAACTGTAGATGGATAGAATGAACAAACAAATGAATGAACAAACAAACAAAACAAAGGATGGATGGATGGATAGATAGATCTATCAAATGAACGAATGAACAAACAAACAATTGATAAATGTAATGAACAAATGAATGAAAAAACAAACAAAACGATAGATAGAATGAACAAACAAATGAATGAACAAACTAACAAACGATTGATAGATTTAATGAACAAATGAATGAACAAACAAACAAAACGATAGATGGACAGAATGAACAAACAAATGAATAAACAAACAAACGATTGATAGATTTAATGAACAAATGAATGAACAAACAAACAAAACGATAGATAGATAGAATGAACAAACAAATGAATGAACAAACAAACAAACAAAACGATAGATGGGTAGAATGAACAAACAAATGAAAGAACAAACAAACAAACGATTGATAGATTTAATGAACAAATGAATGAACAAACAAACAAAACGATAGATGGACAGAATGAACAAACAAATGAATGAACAAACAAACAAACGATTGATAGATTTAATGAACAAATGAATGAACAAACAAACAAAACGATAGATGGACAGAATGAACAAACAAACAAAACGATAGATGGACAGAATGAACAAACAAATGAATGAACAAACTAACAAACGATTGATAGATTTAATGAACAAATAAATGAACAAACAAACAAAACGATAGATGGACAGAATGAACAAACAAATGAATGAACAAACAAACAAACGATTGATAGATTTAATGAACAAATTAATGAACAAACAAACAAAACGATAGATGGACAGAATGAACAAACAAACAAACGATTGATAGATTTAATGAACAAATGAATGAACAAACAAACAAAACGATAGATGGACAGAATGAACAAACAAATGAATGAACAAACAAACAAACGATTGATAGATTTAATGAACAAATGAATGAACAAACAAACAAAACGATAGATGGACAGAATGAACAAACAAATGAATGAACAAACTAACAAACGATTGATAGATTTAATGAACAAATGAATAAACAAACAAACAAAACAATAGATGGACAGAATGAACAAACAAACGACTGATAGATTTAATGAAGAAATGAATGAACAAACAAACAAAACAATAGATGGAAAGAATGAACAAACAAATAAATGAACAAACAAACAAAACAATAGATGGATAGAATGAACAAACAAATGAATGAACAAACAAACAAACAAACAAAATCATAGATAGATAGATGGATAGAATGAACAAACAAATGATTGATAGATTCAATGAAGAAATGAATGAACAAAGAAACAAAACAATAGATAGATAGATACATAGATAGATAGATAGATAGATAGATAGATAAATACGTTCAAATTGGTAGTTATGACTTGAAAGGGTCTAAATTTATATCCATCTATATTAATTGTCGTCTTTGACTTCCTGTCCATTTCATTAATCTGTATTTCTTTCGAACTGAACATGTGTTTGTGGGGGTCTCTAAGAGTTAAACCATGATCCTCCATGCTTCCCCTCACAATTCATCCCGTGGCGACGCTCTTCACCGTACCGCAGAACGAACGGCAAGACAGCAAGAAAACGAGAGCGCGGAAAAAAGGAGGGAAATGTCAGAATGGAGGAGTGTGTTAAGCCAGTTGCTAAGCAATGAGTGAGGTGCAGCGGAAGGGTCTATTTCTGTCTCCCGGTTCCCTGGGTTCAAACCGCCAGCTATTCCTGGAGCGAGAGCTTCGTTCCCATCGAGGAGGTCCACCCTGCGGCTTTCTCACACTCATACTCTGGATTGGGATGATATTGTGGATCTAAAGTGAGGCGTGGGAGGAGAAATCATGGATTGATTGGCAGAGATAGTGGCTTATTAGCACAGTCGAGGCGATGAAAGATCACACCTGCCCGAGCGGATAATGAGAGCGCTCGGAAAAAAGATTCCCGCCGCAGGTGCAGTTCTGAGTGAACTTGTGGATGAGATCCACTCGGCGGATGACAGGAAGTGAGCTCAGCTGAGGATGAGAACACAGTCTGACGGAAATGCTGATGGTGGGTGGCGAGCCGTCAGATTCAGACTCGACCGCAGACAAAGGAGAGAGAGTCGAAGGGAAATGTATTGGTCACTACAATACCGTTCAAAAGTTTGGGGTCAGCAAAAATGTATACTTTTATTCAGCAAGGATGCGTTACATGAATCATAATTTAAAGTATAAACATTTAGGTTACAAGAGATTTCAATTTCAAATAAAAAAGCTCTTTTGAACGGTCTATTCATCAACGAATGTATTACGGTTTCCACAAAAATGTTTTCGACATTGATAATAATAAGAAATGTTTCTTGAACAGCAAATCATCATATTAGAATGATTTCTGAAGGATCATGTGACACTGAAGCCTGGAGTAATGATGCTGAAAATTAATCTTTGATCACAGGAATATTAGAAATTTTAAATATATATACAATCAGGGCTTGATATTAACTTTTTTTTGCTCACCAGCCATCGTGGCTAGAGGTTTTCCAAAGTTACTAGCCACTCATCATTTTCACTGGCCACAATTTTGACATCGATACCATGGGGAAAAAAGACCATAGATATTTTTAATATTATCTCATAATTTGGCGGCAGGAATATTAGGCTTCTGTCACTTTAAGACCTGAAGCACAGATCCATTATACTGTTACACATGCGTTTTCTTTCTCAACTGTTTACATTCACTTAAAATTATGCACAATATGCACAATCGCATGTCGAAATTCAAGCCCTGTAACACCAACAATATTCATCTGAGGGCAAAAAGTGAGTGAGGAGAGGCGGGTTTGTGCGTCTGTCGGAGAGAGAGAGAAAGCACAGATGGTATCGTGTAGCTACAGTTTTCAGCGGAAAATGAGTATCGGAAGCATTTCAGATATTTCAGTATCAATAAATAGCAAAAAAAAAAAAATCTATATTTTTTACAACACTACTTTGCTCTTACCGGTAGTTTATTATTTCAAATGCCTTTGTAGCCCTCAAACCGTATTCACTTTATAGCCCTTAATCCTGTAATTGTGGACAAATGTGGGCACAAAGGACTCAGGTTTGATCCTAATTTTTATTTATTATAAATGTTATCACTGTCTTCGATAAAGTTTTGTCTATCCATTTTTGGTGTGTTTTTTTTTATTTTGGGTGTATTTCTGAATTTATTTACTTCAAAAAGTACCATATTTTCTATGAAATTATGCTTATTTTTATGTTTAACTACATTGATATATCATTCCAATAAGTTCTTAGAGCTAAAACCTAAAGATGAAGTGACTTTGCTGTCACCTGGTGTCTTATTTTGGCTTATTTTAGAGTGCTCTGAATTACCGTTTTTCCCATTCATTTCTATGGGTGCCCATTTTTGAACCAAATTCAAGATTAAGGAGTTGTTGTTGTTTTTTTTTTTTTTTGAGTCAAAAAAATTGTGTGTGTTCAGGAGGCAAACTTAGGAAAAGTAGCCAAGTCTTAAACCGCTCAGATCAAGGGAAGTATTTTTTAAAAATAAATCAAAACTATTTTGCCCACATTTGTCCAGAATAAGGTTTTAGGGTTGAAAGATTACAATTGAAAAAGTATATATGATATATAAAATTGAACCCGCCAAAATGGCTATAAGGAGTGACTGTGTTATACACCACTGCTGAAACACACACGCATTGGCAGTTTGGCGGGTGTTAATGTCAAGCCCTGATTCCAATAGAAAACAGCTATTTTTAACAATAGTAACATTTCTCAATATTACTGTTTTTATTGTATTTTTGATCAAATAAAGGCAGCCTTTGAGAACATAAGACTTAATCAAAAACATTTAAAAATATGTAACTGACCCCAAACTTCTTTGATATCTTTCTGTCAGTGCAAAACTACTGTATTAAAACTTCCAGAGTTCACCCAGAAAAGAGGATGAGAAAAGGAGGAAGCTAAAGTTCAAGCAAGATCTCTGACCTGTAACACACTGAACAAATTTAAAGCATAATGTCTGAGACGGTTCAGCCCACATATCCTCATTTATTCAGGACTACATGTTACAGAAACGCAGCATCAGCACAGGAGAGAGTCGCAGGATTTTCCTTGGGGAGTTTTTTAGGCATTAGGCCTCATAAAAACTTGCAGCCTAAAAGATTACGTAACGCATGATTAATGCTGCGAGTGGAGGGGATTATTCTCTAGATCCACATCCAATCTCTAATAGAGAGCAGTCACAGTTTCATTTCTAATTCTAAGAGGTGAAAGCCGACCTTTTCCCTCTGTCTGAGAGGATTATATGTTATCAGAACAAATGAACCTGAAAGTGCACTCTCTCTAACAGCTCATTACAGGTCAGAGGTCAACATCTGCGCGCGTTCACCTGAAGCCGTGTGACGTTCGTGATCACGAACAACGAGAACAATGACTGAGGCTCAATGGGTGAATTATACAGGTATAACGAAATAAGATTTAGAAGTTATTGAAAAAAAACAAGTTTATATTTGGGCTGTGACCATGTGACCATGTCTATACCTAAAACCATTTAAAAATTGTTTTTGTTAGCTAAAATTAAGATCTGAATGAAATAATAATAATTTTAAATTATATATATATATATATATATATATATAATTTTTAATTATATATATATATATATATATATATAGAATTTAAAATTTAAATGTATATGTGTATATATATATATATATATATATATATAATTTACTATTAATTTAAATTTACTAATAATTTAAATGTATGTATGTATATATATATATACATACATATATATATATATAAATACAATTTATTTATATATATATATTTATATATATATTTACATACTAGAAATGTCAAATCGATTAAATTGCATCTAAAATAAATGTTTTTTTTTGTTTATATTATATTGATGTGTGTATAAATTATAGCATTATATATATATATATATATATATAAATAATGTTGCCTTAGCAATTTACTGAAACAAAGTAATTTAAGCTGTGCTACAATTAAAACATATTATTAATAAAATAGAAATATTTAAAAAATAAAAACAAATAAGAAAGACAAAAGGAAAAAATTGAAAATATAAAAAGAAGCCAATTCAAAATATTAATAAATACTAAAATAGCATATAATTACTAAAATAACACTAGTTCATTTGTTTGTATAAAGGTTATTTTACTCCAAGTGCGGCTCATCCAATCTTATTAATATGGTTTTGAATTAATAAATAATTATATATAATTATAAATAATGAATGAACGTCACATAAAGTAAAACTGTTTTCTCAGATTTATCATTCATTTGTTATGCAAAATCTTGCAAAGAAATAAAAAATGAAATTTTATTCAGATTATTTGCAAACTATTAGCCTTTATGTACTTTATAGGACTGAAATTCTGGAAAAAAAATTGCTATATTGTGTATACTGACACTAATATTATTCACATTATGAAACAAGATTATTATACCACCCACCACTACCTCATCAGATTTGAAGATCACTTGAATCTAATCTTGCAGAAGAGTCACAAACACACAGAACGAGGAGACAGACACTGCGGACACACACACACAGATCAGCTTCAGACTGGCCAAATCAAAACGTCCACCAATTAACAGACATCCCTCCTCTACGGGGAAACTGGGCAAATGCGAAGAGAAAGAGAAAAAGGAATGAAAAAGGAAGAGGAGAAGGGAAATAAACGTGGTCTTACCTTGACATCGGCCTTCTTGTTGAGCAGGCTCTTGGCTGCTGTAGATGTGGAGAGAGGAAAGGCAAACATCAGCGCGCTGAGAGAGAGCAGCAGTCAACATTACAGGAGCGATAATGGTGCTCGGCCTAACATGTCACATAACTGTCCGAGCCAGCTGGGGAAATCCCCCCGTCCCACATCCAGAGGATTAAACTGGCGTCTGAAACACTACATGAGTACACACACACACACACACACATCACGAGCAGAAGTGTGCTGTGTTAGCGAATGCACTGTGCGGCCCAGAGCGAAAACTGGTCAAATAAATCAACATCCCGTCGAGGAGTGAGGGGTCGGGGACTGCCATGCATACGCAAGGGGATGCGCTGGTGCACGTGCAGAAGAGTGCAAGCAAACACACACACACACAGTTACCCAGCTAAATGCATAGTATAGATTTCTGTTTATATACTACTTTATATAATGCAAATTAAAGGAGTAGTTCACTTTTAAAAAAAACTTTTGCTGATAATTTACTCACCCCCATGTCATCCAAGATGTCCATGTCTTTCTTTCTTCAGTCGAAAAGAAATTAAGGTTTTTGATGAAAACATTCCAGCATCTTTCTCCATATAATGCACTGAACTGGGAACCAAACGGTTCAAGGTCCAAAAGACACTTTCAGTGCAAACTGCAAACTGTTCAAAGGGCTTTAAACAACACCAGACGATGAATAAGGGTCTTATCAAGCGAAACGATCGCTCATTTAATAAATAAATAACAAAGTTTAAGTTTTATAAGCTCAAATGGTCGCCTTGCTCTGTTCTGTGATGCGCGTTCGTGACTCTCCTGTTCGAACTCGTACATCAAAATGAACAAATCTTTTTCCAAGTCAACTCGTTCATTTTGTTCGCTGAATGAACCAAATGACACGAAAAAAGATTCGTTAATTTTGATAAACGAGTTCGAACAGGAGAGTCACGAATGCGCATCACAGAACAGAGCAAGGCGACCATTTGAGCTTATAAAACTTAAACTTTGTTATTTATTTATTAAATGAGCGATTGTTTCGCTTGATAAGACCGTTATTCATCGTCTGGAATCATTTAAAGCCCTTTGAACAGTTTGCAGTTTGCACAGAAACTGTCTTTTGGAGCTTGAACCGTTTGGTTCCCATTGAAGTCCATTATATGGAGAAAAATCCTGGAACGTTTTCATCAAAAACCTTCATTTCTTTTCGACTGAAGAAAGAAAGACATGGACATCTTGGATGACATGAGGGTGAGTAAATTATCAGTAAAAGTTTTTTTAAAAGTGAACTACTCTTTTAAACATCCATTACACAAACTTACTTGAAAAGCCAAATTACTTTTTTTCCGATTTTTTGTTGTTGTTTTAAGTAAATTACTTGAGGTTTAGGTTTAAAACAAGATACAAGTATAAATAAAAATAAACATGAAAATAGGTATTCAGGTAATACGTAATTTTAAGATTATTTTTTTTTACATTAAATCAAGACAAAAATAATGATTTTTATTTTTAGAGTTAACTCTAATTCAACCCCTAAAATAGAAGTTTTTCCATTTTTAGAAAGAAACATTTACATTAACATTCAAAAAACGTTTGGAGTCGGTAAGATTTTAAAAAATATTTTATTTAAAAAAATAAACATTTTAATATTATAAGTATCTTCTGCTCACCAAGGCTGCATTTATTTGACCAAAAGTTTAGTACATTTTAAAATATTATTATAATTTAAAATAACTTTTTTTTAAAGCAAATGTATAAAATTTAATTTATTACTGTGATCAAAGCTGAATTTTCAGCATCATCACTCCAGTCTTCAGAGTCACATGATCCTTCAAAAATCACTTTAATATGCTCAACTTATTACAATCAATGTTGAAAACAGTCGTGCTACTTTATATTTTTGTGGAAACTGTGTCAATTGTCAAGATTATTGGGTGAGCAGATAGTTCAAAAGAACAATATTTCTTTGAAATAGAAATATTAAGCAATTTTACTGTGACTTTCTATCAATTTAATGCATCCTTGCTGAATAAAAGTACAACAAATTTACATTCCCAAAACATTTGAATGGTAATGTATATTATTCACTTCCTTTTAATAACCTCCCAAAGGAAAGTTTAGTCAAATTTAGTTTACTTCGGGACACTTTTATTTACAAAGTACAGCTAAATAAACCCCCCCCCCCCCCCCCCCCCACACACACACACACACACACAGTGCAGTGTAAGCATGATACATTCAAATATTTACTTAATGAGGTGGCAAAAACCTGCTACCATAAAATATTCCTGCCACAAGTGAGGATGTTAAAGTTTGTCAATTGACAACTTCACATCACTAAAGTGAAATCAAATGAAATGGAGCCAGCAAATCCTATGTGAACTTTTAATCTTTGCTGCCTCGACAAGATGAAGGAAATATTCTTAGCGTTTCTACAGAGCTAAAGTCCCCGACTTTATTAATCCGTGCAGATGAGAAGAAGGTGTTGTGTGGAGGGGAGGGTTGAGAGAAAGAGAGAGAGAGAAAAAGAGTGAGAATCTTACCTTGACACAAACGTTAGAGGCAGAGAGGAATGGAGAGAAGGAGAGATTAAGAATAGATTAAGAGAGAGAGAGAGAGAGAGAGAGAGAGAGAGAGAGAGAGACCAGTACTGGTTCATGATCTGGAGTGTGTTTGTCTGGACGAGGGCAGGGGGTTCAAATGTGTGTTTCTTATCCACCATATAACAAAGGTTAACTTTCCATCTTTGGTTTGAGTTTCAAATCTTTATCTTTGCCATGTTGTGCCATTATCAAGTCTTTTCCTCCATGACAAAATTGCAGTGACACCTAGAGGTGGCAATAAACCCGATTCACCTAAACCTCTGACACACACACACACACAAACAGTGAAGACGTGGAGTAAGACGGAGAGATGGGCATCTGTGGGGGAAAAAGATTCTACAAAACAGATAAAAATGATCAAAATGAATAATTCCGACTGCTAGGAATTATTTTATAATTGTGAAGCAATGCACTATAGGTAAACCGTTGTGTTACAGATGCTGTTCAACCAAACTAAATCCAAAAATCTCAAGTATAAATGGACCACAAGGAATTATTATATTTGAAAATGCTACATGTATACTAGTTTAATTTCAATATAATGTAAAACTGTAAAAAAATAAATAAAAATAAAAAAACCTCAGTGGGAATAAATTAAAGCAAAACATGACTACAGAAATATACTTTCAGGTTAACATTTTTTTTAAAAATTTAAATATTTAATAAAAATGTATGAAGTCGATAAACTGCCCTTATGGTGATAGAAAAAAATATATATCTCAATGCTTTTATGTTCCTGTGCAAAACTTTTGCATTCCCCTGAGAAACTTTGCGTTCCCTTTGAGATCAGAGTACATTTACTTCATTAGAGCAATTTTAAGGGATCTGTACTTTCCTTGAGTATAATTTTTGGGGAGTACTCATGACTTTACTCAAGTACATTTGAGAGGGAAATATTGTACTCTTTACTAGACTACATTTCTATCCATAACCGTGAGTACCCGTTACTACTTACTACTAAAAAAAAAGAAAAAAGAAAAATCTCGGAAACCCTCAATTAGTTGTTACCCTCTCAAATGTGATTGGATTGTGCAGGCGCCACTGATTGGGACAGCCTATCAGCAATCACCTCCAGCTTTCCACCAAAGTCAACTCCATAGTCAGATTTAGATAAGAGATGAAACCATGGATGGAGACGCAGCCGGTCCATCCCGGGAATGTGCCAACCTGTGGCCCTACTTCGCCACACTATTTCTATTTTCTGAATTTTCTGACATTTTCTTAAATATTAAATAAAGCAACATGGTAAAAAGATGAATGTGACTTGATTTTACTTTCAATTCCTTTTATATTTTTTAAGGTATTAACATTAACATTTTTCATAACTCCAAGTAGGACGTTTCTGTTCATAAATGTAAGCACTGTGGCAGCAGTAATGCAATATTTAGAAAATGTACTCTTGATAGTCAAGTCCTTTTAAAAACAAGTACTTACTTTAAAGGTACAGTTACTTTAAAGAGATACTCCACTTTTTATGGAAATAGGCTCATTTTACAACTCCCCCAGAGTTAAACAGTTGGATTTTACCGTTTTCGAATCCATTCAGCCAATTTTCTGATATTTAGAAGAATATCAGTAACCAGACAGTTTCTGGTCTCATTGAATTCCATAGTAGGAAAAAAAAAATACTATGGAAGTCAATGAGACCAGAAACTGTCTGGTTACTGATATTCTTCTAAATATCAGAAAATTGGCTGAATGGATTTGAAAACGGTAAAACTCAACTGTTTAACTCTGGGGGAGTTGTAAAATGAGCCTATTTCCAAAAAAAGTGGAGTATCCCTTTAAGTAGACATCTGACTGTAGTGTTTTATTTGTACTTGAGTAAAATTTAGCAAAGGGTATCTGTACTTTTACTCAAGTAATGAAGCTGTGTACTCTGTCCGCCTCTGGTTCCCTCACAAAACTTTTGCGTGCCATGTTGTGTTCCCTTGCTAAACTTTTGTTTCTGTCGAGTAACTTTTGCATTGGGTTCCCTCACTAAAATTGTGTTCCCCCAAGAATCTTTTTCTCTCACAAAACTGATGTGTTCCCCAGAGAAACTTTCTCAAGAGGAACACAAAACATTTGAAAGCGAACGCAAATCAGTGACATAATATCTCCTCGCATCTCATTTTTTTCCATCACCATATCCCTTTAGGGCAGGGTTCCCCAAATCCGGTCCTGGAGGACAAATGCCCTGCAGAGATGAGCTCAAACCCTGTTCAAACTCACCGGTAACTTTGTAGACCTCGACTAGCTTGTTGTTCAGGTGTGTTTGATCGGGGTTTGGAGGTGAACTCTGCATGGCAGTGGCCCTCAAGGACCGGATTGGCAAAACTTTGGGGCTTTTTTGTTTTTGGGGCTCAGTGATAAGGTAAATTTACAAAAGAAAGCAAAAAGTTTTCTGTGGGCATCAACAGCAGTCCTTTAAGGGATAGTTCACTTTGAAATGAATTTTTTTTATGTTTTATCGTACCGCAAGGGCATCCAAGATGAAGGTGTCTATGTTTCGGCAGTAGTTTCAATTTTGATATTTTTAGGTCAAACCGTTCTTGTCTGTCAGTCATATAATGGAGGTCTATGGTCACCACCTCAAAGAGCATGCACAGAGAAGTCCAAATTAAACATGATTTAATGACTCGCAAATGTAAGGACACATTGATGGCCTAAGACACGAAATGAGCGGTTTGTGTGAGAAAACGAATAGTATTTATATAGTTTTTACCTCTTGTAACCACAGCCACGTCCAAGTGATCTCTCGCGCGTGTACATAATATTGTTTACACAGAGATTTCGGAAGCTTTACCTTTCACTGTGAAGATCTAAACATATTTAGATATACAGGAAATTGCAAAGGAAGACAATTTTGATATATCAACAGACAACGTTGAAATTTTTCCCCAACCGGGCGAGAGATCACTCCCGGCGCTTGCGCAGGCCAAAGTGGCCGCGTCCTCAGATCACGTGGCTGTGGTTACAGAGGTAAAAACGATATAAATACTGTTCGTTTTCTCACACAAACCACTCGTTTCGTGTCTTGGGCCATCAATGTGTCCTTACATTTACGAGTCATTAAATCATGTTTAATTTGGACTTCTCTGTGCATGCTCTTTGAGGTGGTGACCATAGACCTCCATTATATCACTGATATTGAAACTACTGTGGAAACAAAGACGCCTACATCTTGGATGCCCTTGAGGTAAGCTAAAACATACCAAAAATTAATTTCAAAGTGAACTATCCCTTTAAACTCAAAATAAGCTAATAATATTCCTTTAACCATCACTGAAAACTTGCTGCATAGACGCTGGAATCAGTAAAGAATAAAAGTGTCCTATTATTTAATGCTGAAAGGACATTGAACCCCCTTTCCCGAACACACAGGTTTAAGACACATGCACTCGAATCGGATCACATCAGGCTTCTCCTGCATCACAAGACATGCGTGTGCTCTCGTGCAACGTTCAGTCATCAGGCAAGAGAAAGAGAGAGAAACCTATAATCAAGAGATCTGACACACAAAAGAAACCCAAGGGAAGAAGAAATGAGGAGGGACACGACTGAAGGATGACAGATTTGCAAAGGGATGGATGGAGCAAGTGGAGAGAGAGAGCGAGAGAGTGCAAAAACAAGAAATAAGAAGAGATAGATGGACCCTGTTGGAAAATCCAGCTAAAACCAGCCGCTGAAATGCCACTTTAAATCACACTTGTCACTTCACATGTCAGTCAGGTGGTCTTTTTCTATCCGCATCTGCACTCCACTCACTTCTATTCATACACATATGAAAATTAACCATGCTTTTATTGTGGTAAAAGTGTAGTCACCATGTTTTTTTTTGGCAGATTGATTACCATTTGTATAACAGTTTTATGACTAATTCCATGGTTAGTGTTGCAAAACCATGTTTAATTTGTGGTTACCATGGTTTTACTAGAGTAAACATGACTTTGGGTTTTATTTGGTTTCATTTTCGTAAGGGATGTGGACATGTGAGACTTAAAGGAGTAGTTCACTTTAAAAAAAAACTTGATGAACTTCAATGGGAACCAAACGCTTCACGGTCCAAGAGACAGTTCAAACTGTTCAAAGGGCTTTAAACAATTCCAGACGATGAATAAGGGTCTTATCAAGTGAAACGATCGCTAATTTAAAAAAAAAAAAAAAAAATAACAAAGTTTAAGTTTTATAAGTTCAAATGGTCGCCTTGCTTTGTTCTGTGACGCGCGTTCGTGACTGTCCTGTTCGAACTCGTTCATCAAAATGAACTAATCTTTTTTCATGTCATTTGGTTCATTCGACGGACGAAATGAACGAGTTGACTCGGGAAAAGATTTGTTCATTTTCATGAACAGGAGAGTCACGAATGCGCATCACAGAACAGAGCAAGGCGACCATTTGAACTTATAAAACTTAAACTTTGTTATTTTTTTTATTAAATGAGTGATCGTTTCGCTTGATAAGACCCGTATTCATCATCTGGAATCGTTTAAAGCCCTTTGAACAGTTAGCAGGTTGCACTGAAACTGTCTTTTGGACCTTGAACCGTTTTGTTCCCATTGAAGTCCATTATATGGAGAAAAATCCTGGAATGTTTTCATCAAAAACCTTAATTTCTTTTCGACTGAAGAAAGAAAGACATGGACATCTTGGATGACATGGGGGTGAGTAAATTATCAGCAAAAGTTTTTTTTAAAAGTGAACTACTCCTTTAAACTAGACGATAATGCATATAATAAAGTCTGGCTGTGGGGAAATGTGTTCGAAGTTTAACATATGCTGGTCAAGATGGTTAGTGGGTCGTGGTTTTGAACTGGTAAAACATCTTTGCCAAACCGTTAAACCATTTTACATCAGCAAAAACCCGCTGTCAAAAAAAAAAAACACAACAATTTGACTGCTTAAAACTAATATGACCTGGCTTTTCCAGCAGAGGAGAGGAAAGATCGATGATTTTATGAGCCGTTCACACTGATAGTGATTTATAGCAACAAAATGAGGAATTTTTAATTTGTATCAATAGGAGCAGAAAGTACTGCCGGCTTCTTCAGCGATGCAACAAGGCATATTTAATGCATTAAAAATACTTTTATAATGCATTATACATAAAGGCTTTAAGTAAAGTGCTCCCGTTATTTTTCCTTCACGCAAACAGAGCAGCTACCACTAATAGAGTGCATTTAGAATGCATTTAGCTTTGCATTTTATCCAAAATAACTTCATGTACACTAATGTTCAAAAGTTTGAGGTGGATAAGATCTTTAAAGGTCTCTTATCCTCATTAAGACTGCATATATTTGATAAAAAAATATCAAATTTAAAATAACCACTTGCTACATGAATATATTTTAAAATATAATCTATTCCTGATGCAAAGCTAAATTTTCAGCATCATTCCTCCAGTCTCCATTGCCATTCTAATATACTGATTTGCTTCTCAAGAAACATTTCTTATTCTTTCTCTACCAGTTGATCTAATACAAACCGTGTCAGAAACTGTGCATTCTGAACGATTCTGTTTCATGCATTTATAATCATGCATCTTGTGATGCATTATTCACTGCTGCGATTAAAAAAAAAAAACGTTCCTCTCCTGAACTCTGATTTTCAGCTGCTCCATTTGCGATGAGATTTTTCCAAACAATGGCTGGTTGCGCAGAACAAACGCCCACTACAGCTCCACCGAGTGACCCGCAGTCAGTGTGAACGGGGCTTTATGAGAGATGGACAAAGAGAGAGAAATGGAGGAATAAAGAAAGAGAGATCTAATCCCCAGTGCTGAACACGAGACCGCTGCAACCGTGACATGCTCCAAGCTCCATGCTGAATATGAATCATGAGAAGATGGATGGACGTGACGAGGGCTACCTTGTTCCACCAGACCGGCGGTGGCCCCTGCCGCAGCGGCGGCTGCAGAGACTGAGGAGGGAGCCGTGGTCTGCCTGCCCACTGTCACACACACACAGACACACACATATGCCCATCGTGCCATAGACCACTGCTTCTCAACTGGTTTTGCCAACACTGAATCAATATTGAGTAAAGCTCAAAAGTAACCCCAAAAAAGCCCATTTCAGAAGGCCAGATTTAGTGGCTACCCTGGTACGTTTTCCATTCGCACTTTTCTCGAGACCACGTATCACGGCCTTTGGCGGTCTTTGGTCTTGTCTAGGTCTCGCAGTCTCAGACCGATATAGTGGTCGGGGGATTTAGCAATACAACACTACGATATCCGCAACGGATTAAAGGGCGGTGCGGTGTGCGCGAGCCACATGAGAAAAAAACGTATCCGCGCCACTGATCGCCGAGGCAACGAGCACTTTGATCACTTGATTTAAAAAACACATATAATGTACAGTTTTTGATGTATTAATTAGGGCTGTCACACGATTAATCGCGATTAATCGCATCCAAAATAAAAGTTTGTGTTTACGTAATATATGTGGGGGCACTGTGTATAATTATTTTATATATATATATAAATACACACACATGCTTGTATATATTTAAGAAATATTTATTTCTGTATATAGATTTATATATAATTTATATTACATATACATATAAATATTTTATATATAAAACATATTTTTTTCTTAAATATACATGCATGTGTTATACAAAATAATTATACACAGTGCACCCACATATATTACGTAAACACAGTTTTATTTTGGATGCGATTAATCGTGATTAATCGTTTGACAGCCTTAGTATTAATATTTAGTAAAACACACATATATATGTGACATGATTGGTTTTAACTTCATTCAGGAGATTCTGGGTTACTGACAGATGACTTTGAGCGCACCGCCAACGGTGTGTGTGTAACCATAGCGACAAAACGACCAACGTTCGGATCCTGCACTTAATATGTGCCTAATATTAAGTAAAAAGCTTGAATTAAAAGCAAGTATTGAAGTAAACCATTAATCAGTCAGTATCAATATAAGAACAATTAGACAAATAACAAGCAAAAAAATTAATAAACCGTTGTTTAGGTTTTTATGTAGATCTAATAGGAGTATTCAAGTGAGAAAAGCTACAGAAATGTAATAAATGAATAAATGTAAAATAAAACTGCATAGATCTCATTAAAAAAACATTTATTCAGTCAATTTGTTATTCAAAAATCCATGTTTCAAGATCTATGCATATGAATCAGCAGGATTTGTAATGGATGCATCGAGAAAACAAGTGAATCGTTTTACTCAGTCAGAATAAAACCTTTTGCAGAAGGTTATATGTATAGTAGACTTGTAGTCAACAACGCATAAACCGAGACCAAGACACTACCAAGACCAGAGGCTATCGAGACCAAGACAAGACCAAGACAGAGACCGGAGGGGAAAAAAACAGACTAGTGTTGTTGAAGCTAAGCAATATCATGTAAGATTTTGTTTTGCATCGCCTGCCTATCTCGGCCGATTTTGAAGTCTCCAAATGAATCCATTCTCGAACTTTTAAATGCATAATTATATATTTAAAAATGAAATTATAAGCTTAAAAGGAGTAGTTCACTTTTTTTTGAAAAAACTTTTGCTGATAATTTACTCGAAAAGAAATTAAGGTTTTTGATGAAAACATTCCAGGATTTTCTCCATATAATGGACTTCATTGGGAACCAAACGGTTCAAGGTCCAAAAGACAGTTTCAGTGAAAAATAAACGAATCTTTTTCCGAGTAAATTTGTTAATTTCGTTCGTTGAATGAACCAAATGACTTGAAAAAAGATTCGTTCATTTTGATAAGCGAGTTCGAACAGGAGAGTTACGAACGCGCATCATAGAACAGCAAGGCGACCATTTGAGCTTATAAAACTTAAACTTTGTTATTTATTTATTAAATGAGCGATCGTTTCTCTTGATAAGACCCTTATTCATCATCTGAAATCGTTTAAAGCCCTTTGAACAGTTTGCAGTTTGCACAGAAACTCTCATTTGGACCTTGAACCGTTTGGTTCCCAGTAAAGTCCATTATATGGAGAAAATCCTGGAATGTTTTCATTAAAAACCTTAATTTCTTTTCAACTGAAGAAAGAAAGACATGGACATCTTGGATGACATGTGGGTGAGTAAATTATCTGCAAAAGTTTTTTTTAAAAGTGAACTACTCCTTTAACTTTCGTTGCGGTATTGAAATTGGTAAGAATTGCCATCTAAAGTACCAACCTAACCATAACAACTCTATTTACAGCAAAAATAATATATATTGTTATTGTGAAATAAAATTACGTTATTGGTCATATCGAACACCAAAAAAAATATAAAAAAATCCTGAATCGACCTACGATTGAAAATAATCACACCCCTATGGGCCAATCAGCTGTAGGCAAAGTAAAATATATCTGATGCAATACAGCAAATATATTAAGACAATTAATATTAAACTTTTATTTAAAATTAAAATAAATGCATATTTATATATAAATAGAAGATTTAAAATATATAAAGTTCTTTTTTAAACCACTTTCTTTTCAACTTTGTAAATCTATGTATTGAATAAATTGATTAACTTGCATTAAACAGCCAGATATGTTCCTTCTCAAGCTTTCATGACAGCTCCAGTGTTTTTCCTGCCTTTTAAATGAACTTAAATTCATGATATTTTTCATAATGATCTCTTAATCTTCAGCAGAAAGTGAATTGCGCGAAGAGAATCAAATCTCTCCATGTTTTGTGAGATTGCTCATCGCACTGAAGAGTTAATCATAAGATCAAACCCTGAGTTGACGTAAAACATTTAAACCAAATGCGCTGAAAATGATCTTCTGCCAAGTGACAGACAAATTAACACCACAGACATAAGGCCTTTGACGTTCGCAGTTCGACACATTTTTAGGTCACGGCACACCAGTTGAGAACCACTGCTGTAGACATTGAGAGAAACTAAAGGATAGAACAGTCTGTTAGCATGGAGAGAGTTAGCTGGAAACACAAGCTGCCGTCTGCAACCAGAGAGTCCATTACAGTAGTAATCATATAATGAGTTTTCCCCTGTCATTCTGGAATAAAGAAAAGGCTCATTTTCTTGTCAAGCTCTCTTCGGGGAGCCACTCTCTCCAATCAGTGGGGAATAAACGCCATGGCAAAGCATCTATTTGGGGTGTTGTGAGAAGGAAGTAGAAATACAGAGTGAGGTAAGCAAGAGATGAAGAAAACAAGAAATGAATACATATGCAATCTAATGTTCACCCACATTTACTCTTAACAGTACAGTCCGATTCATGAACAAATGACTCTTCTTTTACTGATTCAGTCAAGACGACTCGCTGAGTTATTGGTTTGAATCAAATCTAATGAGTTGTACGCTGCTGAATTAAAACTGACTTGATTACTAAATGGATGTTTGACATGTAGGTAAAGAAGTAGTTCACTTTTAAGAAAACTCAAACCCATGTCATCCAAGATGTCCATGTCATTCTTTCTTCAGTCGAAAAGAAATTAAGGTTTTTGATGAAAACATTCCAGGATTTTCTCCATATAATGGACTTCAATGGGAACCAAACGGTTCAAGGTTCAAAAGACAGTTTCAGTACAAACTGTTCAAAGGGCTTTAAACGATTCCAGGCGATGAATAAGGATCTTATCAAGCGAAACGATCGCTCATTTAGTAAAATAAATAAATAAAGTTTACGTTTTATAAGCTCAACTGGTCGCCTTGCTCTGTTCTGTGATGCACGTTCGTGACTCTCCTGTTTGAACTCGTTTATCAAAATGAACGAATCTTTTCCTGAGTCAACTCGTTCATTTTGTTCGTTGAATGAACCAAATGACACGAAAAACGATTCATTCACTTTGATAAACGAGGTCGAACAGGAGAGTAACGAACAGAGCAAGATGACCATTTGAGCTTATAAAATTTAAACTTTGTTATTTTTTTTAAATGAGTGATCATTTTGCTTGATAAGACTGGAATCGTTTAAAGCCCTTTGAAAAGTTTGCAGTTTGCACTGAAACTGTCTTTTCTGGAATGAAAATCCTGGAATGTTTTCATCAAAAACCTTAATTTGTTTTCGACTGAAGAAAGAAAGACATGGACATCTTGGATGACATGGAGGTGAGTAAATTATCAGCAAAAGTTTTTTTTAAAAGTGAACTACTCCTTTAAAGATACACGTCAAAAATAAATAAAAAATAAAAATTTCTAATAAAAACATAAAAAGAAAGTACCAAAAAATAGGTACCAAGTAACATTTGTTGACAATAATTGGCTTAACTGGACTTGGCAATTTCATAGTAGAAGAACAAAAAAAATCGAAACAGTAGATATAATAATATACATATAATGATATTATTATGAATGCATTTTATTATATTATTATGAAGTAAATAATAATAATCTAATCTCATCTAATCTAATCTAATCTAATTAGGGCTGTGAAATGATTGATCGTGAATAATCGCATCCAAAATAAAAGTTTGCGTTTACAGAATATATGTGTGTGTAGTGTGTATAATTATTTTGTATATATAAATGCACACATATGCATGTATATATTTAAGAAAAATGTATTAATACATCAAATATGTATATTTATGTAAAATTAAATTTTGTATAAATATAAATATATATAAAGTATATATATAATTAAATATATGCATGCATGTGTGTGCATTTATATATACAAAATAATTATACATACTGCACACACATATATTATGTAAACACAAACTTTTATTTTGGATGCGATTAATCGCGATTAATCGTTTCACAGCCCTAAATATAATATGATATATAATTAGGGCTGTCAAAATGAACACAGCATCCATTTTTTCTTGTCATCCTTTGGCAAGCATGATCACGCTCTTATTCATACAAGTGTTTTTAAAGCATTCAAGTGCAATAAGAAGACACAAAAGAGTATTGGTGTTGGTGCACATCTGTGACAAAGTGCCCGTTTGTCAAGTATCCTCAGTTAAATGAGCCTAATAATCCTGCTGCTGTCTGCCATTAATGTTTATCAAAGAACTATATTTATTATATATACTATATTTTTTTACTATATATAATGTATAATTCATGATGTGAATACTGTGAAGTGTTTGATAGCTGAATGCCTATAATTAATGGCTAAAATTGAGAAAAAAAAATGACAGCATATATATAAAAGAATGTAAATACATATACATATTTTAGAGATGTCAAACAAATAATCGCGATTAATCGCATCCATAATAAAACTTTGTTTATATAATATATGTGGGTGTACTGTGTATAATTATTTTATATATATAAATACACACACATGCTTGTACATATTTAAGAAATATTTTTATGTATATACTGTAAATAGATTTATATATAATTTATATTATATATAAATATTTTATATATAAATATTTTTTTCTTAAATATACATGCATGTGTGTGTCTATTTACATATATATATATATATATATATAAAATAATTATACAAAGTGCACCCACATATATTATGTAAACACAAACTTTTATTTTGGATGCGATTAATCGCGATTAATCATTTGACAGCCCTAATATATATATAAAATACATAAACATGAAATCCACGTTTTTTCTTTAAACATGGACAATTTCTCTACTATGGAATAGCCAAGGCAGATTTATTTAGAACTTTTGTGATGATTACATATTTTCAATTTCTCCCCCCAAAAAAGACAGAATAAGGTGCATTTATATACTATATATAAAAATAAAATGTCCCCATCAAAGGCCGTATAAAGGATAAGGGAATGACATATGAGGGCAAGTGTGTGGAGTGACGCTCGGACACTCCCACGCCTCCTCTACCACTGAGTCACCCCGCGGGATGAGGTAATTACAGTAATGAGAGCAGAGAGAGGACGGGGGACGAGCCTCTGATGGAGAGAGCAAGAGAGAGAGAGAGAGAGAGTGAGAGAGTGGCCATCTAAAACGCTCCTCAAACAGGAACACTGTTGCTTCCGCCCACCAGCCTGCTGTTGAAGTGCAAGTGAGGGAGAGTGTGTGTGTGTGTGTGTGTGTGTCGGGAAGTGAGAGAGCAGATGCTACATTACAGCAGATATAAATCACATGTTATTATAAACGCCAGTTATCACAAGCGGCATTTGGCAAAGCTACAAACATCTAAAACACGAGGCCCGCTGCTCACAAACGCCACGCACTTCCTACAGAACCACACGTCTCTGAATCAATCTGTCAGGACACGGCCCGACTCGTCCAGCTGCTCTCCGAATCCAACAGTCAGATCAGAAACTGAGGATCGTTCCCTTAGCTGCGAGATTTCCTTTTGTACTGAAGTGTCTGATGCCTCAAGCCACAAGGCAGGATTTATTAATAGCATAAATACTTAAGTAGACCATTTAAAGGGACAGTACACCCAAAAATGACAACTCCGTCATCATTTGCGTCTTTCCAAAATGAGGAATCATTTCCTTTCCCCGTCGCAGACAAAAAATGTCAGACAGAATGTTGATGCTGCTCTTTTTACTTAATAAAAGTGAATAGTGATGAACATCCAAAAAAGCACCATAAATGCATTATATGTATAGTGTATATAATAATATATTACTTCTGAACACGTATGGAAAAAAGCTTTTACTCTTACACAAAGCTATCAGTTGGCTTCAGAAGACGTGAAATATAGCAAACAAATGGCAAGGATTCATTTGATGTTGTGTAATAATTAGAGCTAATAGTCACCATTCACTTGCATCATATGAAAATTGCATAATTATATGCATAAAAAAGTCATACGAGTTTGTTCATTTTGGGGTGAACAATTCCTTTTCAGTTTTGTTTTTGTTAACTAAAACTTTTTTAAAAATTGGCACAGGAATAAAGCTGAAATAAAATAAAATATAAATATTAGAAGTGAAATTTTGCCTTAAAATCCTAACACAAAAATCTAGAAATGCTGCCTTGGCAACTACTAATAATAACTAAATTACTTAAACTTTAAAGGAATTGTTCACTTTGAAATTAATTTTTGATATGTTTTAACTTACCTGAAGGGCATCCAAGATGTAGGCGTCTTCATTTCCGCAGTAGTTTCAATTTTGAAATTTTTAGGTCAAACCGTTCTTGTCTGTCAGTCATATAATGGAGGTCTATGGTCACCACCTCAAAGAGCATGCACAGAGAAGTCCAAATTAAACATGATTTAATGACTCGTAAATGTAAGTACACATTGATGGCCTAAGACACGAAACGAGCGGTTTGTGTGAGAAAACGAACAGTATTTATATCGTGTTTACCTCTTGTAACCACAGCCACGTCCAAGTGATCTGAGGACGTGGGCGCTTTGTGGCTGAGGTAAGAGGGCAAGAGGTAAAAAACGATATAAATACTGTTCGTTTTCTCACACAAACCGCTCGTTTCGTGTCTTAGGCCATCAATGTGTACTTACATTTACAAGTCATTAAATCATGTTTAATTTGGACTTCTCTGTGCATGCTCTTTGAGGTGGTGACCATAGACCTCCTTTATATGACTGACAGACAAGAACGGTTTGACCTAAAAATGTCAAAATACTGCAGAAACAAAGACACCTTCATCTTGGATGCCCTTGAGGTAAGCTAAAACATACCAATAATTGATTTCACAGTGAACTATCCCTTTAAGTACTAAAATTACTAACACACAAAAAAAACAAAAAACAAAAGCACATAAATTACAAAAATTTCAATGTGAAAATATAAAAGGAAATGTTGATTAAAAATATTAACATATCCTACAATATTGTATAAATAATTCTAAAACAACACTGTAAATAAGAGTTTGTGTTGAGGATTTCAAAATAGAAGTCAGATTCATTTATTGATTTGTAATTTTTTATTCCTCTACTTTAAGAAGTCAAATAGTTTAGTTAGCGCAGTTCTGGTTGGTCGAGTGATTGTGCGGACCTTTGGTTTTGTCTTTTTTGGGCACTATGTGAACAGTTGGTCTAGTGATTTAGCACATAATATCTTGATGTGAACTTACCTGAGAAATTGCGCGACACCAGCATGGTGGTCAGAATCGCACCCTAGACGCGAGAAAGAGAGTAAGGCGAACAGAAGAATCAAGCGGGGGTTTTCAGACTCACATCTAGTTTCAGGAATTATGACTTTGAAGAAGAGACATCAGCACACCTTGAGTTTCCTTCTTGCGTTGAACTTCTTCAGGCACTCGACCGTTTCCTGTCTGTGCATCATGGACGCCACTGTGGAGCGTTGCTGTGAGAAACAGAAGAATCATTTTATTGATTCAAATTAAAGAATTGTTTTGCATATACTTTTGGGTCTTAAAGTTAATATGAAAACTAAAACTGATCCTATTTGCATTGCTTGAAATATACCACTTCTCAGAAGTAATATGGGTGTCATGTTTTTTTGAGCATATGTATTCTGGTGTGTGTTGGTATTCTGTTCTGGTCGGTGGCCGGTAATACTCACACAGACCCACGGGTGTTTAAGGGCCTCTTGCGCCGTGATTCTCTTGCCTGGATTGATGGTCAACATCTGATTGATGAGGTTTTTGGCTTCAGGGGTAACCGTGTCCCATTCTGGGGAGGGGAACTACAGGAAACAAAGGAACACAGTAATATTTTGACTCCATAACTTGTACTGTAGGATAGAAACCAAAATGAGACTCACGTCATAAGCCCCGGCTTTGATCTGTTGGTAGAGCTTGTGCTGGTCTTCATCCCAAAATGGAGGATATCCCACCAGCAGAATATACAGGATGACTCCTGCAATTATAGACATTTCACTGATACCAGATTCTATGCAATTCTCTAAATTATATTACAAAAATATGTATTTAATAGAGAGAGAGAGAGAGAAATTTAAAAATAATAATACACAAGTTTTTCAAATATATTTTAACAAATGCAAATATTATTATATAAAGTATTTTAAAATATAATAAAAATAAACTAAAATGGCAAATGTTTTAACCCAAAGGGCAAAAAACATATATATATATTTAATTCCAAATTTATTTTAACAAATATTTAATATATACATTATATAAAAATGCAATATAAATCAAAATTAAAGTGGTAAACAATGGCGTTGTTCATTTTGTAAAAAACATTTTTTTTTCATATTAAATTAAAAATAATATATTTTTTATTTAATATGAGATCATTTTAGTTTATATATATATATATATATATATATATATACTAGGGCTGTCAAATGATTAATCGCGATTAATAGCATCCAAAATAAAAGTGTGTATGTATATATATAAACACACACATGCATGTATATTTAAGAAAAAAGTATTATTTATATATACAGTATATATATATAAAATATTTATATTTATATATACTATAAATTATATATAAATCTATATACAGCATATACATGAAAATATTGCTTAAATATATACAAGCATATGTGTGTATTTATATATATATATACACAAAATAATTATACACAGTGCACCCACATATATTATGTAAACACACACTTTTATTTTGGAATGTGATTAATCGCGATTAATCGTTTGACAGCCCATATATATATATATATATATATATATATATATATATATGCACATATATACAGTATATATTTTACAAGAATGTATAACAAATATTATCAAATGTAAATAATATTATATAAATTATAAAAAATAAAATATAAATATAAACTAAAATGACAAATGTTGTCAAAACAGCTATGCTTTTAATGTCTAATTTCATTTTTTAATATAAGGGCTGTCAAACGATTAATTGCGATTATAATTATGTATACTTATATAACAAAATTATAAAAGATAATTACACATAATGAAAAAAATCTAAATAATAAAATAAAGCAAAAATATATTACATGAACTAAAATATAAAAAAATATTGAGTTAATATTTTTAAAAAGTGTAAATTGTATTGTTTACTAATATAGAGACATATTATATAAAATTTAAACTTAAATTCTTTTTAAGTCAAGATTGATAAAGTTTTGATTAACCACATTTATTTTCTGATAGCAAACAAACATAAGATGCAACAAAGGGGAACACTAATAATGCGTGTTACATTTTGAGAATGACTGTGAATCTGTGAATTGTTTCATTGATATACGAGCTGTCCTAATGAACCACTTAGTGGAAATGAATCACTCCCGACGATAGACAAAACAACACCATCCCACCTACTGATCTGCAAAGTAATTAAACCGCTCAACTAGAGATACTCTACAGAAAGTGGATGTGAAACAGGACGGTGGTGAAAGCGGCGCTTGGCAACAGCCTCTTGACAACACCTGCCGGAGAGAGCTCTCCACATCTGAGGATGATGCGTCTGAATATGTGTGGGGTGTCGAGAGAGAGAAAGAAGATAGAAATAGATGCAAAGAACTCTATCGGGAGGAAGTGTGTGACTCACCACATGCCCAAATGTCCACAGGTTTCCCATAAGCCTCCTTTCTTAGCACTTCTGGGGAAAGGTAACCAGGCGTTCCAGCAAACCCTGCGTGCGAAAAAAATGCAACATACAGACTCGATCCATCTCAACGCTGCCTGGATGTTTGAGAAAACCATCACAATGTACGAGGAAATAACAAAGTATTAAACAAAATGATGAGCACTCAGGTGAGAGTTTAAAGTGACCACGTACCAAACCAGGCTTGCTGGTCCCCTTGTACTTCAATGGCCAGGCCAAAGTCGGCCAACTTGACGGCAGCGTTCTTGCATTTACTGGCCAAGAGCAGGTTTTCCGGCTGGGGGGGAGATCAGGGGCACACTCATATTACTGCTGAACCCAAATCTGATACACGTCACCGCATAACATACAACCACAGCTGTGCGCGAGATACATAAAATATAAGCTGTGCTGGGCAGAGTACTGTCACCTGTAGACTTCACTAAAAGCACTTTTATATTGATTTCAACTGTAAAAAAAAATAATAATAATTTTTGATTAGCATGTGCTTTAATTATCTCTGCTTTACATCCATATGTGAGATCTTCCTACTTGATATATATGACCTTTGACCTTATTAAAAATTAGTGTAGTCAAACGATTAAAATAGCCTATTTAATTGCGATTAATCGCATTAATGTCATAGTTAACTCGTGATTAATCGCAATTGTTTTTTTATTGAAAACAACATTGGTATATAGGCTATTGTGTTCAATTTCACACTAACATTCTCACTTGGAGCAAATAATCTCTCACATGATGTAACACGGTCCATCAATAAAAGGGTGAAAGAAATACTGACGAGGTCCTGATATTGACGAGGGGGCGGAGAATTCGCATCATCTGTGTGTGTGTGTGTGTGTTTGGCAAGCGGTATTTGACTGGACATGCTGCGATGATGATAGCTCAGTTCACAACGAAAAAAACAAAAGATCACTTTGGTCTTGTCAATAGGCTTTCTGCACAACTTACTTCCGCATTCTCTGTAAAACAGGTCGAATCGCTTCCGGTCCAGGTTTTTTGTATGTTTTTCATGACATTTTTTGCGGTTTTACTCAAGATAACTTAAAAGGAGCGAGCAAAGATTAGCATAAACAATATCCCTCACATGTGCAGATTAATATTTAAACGTTTTATATTTTTTATTCTTCACAGTAACTTTAGATATTTAAATGGAATAAAACGCCAATAACAAAGTAAACTAGTTAGGTTAGCTGATTACCTTAAATATCCATAGATATCGTAGTCAGTTCTTACGGCCGTTAACACTTTCTCTGACAAGCGGATGCGATGAGACCCGTTTTCCGGTTTGGTCACGTGACGCACGGCATAAAGCCTATTGAACCATTTGGTAACTTTTAAAAGTAAACTTTTAATTCAGAATCTTACTGGCATCCATTTCGACGTCTCGTGCTCGTCAGCCACTCAAAACGTAACGTTAACCAACTATTTGGCCGGTTCGCAAGCCCAAACGAGTGTGTGCGCCGTGGCAGTTGTTTTGTTTACAGTCTAGCTAGATCCGCTTGCGCTTAGGCCGCCGAAGCAACTTAACGTCCTCACGCGGCACAAGCCATTGAAATGAATGGGTTTCATAACGAAGCACCACGTTCTGTTGCAAGAGCATGTGAAAAAAACAACAAAGTTTGCTAGGCCAAAAAGACCGTTAATCACGCGATAAAAAAAATTACGCCGTTAAAATGGGTTTGCGTTAACACCGTTAATAACACGTTTAACTGACAGCACTATTAAAAATCTTAACAAATCATTGAAATTTCTATAGTAAATATAAATATTTCTAGTTATGTCAAGCTCTGAAATATTTAAGCACACAGAAGCTGCTATTTGAGTAAAGAAAACTTTTTTCTCTTGATCACAAATGACTGGAAAACTCAAGTAAATTCATTGCCCATAAAGAGTATGAAAAACATTAAGTTCTTGAAACTTCTAAAATTTAGATTTTTTTAAAAATTTCAATAACTTGTGCATATAAGGCCCTGTTTACACGAGAACGCTTGCGGGTGAAAACGTAAAAATATTTTTATCGGATGTGCCTTTCGTTTACACGGCGACGGCGTTTTTGAGGCTCAAAAACGCAAAAAAGTGAAACCACCCTCCAGAGTGGAAATCTTAAAAACGCTCCACCACCGCGTTCCCGTGTAAACGGTAAAAACGCAAAAGTCTGCTTGTGCTTGACAGTGAAGGTTGTACGCAGGCGCGTGGACTTGGTGTTGTTGTAGTATGCACTCCTAGCTGCCTGGAGTGCATACTACATTGAATTTCACACACTTTTGCGTCTCCATTTGCACGCGGATTTCCCACACAAAACGCTCGTCTTAATGCAGAATAAAAAGTGATGACGCAACGCCACTTTTGCGTTTTCTCTTCAGAATCGTTTCCGTCTAAGTACTTGCCAATTTATTAGGTACACCTGTTCAACAGTTTGTTAACACAAATGTCAAATAATCAACTAATCATATTGCAGCAACTCAATGCATTTAGGCATGTAGACATGATCAAGACGATCTGCTGGAGTTCAAGCTGAGCATCAGAAAGGAGAAGAAAGGTGATTGAACGTGGCATGGTTGTTGGTGTCAGACGAGCTGCTCTGAGGATTTCAGAAACTGCTGATCAACTGGGATTTTCACAAACAACCATCTCTAGAGTTTACCAAGAAAACAGAAAATATCCAGTGAGCGGCAGTTCTGTGGGAGAAAATGCCTTGTTGATCTCAGAGGTCAGAGGAGAGCGACCAGTTGAGCTGATAGAAAGACACCAGTAACCCAAATAAACTCTTGTTACAACCGAGGTGCAGAAGAGCATCTCTGAACACACACCATTGACACTCCTGTCAGCTGAGAACTGAAAACTGAGGCTACAATTCACACACACTCACCAAAACTGGACAATAGAAGATTGAAAAACGTTGCCTGGAGTGATGAGTCTGGATTCCTGGTGGGACGTTCAGATGGTCAGGTCAGAATTTAAACAACATGAAAGCATGTATCCTGCCTTGTATCAGTGGTTCAGGCTGGTGGTGTAATGGATGTTTTCTTGGCACACTTTTGGCCTCTTAGTAACAATTGAGCATCATTAAACGCCACAGTCGACCTGAGTATCGTTGCTGACCGTGTCCATCCCTTTATGACCACAGTGTATCATCTTCCAGCTGGATAACACTCAATGTCGTAAAGCTTAAATCATGAACATGACAATGAGTTCATAGTCCAGTCACCAGATCTAAATCCAATAGAGCAGCTTTGGGATGTGCTGGAACGGGAGAGTCGCATCATGGATCTACAGCAACTGTTTGATATATATATATATATATTAGGGCTGTCAGTTTAACACGTTATTAACGATGTTAAAGCAAACCCATTTTAACGGCGTTAATTTTTTTATCGCGCGATTAACTGTCTTTTTGTCCTAGCAAACTTTGTCGTTTTTTCACATGCTTTTGCAACATTTTGGCGTCTCGCGCTCGTCATCCACTTAAAGCCGGCTCACAAGCCGAAACGTGTGTTTGCGGCGTGCCTGTTGTTTTGTTTACGGTCTAGATCCGCTTGCGCTTTGGTCGAAGAAGCAACAAAACGTCCTCAAGCGGCGCAAGCCATTGAAATGCGTTTCAAGGACGTTTTGTGCCGCACACACTCGTTTCGGCTTGCGAGCCGGCCAAATAGTAACGTTACGTTTTGAGTGCATGACGAGTGCAAGACGCCGAAATGGATGCCCAAAGATTGTGAATGGAAAGTTTACTTTCAGAAAGTTGTCCCATCGACAAGACCAAGTGATCTGTGATTTGTCGTTGTGGACTGAGCTATCATCATCGCAGCACGTCCAGTCTGATACACCACTTGATGATGGCCAAGCAAACAAACACACACACAGATGATGTGAATTCTCCGCCCCCTCGTCAATATCAGGACCTCGTCAGTATTTCTTTCACCCTTTTATTGATAGACAGTGTTACATTGGGTGAGAGATTATTTATATATGTTAGTGTGAAATTGAACACTATTTCAATGTTATTTTCAATAATAATAATAAAAAAACATTTGCACTAAACAAGCCAATCCACTTTTCCATGTTGATAAGAGCATTAAAATGAGAAAAAAATAATGTAACAAAAAGAAATCAAAAGACATTTAGAATAGATAAAAATGTGCGATTAATCGCGAGTTAACTATGACATTAATGCGAATAATCGCGATTAAATATTTTAATCGTTTGACAGCACTATATCTATATATATATATATATATATATATATATATATGAAGAGTTCAGATGCAAAAGCCTCTAAATGCCATTTGAAATTTTCTTCTTTAATGATGATTTTTGTCAAGCTTGTATATTTAAGTTTAGTGATTTCACTTAAATGGCAATGATAATTACCTATTAATTGTTATTTAAGTGAAATTACTGAACTTGAATATACAAGTTTGACAAAAATCATCATTAAAGAAGAAAATTTCAAATGGCATTTAGAGGCTTTTGCATCTGAACTCTTCATATATACACATTTTATTTAACTATTTTAATACATTTACACTCTTAATTTGTGTAAATGCATTTAATTAATTCATTTTTTTGGTGGAAATAAGCAGCTTTGTCACTCCAGCAGAGGTACCAGAATATCTCCACATATATGCTCTTTCCTCTGAGACCTGACTGGATCATCTTTAGCTTAACACAGTTCATTTGATTGACGGGATGGGCTCTCAGTGATCCCACTGGTGTTAGATAGATTTCAGAAAAATTAGCTTGCACAAAAAAAATCTACCTGCATAGATATTTCCACAGAACCTTTAACCTACATGAGTCGATTTGATTTCATGTTGATCTTAAAAACTGTACATAGTATAAATATGCACATACTACACTCTAAAAAATGCTGGGTTGTTTTAACCCAACTTTGGGTCAAATATGGACTAACCCAGCCGTTGGGTTAAATTTTTACATTACATTTTTAACCCAGCATTTTGGGTTTGTCCATATTTGACCCAAAATTGGGTTAAAACAACCCAGCATTTTTTAGAGTGTACTATTAAAAAAGTTGGGTTTAGTTGAGTTTAATTTTTAAAGAAATTAATACTTTTTTATTCAGCAAGGATGCATTAAACTGACCGAAACTATAAAGATCTTTATCTTGTTTATTATGTTTATTAATAAATAAGATATCTTTACTTAAAGATCCTTAGGTTATTTGAGCCTTGGTGAGCAAAAGAATTCTTTCAAAAACATAAACACATCTTCCCATGCAGATTGTCACGTACTGTAACCAACTGTCACTCATTTAGACGTATCGGTTAATAATACATCATATCCCACTTGACACACACATTCACACCTCCACACAATGTTCAGCAGAAGAGCGAGAGTGTGTGTGCTGTTATTAAGTAGGTTACGTTCCCTCTGCTCTGGTGGAAGTCGAGCCAGGTGGGAAATTGGGTCCAGGGAAACTTATTCAGGCTCAATCTTTGATCTCTTTCTTATGCTCACGCTACAGATGCCATATTGAAACAGAGACGGACGGTCTCAGTGTTCTGACGCTCAACCACCGTTGCCATCTGCTGGAGCTATTCATGGAGCTCGACGACATCTTGAAGTTTCGGGCTCATGATTTAAAATGCGTTCTGATTGAGGATCCGTAGGATGGTGTGAAATACTCAATAACCTTCAGCCGCATCCGGAGAAACGCCACTGGAAGCGCATCCAGACTGAGATTTGCATAAGTTGAGTCTTCGAAATACACTTACCTGAAGGATTATAAGGTACATACTAATACTGTGTTTGACCCCCTTTCGCCTCCAGAACTGCCTTAATTCTACGTGGCATTGATTCAACAAGGTTCTGAAAGCATTCTTTAGAAATGTTGGCCCATATTGATAGGATAGCATCTTGCAGTTGATGGAGATTTGAGGGATGCACATCCAGGACACGAAGCTCCCGTTCCACCACATCCCAAAGATGCTCTATTGGGTTGAGATCTGGTGACTGTGGGGGCCATTTTAGTACAGTCAACTCATTGTCATGTTCAAGAAACCAATTTGAAATGATTCGAGCTTTGTGGCATGGTGCATTATCCTGCTGGAAGTAGCCATCAGAGGATGGGGACATGGTGGCCATAAAGGGATGGACATGGTCAGAAACAATGCTCAGGTAGGCCGTGGCATTTAAACGATGCCCAATTGGCACTAAGGGGCCTAAAGTGTGCCAAGAAAACATCCCCACACCATTACACCTCCACCACCAGCCTGCACAGTAGTAACAAGGCATGATGGATCCATGTTCTCATTCTGTTTACGCCAAATTCTGACTCTACCATCTGAATGTCTCAACAGAAATCGAGACTCATCAGACCAGGCAACATTGAACGTCTTCAACTGTCCGATTTTGGTGAGCTCTTGCGAATTGTCGCCTCTTTTTCCTATTTGTAGTGGAGATGAGTGGTACCCGGTGGGGTCTTCTGCTGTTGTAGCCCATCCGCCTCAAGGTTGTGTGTGTTGTGGCTTCTCAAATGCTTTGCTGGATACCTCGGTTGTAACGAGTGGTTATTTCAGTCAAAGTTGCTCTTCTATCAGCTTGAATCAGTCGGCCCATTCTCCTCTGACCTCTAGCATCAACAAGGCATTTTCGCCCACAGGACTGCCGCATACTGGGTGTTTTTCCCTTTTCACACCATTCTTTGTAAACTCTAGAAATGGTTGTGTGTGAAAATCCCAGTAACTGAGCAGATTGACACCAACAACCATGCCACGCTCAAAATTGCTTAAATTGCTTTCCCATTCTGACATTCAGTTTGGAGTTCAGGAGATTGTCTTGACCAGGACCACACCCCTAAATGCATTGAAGCAACTGTCATGTGATTGGTTGATTAGATAATTGCATTAATGAGAAATTGAACAGGTGTTCCTAATAATACTTTAGGTGAGTGTATAAAAACAAAAACTTCTAAACTAAAGCAGGATTAGGAAGAGAAGCAACATGAAATCAAAACTGACCCCATATACTTCATTAATAAGCATTCGATATATCATTCTAGTTCAGCGTCAACTAGTTTGTGAACTCCTCAAATAAATTGCATTTAAATGGACATAATAAACAATGAAAAATGAATCTGACATACTAGCCCAATCTGAAGTTAAGCAAGAAAGAGATATCCATGCACACAACAGCACAGTCACCCATGCCAAATGGGAACTTGAGTATTAAGCCACACCTCCTACAGGTTATTAATCATCTCACCATCCGACTCATTATAATCGTACAGCATACGAGGCACATTTGGACATCAACGCATGCACAACACAAGCACAGAAAAACACATCACCTGTCACTCACCTTGAGATCTCGGTGCACCACGCCCATTTGATGGCAATGAAGCACCGCCTCCAGGATCTGCTGGATGCAGTGACTGCATGCAAACACCAGGGGGCGCATGTTAGTTTGAGCAATGCCATTCTCTCGTGCACAGGCACAGGCAAGTAATGCAGGGCCATTACAAGGAGCTACTAATAAATGTAACAATACATCTTCATCGCCAAACATAATAAAATATGTTAAGTGACTCCCTCTTCCAAAAAACTATCTTGTAAATCTTGCACATTTTCACAAGTGCAAGCAAAGACTTTTATCAACAGGATGAATCTCCATTCAACTGGTCCAGGTCACATTTCCTCCACAAATCAAAAGAAATGTTATTTATTCAGAAATACACTTTGTTATTATTTAAATGATTTTTATTGTTGTTATCATTTATTTAATTTTTCGTCAAATTTTAACCTGTTAATATCCTGGACCATTTTGGGGAATTTCCGCCTGGATTTGGCCTACCTAAATTGAAAAGTTAGATTTGTCAAAATTTTGGTGGCATTTTACAGAAAACCATTTCAAAAAATAGTGATAAAAGTGCTAAACATTTTTAAGTATATGTTGTCTGAGCTGTAATAAACACCAAAATTGATTTTTTAATTTTAAAATTCATTTTTGAAAGTGAATAACTTAGAGGAAACTGAGTTAGCCAGCTCTCAGATTTCATCAAAAATATCTCAATTTGTGTTCCGAAGATGAACGAAAGTCTGATGGTGTAACAACATGAGGGTGAGAAATTACTGACAGAATTTTCATTTTTGGGTGAACAAATGTTTATTCAATTAGTATTTGTATTTAAGTTGTTTAATTGTATTATATTTATTATAATAATTTTATTATGCCAGTTAAGTAGCCTGTTTAAAACAAGACCATTCTCAGTTGTAATCTGGAAAAGCATCATAAACCAATCATTTCTAGAGGGGCGTCACCACGGACGTCGCGGATAGACCTAAAACCAATCAGAGCGATGAAGGAGATGACGTATGCAAAGCGGCGAAGAAACATCTCCGAGTGTTGTTCTTTGTCGGTTTTTAACGAAAAGGAAACGTTTGAATCGCTTAAAACAGACGCGATAGCTGATTCGAACGAGTGATGTTCGACGGCGGCATCCATCTTTGTTATGTAGACTACAAAATCTGCTTTAAAATCCCAGCGCGGTCATCATCGTGTAAAGCCCGCCCCAACGTTTCTGATTGGTGCCGCGATTTCGACGGATTGGAAATGGGCTTGAATGAGCTCTTTGCCAGACTAACTTTCAAATCTAAATTTGCCGGAAGTTGCCCGGGGTTTCCCAGGCCACCAGTTAAACACATTTACAGTAATCCCACATTGTTGCTGTCTTAATCAGGGGCTCAAAGTTCGTCTAATTAATTCTTTATTTTGATTTCAGAGTAAAACATGACCCAGACACACAGAGATTCACCCTTGGATTTATCTTATCTGTAAAGAAACTGAAGGGTTAGCTTTCAAACACATTAAAAAAAATGGCACATAACTAAAAGCAACTTGGGACTTGAGGAAGACAACCCCTTTCTGGCACTTCTGGATGAAATGAAGCCTCTTTCTCTATATTATAAACTGTGTTGAGAAGTCTAAACGTGCATCTACGTCTTGTGCAACGGCAGACGTGATGCTTTTCCTGCATACAGAAACAGGAAGCTCTAGCTAACACTACATTCACCACCCACGACAACCGCGAGCATCAGGAGAGAAAGAGAGAGGGAGGCCAGAAAGAATGGCTAAAAGAGAGGTAAGACTGGCAGGCGGCCCTGGAGTGTTTTTTGGCAGTTGTGTGTTGAAATGTACCGGTGTGTGAGGAGAGGAAGGTGGACGTGTGAGTCAGCCTGTGTAGGCGTGTGCTGCTGATGTACTGAGACTCAGTGTGTGTGTACATGTGGTAACATATAAAGCTGTTTTCTAGTTCTTCTATACTAGGACTCTTCCACTGCTTTCTTTTGGGGGACAACACACCCATGAAGAGGAGTCTGACTGACAGCTGTAATCATTAGATCTGAGCACTTACTGGACATAATGTCCTGACATGAAAAACAACACGCCTATTTTTATTTGATCCATACATCCATATTTCCATCCATCCGTCTATCATTCCATCATCCAACAATCATTCCGCCTATCTATACATCCACCTATCGTTCCATCTGTGTATCGTTCCATCCATCCATCTATCTATCTATCTATCTATCTATCTATCTATCTATCTATCTATCTATCTATCTATCTATCTATCTATCTATCTATCTATCTATCTATCTATCTATCTATCTATCTATCTATCTATCTATCTATCCACCTGTCCATCTATCCACCTATCCATCTATCTACCTATCCATCTATCTACCTCTATCTATCTTTCCAACCTATTGTTCCATTCGTCTATCGTTCCATCCATGCGTCCATCATTCTATATCTATCTATCTATCCGTCCGTCCGTCTCTCTATCTATCTATCTATCTATCTATCTATCTATCTATCTATCTATCTATCTATCTATCTATCTATCTATCTATCTATCTATCTATCTATCCCCATCCATCCGTCTATCATTGCATTCATCTATCATTCCATCCATCCATGCAGCTGTCTATCTATGTATCTATCTATGTATCTATCTATCTACTGTTCCATCCATCCATCCATCCATCCATCCATCTATCTATCTATCTATCTATCTATCTATCTATCTATCTATCTATCTATCTATCTATCTATCTATCTATCTATCTATCTATCTATCTATCTATGTATCTATGTATCTATCTATCTATCTATCTATCTATCTATCTATCTATCTATCTATCTATCTATCTATCTATCGATCCTTTCATCTGTCTATCGTTCCATCCATCTATCTATCTATCTGTCTATCTATCTATCTATCTATCTATCTATCTATCTATCTATCTATCTATCTATCTATCTATCTATCTATCTATCTATCTATCTATCCGTCCATCCGTCCGTTCGTCTGTCTATCCATCCATCCATCCATCCATCCATCCATCCATCCATCCATCCATCCATCCATCCATCCATCCATCCATCCATCCATCCATCCATCCATCCATCTGTATGTCTGTCTATCCATCCATCCATCTATCTCTCCATATATCCTTCCATCTATCTATCTTTCCATCCATCCATCCATCCCTATAATTATAAATAATTTCAACCAAAAAAGAGAAAATAGCATAGACTTCCTCTATATTTGTCCTGCAAATACTAGATCAACTACAATTCTCAGATATTTCAGCAGATAATTTCATTTCATTTCATTTCATTATAACTGGATCTGATGATGAAATGAGCCACATCCGTTCAACTAACTTCTCTGTCACTTTTCCTGAAGGTTTGTTTTTCACCATCTGTGTCTCTTTACTGAATAAGACACATTTAGACCCAAACAAAAATGGTGAAAATGACTGAACAATGGACTTAACCTCTAACGCTGCTCCAAATGCTTACACTGAGTGCTGAAATCGTCAATAAATGAAAGGCAATAAAAACGACTGATGGCTGGATCAGGCTCACAGGCCGGCAGCTGAACAGCCCGGAGGCTAACACTGTTGGGCTCACTAATTTAACATAAAAAGATTCCGCAAGAAAGAAAAATCACAAATGGGATCTCTTTAAAGAAGTTATAACACAAGAAATCCAATTCTTCTTAAACCTTTGAGGTAGAAGAGTTCAACAGTGCAACTTCGAGAGCTCAAAACTTCTCTAGTCTGAAAGCAACATTACTGAAGCCCAGCTGCAGAATCAAATTTTGAAGAAAGTCTGAAATGGTATTTTCTAGTTAAAAATGCGGTAATAATCTTTGTTTTAATTACATTTCTTGTAGTTACCTGTGCATTTAAAGCTTTGGTGTAAAACTAGAGCAAAAGTGTAAAACTTTAGTAAAACAATATTTTAACTCGTGGGCATTTTACTACTGTTTTCTAGCTAAACCACCTCATCTCTCTAACTATATGTTGTATCTATCTATCTATCTATCTATCTATCTATCTATCTATCTATCTATCTATCTATCTATCTATCTATCTATCTATCTATCTATCTATCTATCTATCTATCTATCTATCTATCTATCCATCCATCCATCCATCCATCCATCCATCCATCCATCCATCCATCACTAAAAATATAAATAACTAAAAAGAGAGAAAACCGTATAAACCTCTCTGAGCTCCGTATAGAGCTCAAGAGAAATTCTCAGATATTTCAGCAGATAATTTCATTTCATTATAACTTGACCCGATGATGAAATGAGATGCATCCATTCAACTAACTTCTCTGTCAAAAAAACTCTATGTAAAACATAAAACATTAAGTTATGATTGTTTTTAGAGCCTATGAGTATGTTTTCAGAGCAAGTCATTACATTATCATCGATTTTAGAGCATATGAACCCAAAGCTTTGATTTGAGTCGCAAATGTCAAATTCACCCATGACCAAATTATCTCATCGATGTATGTCTCTAAACTCTTACAGGAATTTAAGGAGAACAACCTGAAACAAAGTTGATGGGTAAACTAAATTAAGTCTCCTGAGAAATAAAAGTGCACTTCCTGACTATTGTTCCTCGGTCAGCAAGTCAAGAGGTCAGACCTATCAAATGCACCAACAGCAGGTCATGTGGCGCAGGCGACCTCCCGTTTCTCCTCTCAAAGGTCTGGCTAAACCGAGCAGAAACTGAGCTTTATTTGAGCTTCTGAATCAAGACCACAACAAACTGCAAGACTCTGTGAGAGCCCTTCACTCAAGTGACTATTAAACAAAACAGCGGCACTCTGTCATGCTGAATGCCAGGCTTGACTGAAACAATACATTACACGCGCCCGAGAATTACCCAATTGCAAAGATAAATGACACTGTTTTGAAACAACAGAGAGGAAGACAGACAGCGATACAAGAAACAGAGAGCAGAAGAAAGAACGGGTGAGGAGAAACTCTCAGTGCATCAAGAGCAGTTCGGCTGTTTTCACACTCGAGCGTCTGCTGCCGACCCGACAATTTGGTTGGTTTGATCAATGGGGCAGAACGCTCAAATATACCTAATCACCCCCTAAACCTAAAGGATGCATATTAGTACCTAAAATGAATAGTTCATGCAAAAGGGAGAGTTCTGTGTGACATTTTTTCTCTGGAACACAAAACAAGATATTTTGAGGAACGTATGGGTCAGTATCGTCATTGTTAACATTAAGACTATTAGAGTGCAACAGTCTCCATAGGGAAATTGATTTTGAATGATAACTTATAAACCTTTAAAGAACCTTACTGTGAGCTGTGAGGCTGTTAATCAATGGTACTTGATTCTGTTAAAGATGTCAGCCTGCATTATTTCAACGTAGTTTTAAAATAATAGTGCTTAACAGCAGAAATCATGGTTGAAAAACTACATTACACTCTCAGAAAAAAAGGTACAAAAGCGGTCACTGGGGCTGTGCCCTTTCAAAAGGTACACTTTTGTACCTAAAGGCTGCATATTGGTACCTTAATGGTACATATTAGCACCTAAAATTTACATATTAGTGCCTAAAATGTACATATTGGCACCTAAAATATACATATTAGCACCTAAAATGTACATATTAACACCTACAATGTACATTTTAGTACCTAAAATGTACATATTAGCACCTGAAATGTAAATATTGGCAGCTAAAATGTACATACTGTATTAGCACCTAAAATGTTCATATTCACACCTAAAATGTACATATTAGCACCTGAAATGGTACAACCCCAGTGACAACTTTTGTACCTTTTTTCTGAGAGTGTACCCATAATGCTGGAAGGAAAATTCCACCAATCAGAGTCGAAACAAGCAAAAAGCAGCAAAAGATATCGTTAGCTCTGCCCACTCCAATGAAGCACCACAAATGTAAATCATTATACATTATATATATATATATATATATATATATATAAATAATGCATATATATTATATATATATATATGCATATTTTGCAATAAACTTATATATATATATATATACACACTCAAAAAATGAACTAGGAAAGTTGTGCACTATGAATATATCATAATATATTTAGCTTACTTATAATAATTTTGTTTTTTGACTTGAAATGTTTTTTTCTATTAGTCTCAGCTTAACAGTACAAAATCCTAACGTATTGTCTAAACGCAAACAAAATACAAACACAAAATAACATAATTGCATAATGCTGAAATAAAGCAAATTAATTATGTGGAAATCCCTTCCATGATTTTTTATGTTCATTCAAAGAGTTATTTATAATAGCAGTTTCATATTTTTTCCAGCATTTTTCAACATTGCTTCATGGGATTTTAGTTCTTTCAACCACATAAAGCTGTTAAGTACATGGTCTTTTACTTTTGTATTTTTGTCTGATTTTCAAATACTTTATTTTTTGCTTCAAATCAAAGTTTGTAATGTTCAGATTCACCTTGTAGCTGGTTGACTTGGTTCATGGCTTATAAAACTTTAATCAAGACTTTAATTCCAATGGGAGAAATTAATAGAAAAGAATACTTCCAGAAACCAACGCCGCTAAAAAAGTGGGTGGTGCTGTTGCATGCAATTGTACATTTTTCAATATCACATTTTTTCAATGTCACAATGTCTCATTGTGTTTCACACAAGATAGTCAGTCAAATAAGTTTGGAACGGCATGAAGCAATGAAGACAGAACCCTCATTTTTGTGAATTTATTATTATTTTTCTTAAAGTGAAAACAATAAAGCATAATTTGAGGCATTATAATAAAACTTGCTTTTTGATTATTGTTCAAAATTGACAACTTGCATTTGCAACAGACTGACTGTGAATTGGACTGTGAGTCATAGCCAAATAATGCAAAGTAAAAAGTGACCTTTAGAGGAATTCAGACCAAACTAATCACACACACACAAAACATTTAGTCTAGGATTTCATTTTAAATAATTTTCACTCAGAAATTGCACAAATAATTACAAAAAAAATGGAAAGTAACACGTTGAATTAAACATGAAATTTAGAAAAAAGTCTGAAATAGTATTTTCTTGTGAAACATGCTCCACAAATCAGTGTATTAATTACTTTCTTGCAATTCCCTGTGCATTTTAAGCAATGTTTTCAATCTTAGACCCTGTTTTCTAGCTAAAATGTAAAAAAAAAACTGCTGTTCGGGCTCAGAATAGTATTCGCATAATCCACTGCGAATCGTAGCCAAATAACACAATGTGAAATGAGATCATAACGAGAAATTAAACCAATTTCAAACCAAGTGTGAAAACAGCCATCGAGTGCAGAAACACACCTGAAGTCCCAGACGTACGGTTCAAGACAGTCAGACACACAAATGGGCGGCACGAAACAGGCAAGAATCACATGACACATGCAGGGGGCCAGTGCACTGCCCATACTGACCTTCAGGTCCCTGTGCACTATGTCATGATGGTGAATGTGACTGACACTCTCTAGAATCTGATGGATACAATGACTGTAAAGACAAGCGAGAGAGGAGAGGACAGACAGGAAACAAGAAGAAAAAGAATCGATGAGGGAAGAGAGCCGTGAAGGAGGTGGTGAATTAGTCACGGGGAGACAAGCGTGGGACAAGGAGGAACAACACAGATAAGAGAGACCGTTTGATACGATTGTATATGGAGAGGGTGATGAAATGAGACGAGTGATAACGGTGAAAGACCTGATGTTACACGACGCAGAACAATAGAAGCAGTCGGGCGGGGACGCATCATTTCCTGTATGACCTCACATGTGGGATGGAGAAAAGGAGGGAAGGGTGGATGAATCAAACAGAGTAGAGCTGCTGGAAATATGGAAATGATCTGTGTGTGTTTGTGTGTGTCTGGATGTTTAAGAGTGTATCAACTGTTTTCTGAAATGCTTACGGTGTTTTCTTCGCACACATCTAACACAGGCCTCATTAATAAGGATGGTCTGCAGCGTGAGAGCGTTTTGGGACCGTTGAGAGAAAAGTCACTCGTCCTTTTAGGCCAGTGCCGCTCGAAATCTTACATTCTTTTTGTGTGCAAAAAAACAGACTGACACAATAGAGATTGTTGAATAAAGTCGTTATTTTAGTTGGTTTTTTTTGCACACAAAAAGTATTCTCGTCTCTTCATAACATTAAGGCTGAACCACTGTAGTCACATGAACTATTTTAACGATGTCTTTACTACCTGAAATTTGCAATGACGTTGCTGGGTGGTTCAGAAACCTCTTTGATTTCTTCAAAAATATCTTACTTTGTGTTCCAAAGATCAACAAAAGTCTAACGGGTTTGGAACGACATGAGGGCGAGTAAATACTGAGAGAATTTCTTCATTTTTGGGTGAACTAACCCTTTAACGGTTTAGTTTTCTGTGACGTATTGATGTTTTATCACTCAAATAATGTAGCCGAATAAAAGATTCTGAAGTTGTCAACACGGCAAAAAAGAAAAGAGTTTAAACGTTTAGAAAATCAGCAATGTTGTAAGTCTTTCTTTTTGTCGAGACTGAACATGTTATGTATATAAATAAATAAATATATTTTAAATAAATAAAAAGCCAATATAAAAACATACCTGTTTCAAAAGTAAAAAAAAGAAGAAGAAAAAAGAAATGAATACTTTTATTCAGCAAGGATGTATTAAATTGATCAAAAGTGACAGTAAAGACATTTATAAAGTTACAAAATACTAGATTTTAACTAAATTTTGTTCTTTTGAACTTTCTATTTATGAAAAAAATCCTAAAAAAACAAAAACAAATCATGTTTTCACGGAAATATTGAAGGACAACTCCGGCGCAAAATGAACCTTTGGTCTAATAACACATTGGTACCTAGTTGACCGTTCTCATCTTACTCGAATGTAAAGAGTTTTATCTCTAAAAACAGTTTAGCGTATAATGCTGAATGCTAAAAATCGCTAGTTAATACCACTAACAAGTCTCAAAATAACCCCACACTAACACGGTAACATAATGAGGGTCCATACATGCAAAACCGAAGCATTGAGAACTTTGTTATGCCTGTTCAGATTACACGATTTTAACCCGATTTTGGCACAATCCGTTTGACGTAGGGTGTCGTGGGGATTTGTAAACGACAACGGGGGTCGGGACGCAAGATTCGATCGCATCATCTCATATAGTGTCATAGTGGGCAACAACCTACGTTGCGTCTGCGATGCTTCACGACATCACGACTAGCAACACTAGCATGTTTAATTTTTTAACGGTTCCGTCACATGTATGAGGTTGACCAATAGGAGCGCACAAGCTTTTCCGTACACAACATTCAAAAATGGCGAAACGAAAGAGAGACGATGGTGCTAACGTTAAAACTAAGTAAAAATATTAATATTGGAGTATTGACAGCCCATACTGTCCTCTTCGAGCAATCCAGGAACGTGTCCTTTGTCGGGATTTTTACCTTTGTCTGAACACAGGACAGCCAATACGCTTCATCCATTGTTTGTTATCGTTCGTTTCCGGAAGTCACTCGCTACTAGTTTCGCCTTCTCAATGAAATCACGCGCGGCGTTAAAGACGGCACGCGATGACTGGTCAGGTGTAAGTGTACAGAGAGTTTAATAAGAAGATATTTTACAAAGACAGTCCACTTTGCGTATACAGGCAGGAGCCATCTTTGGAAAACAGTCTCGACAAATCGAACTAGTCTCGACAAGTCGAACCTCATTATGTTACTGTGTTAGTGTGGGGTTATTTTGAGCCTTGTTAGTGGTATTAACTTTTATTTTTCATTACTCTATGCCCTATTTACCAGCGTTATACGCTAAACAGTTTTTGGAGATAAAACTATTTACATTCGATTATGATGAAAACAAATCTCAGAGAACGGTCGACTAGGTACCGATGTGTTATTAGACCAAAGGTTCATTTTGGGCCGCAGTTGTTCTTTAAAGGGGTCATGACATGTTTTTTTGTTTTGTTTTATTATGTTCCCTTAGGTGCAATTATAGTATTACTATAGTTTTTTGTACACATTTTTTTTTTTAAATGTAGTGATTTATGACATTTTCCCACCCTGTTTCTCACCTCTGATTCAAACAGTCTGTTTTGGGGTGTTTCCCCTTTAAGACTTCATTGGCTAACGTCAGTGCTGCTTATGCATAAATTATTAACGTTAATCATTTTGTATCACATGTAGACAACAGAATGCTCCACCACGTGAAACTTCGGTCTTCCAATCTTTTACCATCGTGTAAATTCTCAATTGATTTTGATTCTGATTTTGACTGGTATGTCACTTCGTACCGCGACGTCACTTGGATTCAGAATGAGCTGTATTTAGAGCTTGATTAAATAAATGGTTTGTTTATAATGGGGAGGACATCTTAAGCTATGAAACTTGCAGGAATTTTTAATAGTACATAGATCTCTTATATACCAAAAGATTTGGTTTCTCATGTCATGACCCCTTTAAGCAGCACAACTGTTTTGAACATTAACTGTTAAGTCTCAGTCAGGGATTTCTAGTACTCTTGAAACAGATCAAGCCAATGTGCGTGTTCATGTGGTGCTGTGCTGGAGAGCGCTGTATATGAGCTGACACTGTGATTATGTGTGTGAATTAGAGGCCTACTTTCAGACACTGCTCTAGTGGAGGCAGGTGGAGGGACTACGGGATACATTTCATCGTCTTGACGGTTGATGGGCGGCACTGTGACACGTTTCTACCCACGAATATGGCGGCTGAGCTCACTGAGCCCTGTAGTCTCATCACTCGCCAGCTCTTGCGTTTCCTCCCTCGGTAAGCATCTCTCGTTCTCTTTCCGTTTCTCGCCGCATCTCTCACTCCCACATGCTTTCCCACACAGTCAAATTGATTAAAGCTTTTTTCCTGAGGGCGACTGCAGTGTGTGTGTGTGCCATTGTGTGTGACTGTGAGAAGATCTGAAAACAGGAATAGATGGAACGGGGGAAAAAAATGAAGCCGATGGGAAAACTGGAGGAAAGGGATCTGCAGAAGCAGACGCACGGAGAGAGCGAGACACTCGTTTATCACTCACACGAAAGTATTACTCCCATATTATACTCGAATGTGTACAAAGCACATACGTTTGTCCAGATAAAACGAGAGTGAAAGAGGAAAACAGAAATGTGGATGGAGAGGAAATGGTCGTGGGAGAGTCTGGGCCGGATAACAGAAAATGGAGATGCTGTTTTACCTGGCGTCAGCTTCACTGTAATATTCTCTGGCTACGATGTCTTCAAACAGCTCTCCACCCGTCACACTGCGGGACAGAGAGAAGATATCGGCACCACGGTCACCATAATCACATGCAAATTTATTCTGTAATTCTTCAACTTCAGTGTGGTGTGCTTTACACTGGCATTGCAAAACAGTGCATTCATATTGCAAAAGCATTTGCACTTTTGATGGGTGTAATGGGTTCAATAAATAAATAAAAAATAGGAAAATAGGAATGCAAACAAAACGAAACAAGTGAATATATATTATTAAATAAAAAATTAATAAAATACTACACTAAAATGTAAAAAATGTTAAAATATTTCAAAATTGAATAAACTAATAATAATAATAATAATAATACAAATGTTTTAAATATTTTTGAAACTAAAATAAAAATGAAATCATGTGGCAGCAAATGTGCAAAAACTAATAAATGTAATTTTTTTTAAATATTTTTTTTCTACTAGCATAAGAAATACTAGGCTATGCTAGGTTAGGTTGGGTTAGGTTGATTTTGAAGTCATACTTCACTTTTGCAACAGTAAATTACGTTAAAATATATATAAATGAAGACATCAACATTTATTAAACAAGCACAGTTAAATAGGACAAACTCAAGACAGCTGTAATATTAATTTACAGACATGCATGTGTGTGCATGGTTGCGTATGACAGGAAAAGAAAGCGAGCGAGCGAGAGAGTATGGATGGGGGAATCCTCTAGAAGAGAGATCACTGGGGCTTCGGGGGGGAAACCCCTGATGCAGGATTTCTCTTCGACTGGGCAGCCCGGCTTTGTTGCTATGGAAACTGGCTCTCGAGTGAGAGAGAGAGAGAGAGAGAGAGAGAGAGGGAGGGATGCTATGGGGAAGGTAGAGTGGGTGGGCGTCTGTTGAAGCGCACTGAGCAGAAACAAAGCAGAGAGAAAGAGATATTATGCACATTATATGGAAACACTTACAGGTCAAATAAGAGGTAATGGAAGCCTTCCTCTGATATACTGTCATGGAGCCGCACTGCATTAAAGATGAAGAAAGTCATAATATCATCAAATACTTTCATTTGCCATTCACTCACTTACAGCACAACTCAAAGAGCAGATCATGAAATGAAATTAATTCTTTCCCCGTCACTGACAGAATTTTTCGGATTTCCGTGTTTGCACTGTTATGCGGTAGGGGGCGCTATTACACATCTTTTGAAAGATTACTGAATCTCCTGATTAAAATACAGGCGAAGAAGAAGCAGAAACAAGCGATATCATATGCAAGCATATGCATATGTAAAATAATGAGATGATCAACATTAAACAGCATATAAATCAAAACTGTCTAATGTTACTGAATGTCGACCCAGGATGAGTTACAGGACTGTGCAGCTTTGAAGGACTCGATCAACTCCATCTGTGTTTTGATCATCGTTCTGAATCCAATCTGGGGCCATGTCCACACTATTATTCTCTCCATTTTTAAGTCAACGAAAACGTATCTTTTTGAAAACGCTCTCCAAAGTGGATAAATTTGAAAACGCCGTTTTCGCGTTGTAGTGTGGACAGTGAAGCCGGAGGTATCTGAAAACAATGACGTAAGTTTAGTCATGCGATCCATGTTGTAACAATAGATATTCATGTTTATCGGTAGTTATTGTGCCTGTTATGTGCTATTAAATTTTACACTGCTGCTAAAATATGTTACTTTGCACATTCTTCATAGCACAGTACTGCAAAGATGACAGATAATGTACTCACATTTGCTGTCCTGCGGGAAAACAGGAGAGCAGTTGCGTTTTAGACCAAACATATGGTGACTGAATGCGACCTGGATGCATCAGTGATGGTGAGATATTTTGCTAAATAAAATGATCCTGTTTCTAACAGTTTAGTTTTCTCTAACAGAATTGTGCGATAACACTATTTTATTATTATTTATTTGAAGTTTCACACATGCCCAGTAAAGTAAATTTACTTTACCATCCACACTGAAACGTCGGAAAATGCTTGAAAACGCTAGTGTGGACGGAGAGCGTTTTCAAACGAAAACGCCGTTTTCAAATGTATCCGGATTAATGTGGACGTAGCCTGGATTGTCTTTGACAAAAACTCGATTTCCTCAGCTTTTTGCTCAAAATGTTGCTTTTTTTACGAAACTTACCCACATTGATAAAACCCACGTTGATAAAAAGGAAGGTATGAAGCAATGTATGTTTTTTTTTTTTTTAAGCAGAGTCTCTGTTCTTTCTTTTGAAATATTGCATATTCAGATATTCATACAACAAAATATTCTGGGGGCCATGAAACTTTGGTGAAAATGATCAAAAACGCTGGCGGGGAAAGTGTTAACAGGAAAGCTTTCTATATCACTGTCCCTCAAGCTCATTTTGTCATGAGTGCAGAAGTTCAGGTTCATCTGTGAAGCTAACTTTAAAGGGATACTTCAGGATTTAGCATTAAGCTTTGAATTAGTAGGAAACCTGTAGTATTTTCGAATAACCGTGCTTTCCACCCTCATATTCCCCTTGAGACGAGAGATTTATGTATTTTTTGTCTGGAAAAAATCCTGCAAAAATCGACATTCTGCATCATCTGAGGATTTTTTTGTCCAGAGGCTAAAGACTACAGTCAGTAGTAGGCGCTGTCCCGCATGTTTTCTCACTGGGATCTCACTCACAGAATGAACACATAGTGTCAGCCATCTTTTTTTTGGAAGCTAAGCTAGCAGGCTCTTGTTCTGTGGAGAAAGCTGAGTAGTCGGGGTTACCATCCTCTTTTTCCCGGACATGTCCGGCCGTCGATGTCCGGGATTCAGCTTTTGCTTTCAGCAGTCACCATTCATTGTTTACATGCACACTTTTTGTTTCAATCAAACTGAATTCATTCTGATTGTCTCTCATCGGTAATCACGCCACCGGCCTCGTGCTGTTCTCCCGCGGCCCTCAGTCGTCCCGCTCGCCACAGTAAACATAATGATTGGCGACTGTAGAACGCAAAAGCCGAATCCCGGACATTTTGGGCGATCTCGAAACGCATTTTCGGGCAGACTCGTCACGGAGACTCACTAGTAGACTAAACTTATTGTTTAACTACTGCGCTCTGTTACCGGTAGGCGTGGCGTCCTAGGGGAGCGAAGCAAGTGCATTCTGGGAGTTGTTGTCTTTCATCCACATAAGTCAAAAATTAATTTTCCGGCTTTTCTCAGTCTCGAAAGCTCCAAATTCAAAAATAATTTTACATTTATTCTACGTAAATGAATGACCCATTTTACACACTCATCTTTCCAGAGCCGATGTGTCAGACTCACCGATATTGGGATGCTTGAGCAGACGGCAGATGCGAGCTTCCCGTTCCAGCTTCTGGTGATCTGGGAAAACAATTGGATCGATAATGTAATGGAGAAGTTGCAGATTGATTAAATGTGCAGTGCAATATAGTAAACAAAACTTAATTTAACCAATGAAGAGATTCCACAAATCTTTTGTGTAATTGAAGTTTAGCCACTATGAACTATGGTAATTTCACATGAATTTTAGTTAAACCCAAAAAGATACTTTGAAGAATATGGGTAACCAGACAGTTGGTAGCCATTGACTTCATTAGTATAGAGGAAAAAAATACTATAAAAGTCAATGGGGTTCATCAGCTGTTTAACTACAGACATTCTTCAAAATATCTTCTTCAGCAAAAGAAAGAAACTCATACAGGTTTGAAACAACTTGAGGGTGAGTAAATGATGAAAGAATTTTCCCTTTTTGGGTGAACTATCCCTTTAACCTCAACATCAAGCTCTAACTAACTAACTAACTAACTAACTAACTAACTAACATATGCCAGATTATCAAGTATGATTGACCAATTCCATTCTCAACTGAACCCAAAAAACAAAACTAAAAAAATGTGACAATCATCCCATTACAGCAGATCAGGGTGATTAACAAAAAATAAATCTTGAACCATAAAAAAATAATAACTTGAAACTATTTTAACAATAACTAATCTAAAAAACATTAAAAAATAACACTGAAGGTTCTGCAGACGGTGAGAAAATCACACTGATGCAAATATACCTTGCTGAAATGTCTGATTATCATGCTGAAACAGTAAGTTACCACTATTTTATCTACTGATCGTGACAAGTGGTTATCTTAATTATTTTTTCCCGCCCACACATGCTTTGTACATCAGTGAAAAAGTCGTTTTAGAGGCGGAGAAAGTCATTGCATTATGCTGAAAGATTCTGAAAATGAATGAAACCTGCAAAATAAAACCATGAATATTTATAAACAATAAGACCACTTATACTTATCAAGGGCCAGCGGCACAGCGCCCTCAATGAGTAGATTAATCGATAGATCTGAAAAATAATCGCTAGATTAATCGCTTAAAAAAATAATCATTTATCCCATTTAACGCGTTTTCGACTACCTGTGGAAGTGGTGGAAAGCTGTCAAGCTCAAGGCGTTTTAGACCCCGTTTTCATCTGTATTTAACGTCCAAGGCTAGATAATTGGTTGTAGTTAGTTGATCATTTCATTGTATTGTTATTGTCATATTGTTACTTATTGTAAACTGGGTCAATTTTGCATTTAAATTGTGAAAAGTGTCGTGAAAAGTGTTGTATCAGAAAGCATACGCACTTATTTGCTCCTATAATGCAAGATACAGAGTATCATACAAAGGTTTGGGGTGAGTAAGATTTTTAATGTTGAGAAAGAAGGCATTTATTTTAAAAATGTAACAATTTCTTGTAGTAGTTGAGCTGCTTAAAATTACAATAATACATTTTTTCAAGATTCTTCAACAAATAGACTCAAAAGATGTTCAAAAGAACAGCGTTTATTTGAAATGGAATATTTTAAATGTCTTTAAATGTCACTTTTGATCAATTTAAGGTGTCCTTGCTGAATAAAAAGTCTTCAATTCTTCAATAGAAAAAAAGATTCTTACAGACTCCAAACTTTTTGTGCATTTTGTAGATCAATCAAACACACAATGGAACCGATATCTTGAAAATAACCAATTTAAGTTGTCATGGGAGGATAAATGCATGATGTTTGATGTGAAAATAGAAAAATCACATTCATAATTCACTTCAAATCTTTTGAACAAAGCTTTTTTAAAAGTTCTGAAGGGCAGTGACGGTTGTTTTCCATCAGTCAAACAGTTCCTGCTCCATTCGCATTGGTTAAACCTTTTTAAAGTCCACATTTAAAGCAGTCTGTACATCACTTCAAACATGGCAGCAAAGGTCACGCTCAGCATCATGCAGACCACAGGATCTACTGTAAACCACACGCCAACGGCCAACCAGTGCAACCTCTTCTAGTCTGACTGTGGAGGACACACTCGACTCGAAGGAATCTGCACGATACGGAGAGAGAGAGACGCAAACAGACGAGAGACGTGGACCGTTCCGGCACACTCCTGCTGTCTGCCATGCATGAGTCATATGGGAAGGAGGACAGCTGGGAAACAGGGCACAGATTATCTCCAGCGCTTCACGATTCAGTCCTGATAAACAGACACGGCCCGCTGTCTATCATCCCAACATCATTAGAGCTGCATCCGAAATCACATGCATGTACTATACACTCACCAAAAGGATTATTGGGAACACCTGTTCAATTTCTCATTAATGCAATTATCTAATCAACCAATCACATGGCAGTTGCTTTAATGCATTTAGGGGTGTGGTCCTGGTCAAGACAATCTCCTGAACTCCAAACTGAATGTCAGAATGGGAAAGAAAGGTGATTTAAACAATTTTGAGCGTGGCATGGTTGTTGGTGCCAGACGGGCCGGTCTGAGTATTTCACAATCTGCTCACTTACTGGGATTTTCACGCACAACCATTTCTAGGGTTTACAAAGAATGGTGTGAAAAGGGAAAAACATCCAGTATGCGGCAGTCCTGTGGGCAAAAATGCCTTGTTGATGCGAGAGGTCAGAGGAGAATGGGCCGACTGATTCAAGCTGATAGAAGAGCAACTTTGACTGAAATAACCACTCGTTACAATCGAGGTATGCAGCAAAGCATTTGAGAAGAAGCCACAACACACACAACCTTGAGGCGGATGGGCTACAACAGCAGAAGACCCCACCGGGTACCACTCATCTCCACTACAAATAGGAAAAAGAGGCGACAATTTGCAAGAGCTCATCAAAATTGGACAAAAGATAGGAAAAATGTTGCCTGGTCTGATGAGTCTCGATTTCTGTTGAGACATTCAGATGGTAGAGTCAGAATTTGGCGTAAACAGAATGAGAACATGGATCCATCATGCCTTGTTACCACTGTGCAGGCTGGTGGTGGTGGTGTAATGGTGTGGGGATGTTTTCTTGGCACACTTTGGGCCCCTTAGTGCCAATTGGGCATCGTTTAAATGCCACGGCCTACCTGAGCATTGTTTCTGACCATGTCCATCCCTTTATGGCCACCATGTACCCATCTTCTGATGGCTACTTCCAGCAGGATAATGCACCAAGTCACAAAGTTTGAATAATTTCAAATTGGTTTCTTGAACATGACAATGAGTTGACTGTACTAAAATGGCCCCCACAGTCACCAGATCTCAACCCATTAGAGCATCTTTGGGATGTGGTGGAACGGGAGCTTCGTGCCCTGGATGTGCATCCCACAAATCTCCATCAACTGCAAGATGCTATCCAATCAATATGGGCCAACATTTCTAAAGAATGCTTTCAGCACCTTGTTGAATCAATGCCACGTCGAATTAAGGCAGTTCTGAAGGAGAAAGGGGGTCAAACACAGTATTAGTATGGTGTTCCTAATAATCCTTTAGGTAAATGTATAGTAGGCGAAAAACCATAGCAAAATCCAACCAAACATACCAAATGTGAACGATTCAATACAGTAACATTTAAAAGTTTGATATCAGGAAGATTTTTTAATGTTTTTTAAGTCTCTTATGCATTTATTTGACCAAAAAACAGTTTAAAAGTTATATTTCATAATATAACTTTTATATTTTAATGTATTATAAAATGTATTCCTGTGATCAAAGCTGAATTTTCAGCATTATTACTCTTCAGTGTCACATGACCCTTCAGAAATCATTTGAATATGCTAATTTGATGCTCAAGAAACATTTATTATCAATGTTAAAAAAATTGTGCTGCTTAATATTTTTGAGGAAACCATGATAAAAACAATTCTCTTTTTGCTTAAAGTTTTAAAGAACAGATTTTACTTTTGAACAGTAGTGTAGATTAAGTAGACGAAATGCAATTACATAAAAAAATGCATTAGATGATCCATTTAAATTGCTATTGAAGCTATAGTCCGTTTACAGAACATCACTAAGGCCTCTTTGCAACCCTCCCAAACACACCAAAAAAAAAAAAAATCCACACACACACACACACAACAGCTCGAGAAGTTGTCACATTGAACGGAGTGACTGGTGTGAAGCTGTGAGAATGCTGACACCCAAACACCACAAAACGCCTCTGCAGCAAAAAGCACCAGACCCTGCCGATCCGATCAGTGCAACTCAGACTACAGTAATGAACCACACGCCACAGCCACAGTACACTAACCTGTTCACATCACTCACATTAGTTATGGGGATTAAAGATGCATTCTCTCAAGCTCACTTATGTTAGTAAAAAAATACACACTCACAAAAGTCTTATCTATTAATTAGATTTGAATAGGTTGTTTTTGTTGCTGTAACTCTAAGACTTCTTTCAATTTAAATGTACCCCCTAAATCCCATCAATATGTCAATTATTAACTCGTGAAATGGCATTCCCATAATTCATTTTCCCATAATTCTGAGCGTAACGGGATAGGGCTGCACAATTAGGGGGAGAAAACATCTAAATGGGTTTTGTTCTGATAAAAATTGCAGTTGCGATATAAAATGTGAATGGAAAGAAAAAAGCTCCAGGTTTTGTGCCTGTTTGTAGAGTTGCACAATTTGGCCCACATTTTTGTGATTATATAACAATATTTTACTGTAAAATAAAAATAAAAACAAGTAAGAAAAAAATAATTTTAGAGTAAAACTACAACATTTATAAATGTCTTGATTTCTTCATTTTTAAACGTTAAACTATCAAGCTTTTATTTTGGCAGAAAACCACAGGGAGACTTTAAAGCTTTGAAAAATGAAATAAAAATCCAGGTTTTTCCAAGTCATTTCACTCGGCGGCCATCTTTGAATGGGGAAACATCAATCAAATTCTCAAAGTTGTTTACCAAGCTCATGATTAAATTTAAAGTCACCAATGCAATCTGACAACTGCCTCATAAATTGTTTCTAAATGCTCAAATCATAAAAATAAAAAGGACCAGCCAAAGACTTTCTTCTGTTGGCAACAGCCAGTTTAAAAGTGCTTCTCCTTATACGTTTAAGACGACAGATGCCCAAACTTCCCGAATGCAAGTTATAAGCGATGCAAACTTTGAGTGGAGTAGAATGGGAAATTCCACAAGAAAAGATATATAGGCCAAAACTTGGGAATCCATCGGGAATTGATTCATTGTACATTTAGCAGATGCTTTTATCCAAATGAGAAACATCATAATCATTCACATACATAAAGAACATATTACAACAAAATGCATGGTCCAACTAAATACAAGCAATTTTGAAGCACAGAAAAATCACCAAGAGGTAAATGAAAGATTGTACACACACACCAACATGCAATCACATGCAGCTCACGGTAGCATCCACAGAAGCATGTCAGGATAATAGGCCTGTCAGAAACAGTTACAGCTCAAACAATCGTTAATTTTCCTAGTGGTAGGTTGTTATAATTGGAAACAATCACTGAGACGATGGCCCCGATCAAACTAGCGGGTTCAGTCCTGCTAAACGCTCCGCATGTGTGTGTGTGTGTGTGTGTGTGTGTGTGACACTCGGGTAAATCCAGGTCAACTCCATGCTGCATTGCAGGTTCTGCGATCATATTCACAGCAAATCACAACTTCCCAAAGCAGCTCTTATGGATTCTTTTCACATTTAAAGGGGTCATGAACTGACTTTTTACATTTTTTTATATTGTTATGACGTTCGCTTGGTTTTTACATTCAAAAACATCAAAATGAATAAGCAATAGGCAATTTCCAGCTCAAAAACATTCGGTTTTTATGGGCGTTTCGCATTGAACACTTAGAAGTAAACGCCCACTGCTGTGAGTGGAAAACAGTTTTGCATATTATAATGAGTTTCAATCTCGATCCGGTTGGTCATCATGAGGTAGGCCTTTGTTTTTTAGCTGTGTTAATCGTTGGGCGGGGCTAAACCGGACGTGTTGAAGTAGGGGTTGATCTTTTTCTGCGGGGGTGGTGTTTTATCCTCTTTGACGTCATTTTATTGATGCCTGGTGTCAATAAAAGATTTTATTGGACTAATAAGATCATTTTCAGTTCTAAAACTTACAGGATATTCTCATATGATGACCTCTTAGATGCCAAATGTTCAAGGAAAATTTGATTTCTCAGTTCATCACCCCTTTAAAGGCCCTTAAAAGTGGAATTCATCAAAGTTGAGTAAACTATACGGTCGTAAACAGAAACTCTAACAAAAATCAATCATGCATTCCCATTTGATCGAAAAGCAAAAGAAAAAAACATTGTAGCATTTCTATGATTTTTCCAAAAGAGAGAGAGAGAAAAAAAGAATGATCAAGAGTGGTCAGTGGAAAGATGTCAAATCCATCAGCCGATGTATTAGAAACCCTCACGCCAAGTCAAATCACCTTTATTTATACAATACAGTTTGTTTCAATGCAGCTTTACAGAATCAGTGATGCAAACCATCAAATATGAGACACAATTCAATCTGCTTTTACAAAATATTATTCGTCTCAATTCATTTCAGTGTTGATTCAATAACTGTAACGTTCACCAATTATGAAACGAGTTTGATTCCGCTATGAAGCAGCTCTTCAGAAGGCAAGTGTCATTATCCAGCATCAATTAAATAACTCTCAATATAGCAAAATTCATCAATTATAAAAGAGTCGATTCAGCTAGCAGCTCTACACATGTCATTACAAAGCTCAAGTCAGTTCAAGTTTGGTTTCATCCAACAGTATCAGTGCCAATCGATAATAAAACACAATGTATTGTATTAGAAATGTATATTAAAGTCACCATGAAATCAAAATGGACCATTCTTGTTTTGTATGGAATATTGCAGTAGAGCCCGGCCGATAAAGGATTTTGAAGGCCGATGCCGATACAAATATTTGTTGGTTTTAAAATCCGATATTCCGATATATCGGCCGATATTTTTTTATTTATTTTTTTTATTTAAGAAACGTGCAACAAAACATTAACAGATTTCCCTAACAAAGTTATTTGTAGTTATTTATGAGTTTAAACTAAAATAAAATGATAAAGCATTTTAATAAGAAACTTGTTTCTTTTATTCTCACAACAGAACAGACTGATGATAATGGCATTAGCTAGCTTTGTGGTTTGCTAGTCTATGATGAGCCATAATTTAGCAATGGATAATGTCATACTGCAAATTGTTAAACATACATTTTCAATATAAAAGGCCAAGGAGAGATGATGCATCTCATTGCTATAACTGTCTCGCGCTATTAAAGAAATACTTCAGTCAAATTGTCAAAAGTTTATAGAACAGTCAGTAAACTACACTGAAAAAACTTAACGTTACTATTACTAGCTAATTCCGCGTCACTCTCGGCTTATTTAACAGCAGCAAAACTGGACATGATAGTCACAAATTTTGTCATGCTTATTTGGGTTAAGAGAACTGACGGGGATATTCTTTTAATTGTTATTCAAGCAATGTATTGTCTCGTGACTAACTCAATTTGGACAGACTTTACAACTCCAACACTCATGACATGGTTCAAGCGTGTTTCGTCCGTTTTTATTTTATTTTTGAAACATTCATTTATCCGCCATTATAACTGCCGATACCGATAGTTTGGAAAATGCCTAATATCGGCCGATAATATCGGCCTGCCGATATATCGGTCTGGCTCTGTATTGCAGTATTTATTATAAATGATTTATCATTTTTTTAAATTCATGTGCCACGTAATCTTTAATCAAAATAGCTTCCTCTCCCTCTTGCTGCATTTCTCTGATGATGCGTTTATTGGTGTGAGGGCGGGGCAACCTGTCACTCACATGAGATCCACCAATAGAAAACCACATGCAATCAATTCGCAATGCGCAAAATCACGTCCCACTCAACATTTTTTCCTTGTTCGAAAAGCTGCTTCACACAGATATGCATCACAAAAGGGAAGAAAAGAGTATTTTGACAGAAAACTATTTCTGTTTCACGCCGGCGAAGTGAAAATATAAAGCAAATTTGTAGGGCTGTGAAACGATTAATCCTGATCAATCGCATCCAAAATAAAAGTTTGTGTTTACATAATATGTGTGTGTGTAGTGTGTATAATTATTTTGTATATATAAATACCCACACATATGCATGTATATATTTTAGAAAAATGCGTTATTAATGTATCAAATATTTATATTTATGTATAATATTAATTGTGTGTAAATATATATAAAGTATATACATGCAAATATTTCTTAAATATATACATGCATGTGTGTGTATTTCTATATACAAAATAATTATACAGACACATATATTATGTAAACACAAACTTTTATTTTGGATGCGATTAATCGCGATTAATCGTTTCGCAGTCCTACAAATTTGCTTAATTTTCGAAGTTAATAGCAGTGGAAACATGTCTTAACAGTCTGTGAAAAGGGTCCATTGCGTAATAAGAGAAGGGAACTGCGTAGTCATTGGCTGCTCTATGTGTCAATCACCCAACCCTGGCCCCACCCCCTCACATTTGCTCCTCTTTCAACTTGCCACATTTTGCATTAACTCTTTCAGCACTGACATTGCCTTCACATGACATCTAAACCCTGTTTCCATTGCAAACCACAATAATACGAATACACGGAAAACGAATCATTGCATGGGCGTCAGTGAGGTGTCAGATGTGGTCAAATGCTGAGTCAAAACAACAGCAGCGATGACAAGGCGGCAATCTGAAATCTTTCCACTTGAAGTGTGGCATTGCTTTGTTTGAAGATGGCAGCAGAAGCGCAGCTCTCAAACAGTCAAACAAAAGCCCCTTGTGTTTGAGTACTTGAGAAGTGAAGCCCCTCCGCACCAGCGTGGGTGTGTGTTCGAGCATGTACACGTATGTCTGCGCTCCGTGGGGAGATGAACGCTGTGCTCTTGGCATGTTGGCCGCACAGACACGCTCTGTCTGTGGTGTGCCAAACGGTCAGGCTGCCTGTGATGACCTGCAGACCGTATGATTGCCCTTGTGAGCCAACATTTCCCAAAACACACACACACACACACGGGCCTGTTCTCCAAAAATATCACACAGCACCACAACAAACACGTCAACTACAAGCTCTGGCATTTTTATATTCGCCTAGTCATTTACTGTAGACTCATCCATGCTGCCATAATTCATTCAGTACAGTCACCGAAAAATGCCAAAAATGTACTATATTTGAACCATAGTAAGCATGGGATTTTGACATAAACTAGGTTTAAAATGGTATTTTTTCTATTTCGACTTATTCAGAATACACATCATTCAAATGTTTGGGGACAGTATGTTAAGAAATTAATACTTTTATTCAGCAAGGATTCATTATCAAATATGAGACATTTATAATGTTATAAAAGATTTCTATTTCAAATAAATCTTCTTGAAAAAAATCTTTAAAAAAAAAATAGGGCTGTCAAACGATTCATCGCATCCAAAATAAAAGTTTGTGTTCACATAATATATGTGGGTGCACTGTGTATAATTATTATATATAAATACACAGACATGCTTGTATATATTTAAGATATATTTTCATGCATTTACTTTATATAGATTTATATATAATTTAGATATAATTTATGATTTAATTCATTTATATATAATTTATATCTAAAAAATGTTTTCCTAAATATACATGCATGTGTGTTGTGTGTGTGTGTGTGTTGTGTGTGTGTGTGCATATATATATATATATATATATATATATATATATATATATATATATATATACAAAATAATTATACACAGTGCACCCACATATATTATGTAAACTTTTATAGTATGTAAACACAAACTTTTATTTTGGATGCGATTAATCGTTCGACAGCCCTAAAAAACAAAATGTCCACAAAAATTAAACTGCACAGCTGTTTTCAATAATGATGATAATAGTATGTTTCTTGAGTATCATCAATTCAGCATATTACAATGATTTCTGTCTGAAGGATCATGTGACACTGAAGACTGGAGTAATGATGCTGAATGATGAGTAATGAAGATGAATTTAATTTCAAAAGGCCTTTTTACACTCTTGATTTTAATTTTATCTTTGTGATATTTTTGGCACTGTTTTTAACCCCCTGCTACTGTATCACTTTGAGATTTTGTTGAAATGTAAACTGCATTATAAATAAAATGTATTACTACTATGCTAAAAATTCAGCTTTGATCAAAGGAGTAAATTACATTTACAAAACTTTTTTTTAAAAACAATTTAAAAAATCTTACCGACCCCAATCTTCAGAACAGTAGTGTACTCTGAATATATGATTAGAGCTGTCAATCGACTAAACATTCTTTACTTATTAATCGCACCTACTTATTGTAATAATCACGATTAATCACACCTAACATTTAATATGTTTTTATATTGTAAACATTTCACAGTAAATCTCCAAATTAATGTAGAAACAACATAAAAAGCTATATAAGGGCAGTAAATATTTGATCTAACAGGTCGGAAATCTACAGAAATTGAATAAAGTTATGAAACATTTCACAGTATTTACTGCATAAATAATTAATTAAATGTAGGTTAATCCTTATTAAAGCTACAAAAGTTATTCAGTCAAGAGCAGTGTTTGATTATCTCTTTGTCTTTTGTTCTTTGATTAACATTAATGACAGACAGCAGCAGGATTATTAGGCTGCTGTCACTTTAAGATCTGACATACGGTCATTTAACACTTTATTTAACTCACATAAGACTGTGCTTATGAGGATACTCAACGTTTTTGTCCATTCAAGCATGAAAGAGAACTGAATGTGGCACTGGTGCGCTGTCTGAAGTGGATTTCTGTGCGCGTTTCAAAGTTTGTTCACAGAGAGCCGCGTCACAGACAGCGTACCGGTACAGATTTAAGTTCTTTTTTTTTTTTGGCGCCTTATTGCGCTTAAATAGGTTAAAAGTAGTTGAATGAATGATATTGTGATCATATACTGTAGTAGAGCAGCCAAAAGATGATGAAAAAAAAACGGATCCTGTGTTAACTGCGTCAATTTTTTTTTTTAAATACGCGTTAAACAAAAAAAAATCCATCACATGCATTATTGCGTTAATTCTGACAGCAAAAAATGAATATCAAATATTGTGATATTTTAAATACAGTAGTAATTCATTTCGTAAATTAAATAATAAATATAATTTTCGTACATTAAAAAATAAAATAATTTCAAGATGTTAGCTTGAAACAAAACCAGAATTTTTAGCCATGTCAGTGCACAATACATAAATATTACGATACATATCAACTGAAAAATATCCACAGGTTTCTTAGCCACATCACCCACCCTTTTCCCTGCATAAAAACATTTTCCAGCAGTCATGAATTACCTCTTGCCGAGAGCTTTTTGGTGTTGATGATTTTGGCAGCATGCTCTTGGCCCGTGCACAGCTTGACACAGCGTCGCACGACTGAGAAGGCCCCCCTGAAGAAACAGACGAGAGAAACACAAAGCTCAGAAGATCTGCAGATACACCGCTGAACTAGAAGAACCCCCCAAAACCCAAAATCTGCTCAAAACCCTTTTTCTTCCAGGAACAAACACAGTACAATATTCCTCATTTAAATAATTCCCGCTCAAAAATAAAAATGGGCGGGGCTTGGTTGAGTTTAGTAGTGTGTTGAAACTTGCGGTTATGGTAAGGGGCGTGACATTTCCCTAAACACGCTCGAAATGGTTGACCACTCACAACACACTGACCCAGCCAACTAATCAGAATCCGTTGTACTTTTTGGGAGGAGGGGTTTCATATGGCGCTTTTCCACTACACCAGTACCGACTCGACTCAACTCGCCTTTGTTTGGTTTTCCACTGTGTAAAAGTTGTACCTGTGCCTGCTTTCGGGTACTTATTTTGTACCACCTCCGGCGAGGTTTCTGAGCGAGCCCCGTTCACACCACCAGTGACATTGTCGCTGTGTGTCGCTAGGCTCTGTACTGTGATGTTGTTTGTGGGCGTTCGTAGTGCTGTCGCTCTAATGTTATTGGTTGACTGCACGTCTTGCCATATCTATACAAAATACCATCACGAGTGATACAACAATATAATTTTAATTTGACTTGAAATAAATTACTTTTAAGGCTAAAAAGAAACCGTATGCTCTTGGGAGAGTGTTTATATTAACAGAGCAGTGTTCAGCGGATTGTTAAAGTCAAATCAAATTAAACAGTGAAATCGTCCTCGAACTAGTGTTGCTTTCGTCAACGAAAATTATGACTTAATATCATCGTCAACGAACCTTTATCACGTGACGAAAACGAGACGAGACGCAACGTAAATGCTGGTCGTGTGACGATGACTATAACTAAATGTATAATGCAATATCGTTGACGAATAAAAACGAGACTAAATGTGGTTTACAAAAATAAAACTATGCTAAAATGTCTCTTCATTTTCGTTGACCAAAACGAGACGAGACAAAATGTTATTTAACGTTAGATCGTCTCGTTTAGCCTACTTGCATTATTAGTAGGCTATGCAGCATTTATGTTTCCTGTGTCACTTCAGGGGCTGCATTAGATCGCACTGTGCAAACGCATGCGACTTCAGATCCTCAAGCCCCACTCGCGGCATTATTTATTAGAAGAAGCAGTTGCGTGAGTTACAGCTGTTTCATACACACTCCGTGTGTAGCGTGTATGCGGTTCGTGTTGCAGTGTGTATGCAGGAGCAGCGCGCGTTATTGCTTTCACATGTGCTGCCTTTGCAGTGCGCAACTGATCTACGGCTGTATCACAATCACAACATTTATTCTCTATTTTTTATTTCAAATCAGTATTTTAGCCTACATCCATTGTTGTCGCGTTGTTGAGGTACTGTGTAGATCTCTGCTCTGCTGTTATGCACGCACCGCTCCAGAGCGCGCGGTATGAGCGCTAATCTATAACTGTTAACTGTAACATGGGTGCAGGAAAAATACGCACTGCAAATGGAGTATGTGTGAAACAGGCGTTAGCACACAACGACAACAAACAAAGTTAAGTCTGACAGAGAGAAAGGGGATCGTCTTTGGGAGAAAAAGAAAGAAATGACATTTGGAAAAACTTTCATTTCATCATGTGTGTAGGCTACTAACATGTTTGGTTGGTAAAATAAATATGTTGTAAATTCAATTCAGAGCGTCTTCCTGGATGTATTCTTGAGTCTATAAGCTAACAATAATATAAGAAGATAGAAGATATTGTTTGAAATGGGTTTGGCTAAAATAAAAAAAAAATGGTTTCGTATAGGCTAGCCTACTACTAGGTAGGCTTCTTATATATTGACAGTGTTAAATAGAATTGCCTAATAAAAAGAGACTAAAATAAAATTTTCATTGACTAAAACTAGACTAAAATGTCATCGGTTTTCGTCGACTAAAACTAGACTAAAATGTAATCCATTTTCGTCGACTAGAACTAGACTAAAATGTCATCAGTTTTCGTCGACTAAAACTAGACTAGACTAAAAAGAGTATGAAGGAGACTAAAACTAACAAAAACTAAAATGTCAGCTTGACACAAAGACTAGACTAAAACTAAAATTAAAACAGGCCGCCAAAAACAACACTACCTCGAACTCTTTTCTGTCTTGCCTGCACTCGAGACAGTGACGCATGAACTCCACTGAAAGTCTTCTTTCCTATTGGTTGTCGCTCGCGAAAATCGCTTCTCATTTGCATAAAGTTGAAATTTCTCAACTTTTGTCGCTTGTCTCGACACGTCCACATTCTGTCGCCAACGATCACTGTCGCTCGTGTCGCTAGCGCTCCATTGAAATGAATGGGATCATGTCGCTTTGACGCTGCGTGTCGCTGGAGATGTGAACGGGGCTTTAGGCGAGCTAAGGCGATACTAAAATGTCACGTGAAAACAATGCCGACTCCTGATTGGTCAGAGAGAATCGTCATCATTACACGCGCCAGATGGAGTCTCCAGAATAACCCCGCCATGTTTAAATAATTTGTCCAGAGACAGTTACTAACATAGATATGTATATAAAGGCTAGATGTGTGGTCCGCGCTGCTGGCCAATGGAGGTCGACGTCAGCACCTGGCGGCCATCTTGTCACAGGCAGCTCGCTCACTGGTAACATTGTTTTGATGGTGCATGTACTTTTTAAATCACCGTAACTTGCTCAATTTTCTACCGATTTTCAAATGGTCTGGTTTGTTATAAATGGCAGAGATGTAGTTATGATACTGCATACTTATGAATAATAAGTGTATAAATAAATAATCATCCAGAATTATAGCCACGTTATTAACGTTTGTAAGAAACCAAACCGTTTGTAAATCCGTCAAGATTTCAACTAGATAAAAAGTATTTCTTACATCAGATACCACAGAGCCTGCCAGAAAGCCTGTCTGTGACAAGATGGCCGCCGGTGATGACGATAAATACTCCGCCGTGACACATCTAGCCTTTATATAGATATCTATGGTTACTAAACTTACTACTATTATTATGGCAACTCGGAAGAATACGCCATGGTTAAACGAGAAGGTGCAGACTTTCCTTAGTTTGGTTGCCGAAGAGAGGATCCAGCGAGAGGTTGATGGGGCAACGAGGAACGAAAGGTGTCACTATGACGACCGGGTACTATTTGCGTATCTATCGGTACTGTCTGCAATGGAAAACGGACCGAAAAGCGAGCCGTGTCGAGCCGAGTCGAGCTGGTACTGGTAATGGAAAAGCACCAATAGAGACAGGAAATAAACAGGGGTCCGTTTCCCGAAAGCATCGTTAGCCAAAAATGGTCGCAAGTTCCATACAGTAGTTATCAGCATAGTTCAACGAGTCGGTGTTGCCCAAAACAAATGTTCCAACGAACATTCGCAAACAGCATCGCAAAGTTGTGTGGTTTGACTTTGAACGACAGCTCTCGACCTGTGGTTAGAGGCTTTCTATGTTGCATCACATTTGGATGTAATAAATCCTTATCTTGAGCAAAAATCAGCAAGCTGACATTCAGTACAACCTGTGCCTTTTATTTAGAAAACATACAAAAGTAATTTATGTCTTTTAGTTTTTCAAAAGATTTAAAGTACCGATTTGAAAGAGTGCGCATCTGCGAACGTGCTCTACTATGTAAGAACGAGCCAAATATTGAGTATAGTAATAAAGCTAAATAGCTAAGAACAATTAGAAATAGTCCTCAGATGACATGTCTGTAATTTATATTTTAAAAATCTAGCGTTAATAGGATCTCAAACAGTTTAATTAAAGCTACACTGTGTAACTCTTTTAGTTTATTCTTAGCTAAAAACACTTAGTTCTTTCAAAAATATATGTGCTCATTAATGAATATTTACTTCGTTCAAGTAATAAAGTATTCTCGTGAGTGTATAATATGTCATTGGAAATACATACGGGTAAGGGGTTCTAATGTCGGTCGCCATGTTGCCCCTCCATCTTGAAAGTATATTAGCCAAAGAGGGACATACCTGTTAATTCAAGCTTCGCCTTTCGCGTTTACGTTTGAGTTGGACGAGGTCGAACTGGCAGCCATGTTAATCTTGGGCTACATTGGCCACCGTAGGAGTTAAGACGAAATCGGAATTGAGAGGAACAGAAACTAATATTCACTGGATGGTCATATACCTTTTCACAACTAGATGGGGGTAAAAATCACACAGTGTAGCTTTAAAAGTACTCTTAACTTTTAATTAAAAATTTAATTAAATTTTTACTCCACCACGTGCGAAACCAACGTGGTTGAACGATACATTGCGACAATGGGTTTCGAGAAACAGTCGTGACTAGCTGGTTGATTTCTCCAGCGATGCATCGTACCATGGAAGTGAAGCAGCGAACTACATAGTTTTACGGGAAACGCACCCCTAAGCGTTACTGACAGACTAGAAAGAGAGGTGCTGCAACAATGTCAAACATGGGGAAAATAAGGTGTTTTTGAACATTCAAGCATGAAAACCTAGGCTTTATGGGGCATTATGCACACATCTTCTTTACCAAAAGCATCAACAGAGTCAGAAAACACAACATACATACGATATTCACATGGGGACAAAATGTAGAGCACACGGTGTCTATCAACAGCCTAGGGTCTATTTTCAGAAAAACCTGCATTAAAAAAAAATCACTTGAGACAGTTGTGATAATGGTCTGATGTCATTTCTTACCAGCTAATTTTAGCCCACCTTGTTACAGTTACACAACACACTTAGAATGTCTCAAGCAGACGCTCTGAACAGATGAAGTCGGATCCGTGACTTCCCGCCCCTCACCGACAGGCTCAAATGCCCTTGGAAACATCCATGTGATATTAACATGTGATAAAAACAGACCATATGCCCCTCTGTGACCTCGGGCACATCACCTGCGCACGCTTCGTTTGGCTAGCGGACTAAAAGAAACCAAAACTGGATGATTTTGGGCATCATTTGACTTAAATCATCATTCAAAACATCTAAATGTCGATCATTTATTTTCAAAAAGATTTTACTGTGACGTTTGGATATGTTCGCGAGGTACTAATTTGTTTACATGGTAAAACCATGTAAATTAGTAATGAATATTAAAATTCTGAGTGAAAACAATAAGCTTATGTTAATGTTTTGACTGATTTTTTTGTTGTTGATACAATTGTAGAAAATTTTGTGTGAATTAATAAAAAATAAAACACTAAAAAAGTTAAAATCAGTCATTTTAAATGCTAAAAGTTAATGTAGGCATAAAAACATGGTAATTTAAAGTATGAAAAAAGAGATTTATTTTAATATTGGTTAAATATACATTTGTGTTTTAAAATAGTAACTTTATGTTAGTGCTATTAAATAAAAAAATGGCCAATATTCAAACTCAAACAACACATATACATTTAAAGATCTACAAAAATTAGCTGATATATATATATTTTGCATCCTATATCTAAATACAATGGTATTGCCATCTGATTAGGTCAGCATATTAACATGAACATAATTAACAATGTAATGTAGTGGTTGCTAAATTGCTAAAATTATATTAATTTTGCATAACATTTACTCAATTATGTTAGTATTAGTATTTAATTTTAAAGGATATCAGCTCTGTTAAAAAAATAAAGGTTGACTCTTGCTTATGACACTTATCGACTAAAATGAAAAACTTATCAGCCAATGCGATCATTAGAGTCCGATATACTCGTCACCAACTAATATCATGTATCGTAATTAATTACATAAGGAAACAACACATGATGTCCTTCACTCCAATAAGAAGAATGGAAACTTCTCAACTAATAAAGCAAAAGGTCAAAGAGCCGTCCGTTCACCTCTGACCCGTCTGTTTCTGTTAGCAAACGTGTGTTTCATCAGTGCTGGAAGAAGCCCGAGTGTCTCAGCGGAGACATTGAGCTGATTTACAGCTGTCGGCCTGTCAGGAAGACCAAGCCACTGAGCTGCTCATGTTCAACAGCAGAAAACACACTCACAAACAACAACTACAAAAAACACACCGCAACTTTGGACTGACAGGTCAAGTCAAGATGAGCTGAAAGTTATTCCACTCATAATATAATAATAGACAATAGCAATTGTTTTTCATTAGATTGATCAAAAATATACTAATATAGCAAAGTATTATTACAATTTAAAATAACATATTTTAAAATATGTTGAAAGATGAATTTATCATCATCATTACTCAAGTTTTCAGTGTCACATGACCCTTCAGAATCACTCTAATATGGTGATTTGCTGCTCAAGACAAGAAATATTTCTTAAAAGTTTGAGGTCGATATAGTACACTCAAAAAATAACTCTTTGAATGAACATGAAAAAAATCATGGACAGGATTTCCTCATGATTAACTTATTAGCAATTATGTTATTCCAACTTATTGTACTTGCGTTGGGTCAACTTAATTCATTAAAGGGTTAGTTCACCCAAAAATGAAAATTAAGTCATTAATTACTCACCCCCATGCTTACAACCACCCCGTAAGACCTTCGTTCGTCTTCGGAACAAATGAAGATATTGAAGGATTTTTGAAATTTGAGAGCTGGTATGCCTAAACTACACATTGGCTCCTAAGGCTCCTCTTGACTGGTTCTGAAGTCCCAAGAAAGTCAATGAAGAAATGTTTAAATATCCCAAGTGACTACCGTGGCTCAACTATATGTTTATCAAGCGACGCGAATAATACTTTTTGTGCGAAAAAACAAACAAAAATAACGAGTTTATTCGACTATTTTTTTCTTCCTTGTAGGCCAGAACGAGACTTCCTTATAGATTTCCACGACGCATGCGCGAGAATTGCGATCTGAAGTGGTGTAAGCTGGTGTACGCAGATCGCCAAATCTCGCGCATGCGTCGTGGAAATCTATAAGGCTAGTCTCGTTTTCTGGCCTACAAGAAGGAAGAAAAAAATAGTCGAATAAACTCGTTTTTTTGTTTGTTTTTTCGCACAAAAAGTATTCGCGTCGCTTGATAAACATAATAGTTGAGCCACGGGTAGTCACTTGGGATATTTAAAATGTTTCTTCATTGACTTTCTGGGCCGTCAAGAGGCAGTCCCTTAGGAGCCAATGTGGTAGTTATACAGCTCTCAAATTTAATCAAAAATATCTTCATTTGTGTTCCGAAGACGAACGAAGGTCTTACGGGGTTGGTACAGCATGGGGGTGAGTAATTAATGACTTAATTTTCATTTTTGGGTGAACTAACCCTTTAAGGTTGATCCAACTTATTTACTATGTTTGGGCACAGCCTTATTTAATAGTGTCAGTGAATTTAAAAAGGATCCCCGTCCCCTGATATGATTCCGGTGTTCAAATTCATATATTCATTCTTCCAATGGAATATAATTTATTTTAATGTCACACTAATTAATTACTAGACTATAGCCATCTATTGGCTATAGCACTTTATATTCAGTTAATGCAACACAAATCATTCATGTAGTCCAACACAAACGGATTAAGTAAACTTAAATGTAATATATTTAAGAACACAATCAAATTAAGTTTGGACAAAATGTAGCAATTGTGTTGCTTAAGCTCATTTTAATTATGCAATTTGAAAAAGCAGCAAAATTCATTTTTTATAGTGGCCAAAAGTGATGTCTGGAGAAGACATTTGTTTTTAATGACCCTAAAAGTTTGATTAAATCGTCAAAATATGTTATATGTTTTAAATATGAGTGAAGAACAATAACTAAACTTGGTTAAGGTCATTTATCAGACAAAATTATTTGGCAAAAAAGTTAAATTTCAGCTACAGGTTTTAGTTTACTATGCAAGTAGAAAATCAAAGCTCGCAGGAAAAAGCGTTCACTGAGGGCGAGACACTGCAGGTGAATAGGATAAAAAATTTAACTTACAGATGTCACCATGAAACTTTACCAGTTGATTACTCGCATAAATAGGAGAAAAAAAATGTATTGCAAGTTTTCTGTAATTTTATGTTTAAATATGCTTATCAGGCTATATGTAATTAAATATGCGCTAATTTGCATATATTTTGAAGTGACGAATCTGACCATTGAAAAAAAACAAGGTTTAAAATTATGTTTGCATTTTGTTGACATTCAATGAAAAGACATTTTCAGAGGGGATTATGAATATCTCCTTTTCTTACCCTGTAAATCAGAAAATACTGCCAATAGCCTTGAAAAAAATTGATTTCCGCCCTATTTTTAGGCATTAAAAATGCCATATAAATCATGCCAAGAATGATATATCAACAAATCCCTCTGAACAAACCTTCACAATATAGTTAGGAATACAGCTGTAAAGTTTGGTGTATGTAGGTGCTACAGAAGTGGAAAATCGTCACTAGAAGTGTTAGAAAAAACTCATTTTGAGAAAACGGCCTTTAAAGATTTTTATGGGATTGCGCATTTCGAGTTAAATGACCCATTTCACTTTCATGATTGGTTGCTGATAAACAGGAAATTACCATATTTGGATGCAACAGCATTGAAGAGTAGAGAGAGAGAGAGCTTTCTAACGGCGTGTGCGATGACAGGGTGCGGACCGCGATCGCGGAGCAGCGGGATGATTTAGAATGGCAACTTTTGAGGAATTTATATGAAATCTACACACGCAAACAGACAAAGTGTAGTAAAATAAAGACCTAAATGTGTATTAGAGCCCGACCGATAAAGGATTTTGAAGGCCGATACCGATACAAATATTTGTTGGTTTTAAAATCCGATATTCCGATATATCGGCCGATATTATTATTAGTATTGTTTTTTATTTCAGAAACGCACAACAAAATATTAACAGATTTCCCTAATATTAGTTATTTGTAGTTAATTATGAGTTTTAACTAAAATATTATGATAATGCATAACTGGTTCTCTCTGCCCGACTCTGGCTGGATCAGCAGGTTGCAAGATGTGGCGCGTTATACACGAGTGTTGCCAACAGGGACGGTGTAGAGTGCCCTCTGGTGGACAAACTATATAACTCCAACACTCATGACATGGTTGAAGCGTGATTCCTCCGTTTTTATTTTTATTTTTGAAATATTCATTTATCGGCCATTATAACTGCCGATATCAATATTTTCGAAAATGTCTAATATCGGCCGATGATATCGGCCTGCCGATATATCGGTCTGGCTCTAATGTGTATTTTGGACTTTTTATCAGCACAAGTCGGAAAGACGACATATTATTGAATAAAAATAGCCCAAAATCTCAAAATTGACCAGCGAAAAAAAAAAATGTTTTTGCAGGCCTTGTCTCGCCTTAAAGGGATAGTCCACTTTTTTTTGGATCATTTTAAAACTCCCTCAGAGTTAAATAGGTTTTACCGTTTTCGAATGTAGTCAGCCGATTTTCTGATATTTAGAAGAATATCAGTAACCAGACAGTTTCTGGTCCCATTGACTTCCATAGTAGGAAAAATATATATACCATGGAAGTCAATGGGACCAGAAACTGTCTGGTTACGGATGTTCTTCTAAATATCAGAAAATCGGCTGAATTGATTAAAAAACGGTAAAACCCGACTGTTTAACTCTGAGGGAGTGGTAAAATGAGCCTATTTCCAAAAAAAAATTGAAGTATCCCTTTAATATTTTGTTGGTTCTCTCTTGTTTATTTGCATGTGTGCTCATTTATTTGTATGACAGCCTGAGCAAAAATCATGTCGGCACAATTTCACTGCATTATCACAAATAAAACAATTGACTCCAAGTGCAACTGCGCAATATGCTTACAAAATCTTTAACACATTTTTTATATTTAAATAAAGGGAGAGGATGTCAATTTTCCTTGACCAGACATAACTTTTGGCCACTACTTTATACATAACAAACATGATATGACCAAATATCTACTAAAGAAAGTGAAGTAACGGCTAAAATGCATGTCTCCACCACAAACTGAGGATGTGGTCAAATATTCAGTTGAGCATGGTGAAGATCTGTTGAAATATCACACTTACAAAACATCTCAAAAGTTGTAAATGTCTGCGAGAGAGAATATAGACTGGGCTCAAATGAACTGAAAATGAAAGCTACAGAGCATTTATAAAATAAAAATAAAAATAGTAGTTTAAGAAGTGTCTAAGAGAAATCTGTCTACTACTATTTGTGTGTTATTATGACTGTGGGTGATACACGCGGCCTGGTTAATAATTCAGGAGAAAACTGTGTGAAAGAAACGCAATACTTACTGACTGACTGGAGGAGGGGGGCGCTGGGAGAGTAAAATAATTTCCTAACGTCAGGCCGCAGGCATGTCTCTCTCGCTCACATACACACACACATATTATAGACAGCAAACAGCCGTCCCAGCTCTCACAGCTCCAAATGTCACACGTTACAATGTAGAGACCCTTCACTCCAGCAACAAACAACTCTTAATGCATTTGGAGATACAAAAGTTGCGACCTATTGACCTGTTAAACTCTCAAATATAAATCACCCTGAACAACACAACCTCCAAATAACCCCTCAATACCTCAGACATACAAGATAAGAATCACATTAATATTTCCTGACAGCTGCCCTGAGAATTTCTGCATGAAATGCACAAGAGGAGCCACAAAACATGCAATTCTTTATCTATATAGTTCCATATTCCCATGCATATTTATGCAACTGCATTCAAAGGGGCTGCAAACATGCAATATCCTCTAAATTTAGCTCTGATTGTTTATACTGTATTTATGATTCAATAAATGCACTCTTTTGAGTTCTACATATAAAATGCAGCAAAATCATCCATGATCAGAGACTGTGTGATAGGAGTATTCACTGTAACATGCACAGAGGTGGGTGTATTTAAATGCAACTCCCCTCTAATGTTTCCTGACAGCTCCTCTGAGCATTCTGCATGAAATGCACCAGAGGAGCCACAACACATGCAATATTGTCAAAATCATGACGGCTTATATTTACGAGCAGATTTTAAATAAACACACTAGTGGGAGTATATGAATGCAACTCCCTCTATAATGTTCCCTGACAGCTTTTTTGTGCATTCTGCACAAGATGCATCGAGTTTAAATGTGCCAAAAACAACATGAAAAACGAAGCCCTGGTCGATGTGCATATATAGTAAATATGAAAACATGCACAGTAACAGTGCTCTATCTTTCCAGACAGATCGATCCTCATTGCATTGCCGAAAAGCATCCAACATCCTCATAATGACCACCAGATTTCTCTTGTTTATTATCAATTGTAAATAGTTAAAGAGTAGTAACTCTTTCTAATGTTTCCTGACAACTCCTCTGGGCTTTTGCATATGGACTTACATTTAATAAATGCGCGGCATCAACATAAGACACTCGGGTTATGCACTTAAACACTAGCAGAGAAAGCGACTCTTACTTTCCAAGTTCTTCGTACAGCTGGTACTCGTCGGTGAAGCGCGTGCAAGTTGTCGTTGCCATTTCTCAGCCCTCAGCGTTCGCGGCAATATCCGAGCTGACTTCCAGCACTACTGTACGCGTCTGAGCCTTCGAGTTGCGGGATTTTCAGGACAAAACTTAAACGTGGATGAGGATATTCGAGTGAGGGAGGGAGAGGTTCGCCGACGAGCAGGCTCGACTGCTTTACCGACCTCTCACCGAATGCGCCGTTTAACTGCAGTGAGTGCACTTGTTTTCCGATGTGTGTGTGTGTGTGTGTGTGTGTAAGAGAGAAAGAGAGAGAGAGAGAGTAGGAAAGAGAGACGCTGTTACCGCTGGAGGGCGCAGCGGAGCCTCTTCTTGTGGCGTTACACCTGCACCTTTTTCTGAAAGATAAACATAATAGTAACAAATACTGAGACAAAACAAAGAACAATGAGGGTTACCTTACATTATCACAAAGCATATTATGCCGTATTATATGCATTAGCACAAAATAAAGGGATAGTTCACCCAAAAATGAAAATTCTGTCATTGATTACAAACCCGTAAGACTTTCGTTCGTCTTCTTGAACACAAATGAATATATCTTTCATTAAATCTGAGACATTTCTGTTCCTCCATTGACAGCTATGCAACTGAAACGTTAATGCTTCAAAAAGTTTATAATGAGATAATAAAACTTAATTTATTTCTTCCTAATATTTTCTGAAGAGACATAAACAATCGTCACACCATAGGCTACCACATATCAGTTGTGGTGGTTAACTTTTCGCTTGATGTGCGAGAACCAATGAGGTTGTTTGAGCTTCAGCAAGAACCAATGAGGTTCATTCTTGTGTTACGCAGCACGTTTGAGGTTCAGCAAGAGGTTTGTTCTTGCGTCAAGCAGGTTTGACAATGTTTATGTGAAAAACTAAATTCATTCTGTTCATCATATAAAAAGATTGAGTCTCTTAAGAAAATTTGAACTAAATCGCGCGATTCATATGAATTAGTTTTTTGATCTCTTTATGAACTTTTTGAAGAATCAAAGTCGTTGTTGAGAATAAAAAGGATAAGATTTCTTCGACAGTTTACACTTATGTATGTAAAATTTGACAAGAAATATAAATTATTTTTTACCAATTTTTTATTAAAAGGAGAAAGGTCTAATTTCTATGGAAGCTTGTTTCCGCCACTGAATAAAAAAATAAAATAAAAGTGACTTTTTATCTCACAATTGTGAGATATGAAGTCAGAATTTTGAGAAATGAAGTCACAATTGGGAGATATAAAGTCACAATTCTGAGAAATAAAGTCGCAATTGTGAGAAAAAAGACAGAATTGAGACTTTTTATCTCACAATTCTGACTTTTTGTCTCACAATTGTGAGCTTCATCTCGCAATTCTGACTTTATAACACATAATTGCGAGTTTCCCCCTCAGAATAGTTTATATCTCAAAATTCTGACTTTACAACACACAATTTCAACTTTATATCAATCAATTCGGACTTTATATCTCGCAATTGCAACTTAATATCACACAATTCTGACTTTATAACACGCAATTGCAGATTTATAGCACGCAATTCTGACTTTATATCTCGCAATTCTGAGAAATAAAGTCATTTGACAAGTTTGAAAAGAAACTTTGACAAGTTTATAATTTACAGGGTAGCAATTACATACTGTTTTTAATAGAGGCTTCAACAACTTTATTTGACAAAAAAAGAAAGTAAAATAAGCCAGAAATCTTTCCATTTCAATATCACTAATCTTCCTATTTCAAAAAAGTCTATGAGCAGGTAGAGAAATCTGAGATGTGTTAAGAATTAAACACCTGCAACACCTTTTTTAGTAGGTGTGTTGTGAGGTGACATCATTATGAAACAGTTAAAACATTTAGAAATCAATTTAGTTAAATTTAACTAACCAAATATATCGTAAATTTGACGATTTGTGGGACATCTACATAACACACTTAAAACTTATGAGGGTCATTACATGAAACATTTTAACGTGTTATAATTTAATATATTTTATTTTATCCCAATATAGACATTTGTCTGAAAATATAAAAAAATGTTGTTACTTTAACATAAATTAATCGTCTTAATATTTTATATTTGGTCACAGTCTACATACTCACTTAAAATAAATGAGGATCACTTTTTTCCATGTATTATTATAGGTATATATATATGTAGGGTTAGAAGAGGTCGGCTGCAGAGGTTTTGCGGGACAGTCACTCTGGAGAGCACTCGGAGTGCTGGGGATTGAAGGGATGGCCAGGAAACGGCTAATAGGCAGTGTCACTGAACAGGCGGAAGCAGCATCAAATTGGATCTGGATACAGCGGGAGGTGCGGTGGCAGAGCAAACCTGTTGAAGGACTAAAAACACAGTAGAGTTGGGTGGTGGTCAGCGGGGTAGATCCAGGACGCTGGATCTGCTGTCGAGCCCTCCCGAGGTGTTATGGGCTTAAATCGACGAAACACCAAGGAAGGGGGGTGCCCATCTGATGACCGGCTGTAACCACCTAACTCTTGCAGTGTTGAGAGATGTAGCCCTGAGCTGGCCCTGGGAGAAGGTTGGTGCTTGGAAGGAGAGGAGAGAGCGATGCCACTGGCTCACAGATGGGGCAGGGCAGAGTACCTGTAAAGGTGGGCCAGTTGCGATGATCACATCGTTTTTGCATATCTTTTTCTGGTTGACCCAGTGACTACTTGGAAAGACAAGATGGCGACCGAGGAAGAACGGTGACAGCTAGGAAAGACTGCTGACATTTGGGAAAGACCAAAGGGGTGTGGAGGTTTGGCAGGCCGAAGCACAACCTTCGCGAGGAGGGACCCATTGCTAATCGCTATGGAAAGGTACATTATAAGATACCCCCAGGGTCGAGCGAGAGCGGGGGAGGATGATCGGCCCACAGGACAGACCTTTGTTATGACCACTCACGATGGACTTTCGACTATGGAGCAGGTAAACGATGTATCACGGGTCTGCAGATGTGGTAAGATATGTAAAAACGGGAGGGGTCTGAAGATACATCAGTCAAAGATGAAGTGCGTGCAGCCGGAACATAATGTGCAACGCACAGGGAAACCTGGTGAGACGGAGGAGAGGCCGGGGCAGGAGGCAAACCACAGTTCCCCGAATCTCCAGGCACACGATGAAGATGGGAGTAGGAACGGCATCACTGATGTGTCAGAGGACACAAAGCACCAGACAGAGATGGAGGGTTCACAGGACATTAGACGACCTGGACAGGACATATGGGTAGGAGTGGCCCGAAAGGAATTAGTGAACTGGCCCGCTGCAGCGGCGAGGAAGGAGTGGGAGAGGTTTGATCACGATGTGGATGAGGTGCTGGAAACAGCCTTGGCAGGAGATGTGGGCAAGAAGCTGAAGGCTATGGCTTCCATTATTTGGAGCATAGGCGCTGATCGCTTCGGAAAGAAAGAGCCGAAGGCTAAAACAAACACCCAGCCAAAGGAAAGCAGACGCTTGAAGGAAATAGCAATCCTTAGAGGGGATTTGCGGAGGCTGAGGAAGGCATTTCGTGAAGCAGCAGGGGATGAGAGACCAGCACTCAAGGAAATCCGTGACAACTTGAGGGAGCGCATTAAGATCTTGCGAAGAGCTGAATGTCACCGTAGGGACAGGAAGCGACGAATGAAGGAGAGGACAGATTTCACCAAGAATCCCTTCAAGTATCTGACTAAACTTCTGGGCGACGTAAGATCAGGGGAGTTGAAAGCAACAAAGGAGGAGGTGGAGGAGCACCTTCGTCAGGTCCACAGTGACCCCAGAAGGGAGGACAGCCTGGAGGAGATGGAGAAACTCATACAACCAGCAGAACCAGCTACCCCCTTTAGAGCTGAGGAACCGAGCTGGCAGGAGGTGAACACCTTTCTAAGGAAGGCCAGAGCAAAATCAGCCCCAGGGCCGAATGGCATTCCATATAAGGTGTATAAGTATTGTGAAAGGCTCAAGAGACGACTTTGGAAGCTACTAAGAGTTGCATGGAGGAAGGACTTCCTTGCTGATAGCTGGCTGGTCGCTGAGGGATGCTTCATCCCTAAGGAAGAAAACTCTATAGGGATCAAGCAATTCCATACCATCTCACTCCTTAACGTCGAAGGAAAGATTTTTCTTGGGATTTTGGCGAAGAGACTGACCACCTTTATGGTGGACAACGGGTACATGGACACATCTGTCCAAAAAGGGGGAGTTCCAGGGGTGGCAGGCTGTCTTGAGCACACCAGTATGATCACCAAGATTATCGAAGATGCAAAGAAGAACCGTGGTGACCTCGCAGTCCTGTGGCTGGACTTAACAAATGCATTTGGAACGATACCCCACAAGCTGGTGCATCTGACGTTGAAGACCTACCATGTCCCAGAGCGATTCCAGAAGCTCTTGCAGCGTTATTATGATAACTTCAACATGCGCTTCTCCTGCGGAGACTTTACCACAGAATGGCAGAGGCTAGAGGTGGGCATTGTCACTGGATGCACAATCTCAGTGATTTTGTTTTCAGCAGCGATGAACCTTCTCGTTAAATCAGCAGAAAAGTTGCGTCGAGGCGCAGTGTTGGCGAGTGGCATCCAACAGATACCTATAAGAGCATTTATGGACGACCTCACCATCACGGCAAAATCAGTACCTGAAGGGAGATGGATCTTGGAGGATCTGGTTGAACTCACCGATTGGGCAAGGATGGATTTCAAACCAGAAAAGTCCAGAAGCCTGGTATTGAAGAAGGGGCGCATCCAGGACCGGTTCCGCTTCAAGATCAAAGATACCATCATCCCAACGGTCCTAGAGAGACCGGTGAAGAGCTTGGGGAAATGGTATAGGGCAGACCTCAATGATAAGCAGAGTGTGAGGGAGATGATTATCCAAGTAGATACCTGGATGACATCCTTAGAGAAGAGTGGCCTACCTGGCAAGTATAAGGCCTGGGGTTACCAACACGGGGTACTTCCTAGGCTGCTCTGGCCATTGCTTGTTTAGGAGGTACCTATCTCTACCGTTGAGGGATTGGAGAGGAGGATTAACACCTATTTGAGGAGGTGGCTGGGCGTCCCAAGAAGCTTCTGCTCCATTGGCTTGTATAGCACAGGCAGCAAGTTGCAGCTTCCAGTGACATCAGTGGTCGAGGAGTATAAGGCGACAAAGACACGCCAGGCCATGATGCTGCGTGACAGCAAAGACGAAAGAGTACGCCAAGCAGGCATTGTTGTCAGGACAGGTCGTAAATGGTCAGCCAGCAGAGCATTGACCGAGGCTGAGGATCGACTGCATCATGCTGACATCGTTGGGACAGTAGCTGTGGGCAGGCTTGGACTGGGTTGCTCCACCAGAATAAGCTGGAAAAAAGCTGACCCAAAAGAACGTCGTGGCATGGTGCAGAGGGAGGTCCGTAAAGCAGAGGAGGAAACCCGGCATGTCAAGGCTGTTGCCATGAAGAAACAGGGCAGTTGGACAAGATGGGAGGGCGTGCGAGAAAGGGCCCTGACGTGGCAGGATATCTGGAATATGGAAGGACGTCAGATAAAGTTCTTGATGTGTTCTGTCTACGATGTCCTGCCTACTCCATCAAACCTCCATATTTGGGGTATAGCAGAGAACCCCAGCTGCACGCTGTGTGGAAAGACAGCCAATCTTGAGCACGTCCTTTCCGCATGCCGGTCAAGTTTGGCAGACGGGAAATTCCGGTGGCGTCATGATAAGATCCTGTCTCGGTTGGCGGATGGTGTGGAACAGGCAAGGAAGAATCGTAAACCGCCTCCTGATGGGCTCCACTTTATCCATTTCGTCCGGACAGGAGAGAGCACTGCAGCAGTACGGAGGAGTAGAGGGGTCCTGGCCTCAGCAAATGACTGGGAGATGCGGGCAGACCTGAAAAAGCAGCTCAAATTCCCGGAGGAGATTGCACTCACTAGCCTCAGACCAGATATTGTACTGTGGTCTAGAGGTACCAAGCAGGTGGTACTCATAGAGTTAACTGTACCCTGGGAAGATAGGATGGAGGAGGCGCATGAGCGCAAGCTCAAAAAATATCAAGGCCTTATCCTCGAGAGCCAGCAAAAAGGATGGAAGGCCTGGAATCTACCAGTAGAGGTCGGCTGCAGAGGTTTTGCGGGACAGTCACTCTGGAGAGCACTCGGAGTGCTGGGGATTGAAGGGATGGCCAGGAAACGGCTAATAGGCAGTGTCACTGAACAGGCGGAAGCAGCATCAAATTGGATCTGGATACAGCGGGAGGTGCGGTGGCAGAGCAAACCTGTTGAAGGACTAAAAACACAGTAGAGTTGGGTGGTGGTCAGCGGGGTAGATCCAGGACGCTGGATCTGCTGTCGAGCCCTCCCGAGGTGTTATGGGCTTAAATCGACGAAACACCAAGGAAGGGGGGTGCCCATCTGATGACCGGCTGTAACCACCTAACTCTTGCAGTGTTGAGAGATGTAGCCCTGAGCTGGCCCTGGGAGAAGGTTGGTGCTTGGAAGGAGAGGAGAGAGCGATGCCACTGGCTCACAGATGGGGCAGGGCAGAGTACCTGTAAAGGTGGCCCAGTTGCGATGATCACATCGTTTTTGCATATGTATGTATATAATGAATCTCACACATTGTCGGTGTGATCAGCATATCAATAATCAAAGAAAAACACAAACTGAATGTTTGCAAAAGGTTTTAATTAGGCACAAATGAAAGAAAAAAAAATCTGATGCAAATAATGGAAATAACGTCGATCAACCGACACAATCTGAAAATGACAGAATTTCATCCCATGTGAGAGTTTGATCAATCTGCTTACAGACGTTTTATATATCTGATGAATCTTTCTTTCCTTGTTCCTATTGTAGGTCACTGAAATAGCAAGAAAACTAACAAATAATAAGCCCTGAATAGTCAGTAATGGGGCAAACATAACGATCACAGACACACGCAGCCAAAGAAAACCTCAGTCAACTGATTCCATAAAACACTAAAAATTATAAATGATCAATGTCCCAATCTGCATGCCAAACACTAGCAAAATACGAGACAATGATCAGTGTCAGCAAATGAGTTATATTGGCATGATTTGTGCAGCGTAGACACCGACGATGTTCATTTTGTAGCACCGCAAGAAAGCGCCACATCACTGTCCTTCAGTGTGTTACATAAGTGCCGACTTCAAATCTGACGTTGTCGTGTAACCTCAAAACTGGACAGCATTTGGTGGGATGTTGAACAAGGAGGGGTCAAAGTCCTGTCCTTTAAACGGAGATCCTTCAGCATCCCAGCCCTTCTTCAGCATCTCATGGACTTTCTGAAATGCAAAATAAAACATCTTTAACTGCAATATCCACATAGTTTTTCATGCAACAAGTCCCTTAAAAATAAATAAAAGCATATTAAAGTGTCCTTGGGCTGAAGCTTGGACTAAAGTTCTTTTATGTTCCACAGAAGTAAGAAAGCAACATAGAAAATAACTTGTTTAAGCTGCTTTATTATTGTGAATTGACAGTGATCTCGATTCAAACACACACGCAAACTTATTCCTAAATGACAAAGATTCGTGTCTATTAAAGCTTTGATAAGTACGATCACAGTGAACATTCAGATCTGCGTTGGCGCTCCAGCTGATATAAAGAGTGAAGTTGTAATGTAGAAGTCTAAAATAGCTTCACAAACTCGTTTCAAACACAGTTTTATTACTTCTGTTACAGAAGTACTATAAAAGTTTATAGTTCAGACTGATGATCAAAATTTATTTGAAAGTAACTTATATCATATTATATCAATTGAATATCAATTACATTGTTACACCAGCAGGTGGCGACAAGTGAGTGTTACAAAAAGTATCTGGCATTAGCTATTTTTCCATCCACCTATTATCAGTGATGGGAATAACGGCGTAATAATTAAACGGCATTACGAGTAACCAGTAACGAGTAATCAAACGAATGACTGTTCCCCCGTTACAGCGCCGTTACCGTTAATGGCAATAAAATGCGGCGTTACTATAGCAATTGAGTTCACTAAAGTGGTTTCCATCCGAGTAGGCTATCTCTCTGCCATAGGACCTGCAAAGTTTTGTGTGTGTGTGTTTATGAGGTGCCGGACTGGACTAAAGTGAAGCGAACGCCGCGAGAGCGCCCTCGACAATGCGCAAGAGAGTGTGTCCGAGAGCACGCTCGACTGCGCGAGAGAGACCGAGTGTGTCCGAGCATTATATAGTTTGTTTATAAATAAATGACAAATTTCAGCATTAGAATAATCTCTGAAGCCTATTGGTATCATCTACAACGTTTTAATTAATTTACATGGTTATACAAATAAAATCTTAAAAATAACCTTCGGATTCAATTTAATTTTCACAAAGAGTGTATGTATATGTTTTTATTATTATTTATTAGGGCTGTCAAATGATTAATCGCGATGCATCCAAAATAAAAGTTTGTGTTTACATAATATATATGGGTGCACTGTGTATAATTATTTTGTATATATATATATATATATATAAAAATACACACACATATGCATATTTAAGAAAAAAATATTATTTAAATATAAAATATTTATATATAATATCAATTATATATAAATCTATATACAGTATATGCATGAAAATATTTCTTAAATATATACCAGCATGTGTGTGTGTGTATTTATATATATATAAAATAATTATACACAGTGCACCCACATATATATTATGTAAACACAAACTTTTATTTTGGATGTAATTAATTAAGATTAATCGTTTGACAGCCCTATTATTTATTAATTTTTGGTACATTTAATAATTTATTTTTAGACTATTAGTTGGCCAGTTGTGGTCTGTGCAATATGAAATATTAAAAGTTCTAAACCTAAACTTATGTTTTATTGTCTATAGTAATGATAATATTTAAAATAATATATTGAATTTTATAGATGTATCTCACATTGTCCCACAGTGACATAACAATAGTGTCGATTAGTATACAATGTTTTATAATAATAATTTATTCTGTCCATTTCATTAATTTAACATATTTAATATTGGGTGCATCCAAGTTATTTGACATAAACCCATTTTAACTTTTTTTTTTTTTTAAGTAATGCAATTGTTACTTTCCCCGGCAATTAGTTACTTTCATAATGATTTAACTCAGTTACTTTACTTTAGTAACTAGTAACTATAACTAGTTACTTTTTTTAAGTAACATGCCCAACACTGCCTATTATATGTCATAAAAACACCAAGATGCGCATTCAATCTGAAAATGTTTCAGACGACGTGACTTTGCCTCAACAAAGGATGTGATTGGATAACTAGCGGACCAATTTCATTGTACAAATGTTGGGTTGATCATTCTGAAATGCCTAAGCCAAAGTCTGTCATCAGAATGATTTTGGTATAATGACCTGAACATGAATACATAAATACTTTTTAAATAGTCAGCAGCAATAAAAATTTGGTCCGCACCTCCAGTAAATTACGTTATTTAGTTTTGTTGTCTATTAAGAACTGTGATCTCCATTTTAAACAACAAATTGATAGTAACCAGAATCATGCAGCTCTAGTGCTCACCATCTCGTGGCTCTGTGGCTTCCCCTGGAGCTTTTGGTGGTAATCAAACGTGAGGCGGTCCAGTACGGCATGCTCCTCTTCATCTACGGTTGCCATGGTGCGTTCCCGGTTGATCTGGTTCACATCGATCTCAGTCTCGCCCTTCAACACGGCGCTCCACCAAACTTCCCCGGTTTTACTGAGGGACAGCTGGAGGAAAAGTCCAAATAATCATCACGACTGTCTACAACGACTAACAAAATACATCAGATCTGTTTCCGTTTCACATTGACACAAAAATTCACATAATTCCATACAATATCTAGAGATATAATTCTATGTAAATAACTGCTTTTGAAGTATTTTATGTTCACCAAGGCTGCATTTATTTGATTACAAATACAGCAAAAACAGTAAAATTGTGAATTACTATTACAATACAAAAATGTGAATATATTTTTAAATGCAATTTATTCCTGTTGTGCAAAGCTACTCATTACTCCAGTCTTCAGAGTCACATGATCGTTCAGAAATCATTCTAACATGCTGATTTGCTTCTCAAGAAACATTTCTGATCATTATTGATGTTGAAACTAGTAGAAGCCTTGGTGAACCTAAGAGACGTCTTTTAACCCCTGTCACTTGTCCGTATACGGGACTAAAATCTAAATTTATTTAACTATATTACTATTAAATCCTAATCTAGTCATGACAAACTATATGTCGTTGGAAAGGTTTAAGACTCCAAATAGATATTTTAGCGCTGTTTTTTTTCACTCACACTTTTAAGAAACTTTGGTTTTTAGGACTAAAAGTTCAAAATAAAACATAATCTAGTATCTGTCAATAAAAAAGATAAAATTATATTTTTAAAAAGTAAGGTAAAAGTATAAGATATTATATATATATATATATATATATATATATATTATTATATCATATATATATTTTTTTTTATATCACATATTTTAGTAGTTAAATTAGGTATCATTTGAAAGCTTATGAAATCAGAATTCATTCTGTGAAAACCGTTTTGAAATTGGACACTGTGTTACCATAGAAACGGTATTTATTAATTAGGCCCCGCCCCTTTTGGGCATCATCTTTCATAATTTATTATCAAAACCTTTTCTAATCTTGACAAAACATATATTATCAGAAAGGTCTGAGTCTCAAGGTTCCATATTTAGTGACAGAAGTAATATTAAGTAATATTTGGATAGAAATTTATTAATTTGTTATGGCAGAATGCATACAATTAAATTCAATGGAATTCAATGGCACCCGGTGGCCGGTGCCTATTTTTGGGATAACGCCTAAACAAAATCTCATGGGAACTTCAATTTTTGTGAACACAACTTGGTTAGATATATAGCTTTAATTTTATGGTAAAAAATATTTTGTAAAATATTTATTTTATATTAAAAAAATATTAATAAAGTATATTTTATTTACTGTAAATTATAACTTCCATAACTTTTTCATACCTTAATTTTTTGAAGTGCTTTCACTTCAGTAATAATCTGCTGATTGTTTTCTTTAAAAACGAGACCAAACTTACGTCTATATATCCAAAGCATTCTTTAAGTACAACCGATTTAACCATTTTGCCTGCAAATGTGCACGAAATTGCACTATTTGATCTAACTAAACAAAAAACAAGTATTTATTTTCCACTGACAAGCCACAAGACTGTCAGTAAATTTTAGACCTTACAATGGTGAGGATAAAGCCTCAGAAAAGCGGAGCCCGTCTCAAAATGGCTAATGATTGGCTGATACATCAGTCTATCGAACTTTTAAATACACCGTCCAAAAATAATGTGTACCAGAACGCAGCGGCCGGGCTCCAGGCTCCACAGGGAATTCTCCGTGTTAATTTTATGTGTGAATTCTCCCTCTATCAGGACTCTCTGAGATGCTCCCTCGTTCACGGCCACACGTACCCGTCCCGACTGCAGGTCCACTGACACCTGCACGGAAAGACGGAATGGAAAGCAGACTGTTAACGAATTTAGTTTGTCGTAATACTAGACAGCAAGATAAACGTCAATCTGAATGGGGATGGTGCCAATCTGTAAGGCAGTAAGCGTGATAAAATCAGATGGCAGAAGGTTACACACACCTGTCGGCCTTTAACGACGGTAGGCGGCACGTGCACTCGGATTTCCACATCCGTGTAATCCTGCGACCAGGTGTAATTGTCTCTGACAGCACCGTTGTAACTGTCTGCATTGGACTGATAGCTTTCCTGTCCACTGGAAATGCAGAACACAAATAGGTAAGATTTTTTTAAAAGACGTCTCTTAGAGGGATACATTTTTGGTATGTTTAGCTTACCTCAAGGGCATCCAAGACGTAGGTGTCTTTGTTTCCAAAGTAGTTTCAATTTTGATATTTTTAGGTTAAACCGTTCTTGTCTGTCAGTCATATAATGGAGGTCTATGGTCACCACCTCAAAGAGCATGCACAGAGAAGTCCAAATTAAACATGATTTAATGACTCATAAATGTAAGTACACATTGATGGCCTAAGACACGATAAGAGCGGTTTGTGTGAGAAAACGAACAGTATTTATATTGTTTTTACCTCTTGTAACCACAGCCACGTCCAAGTGATCTGCGCGGGTCCTTTGTGGCTGTGGTTACACGAGGTAAAAACGATATAAATACTGTTCGTTTTCTCACACAAACCGCTCTTATTGTGTCTTAGGCCATCAATGTGTACTTACATTTACAATTCATTAAATCATGTTTAATTTGAACTTCTCTGTGCATGCTCTTTGAGGTGGTGACCATAGACCTCCATTATATGACTGATAGACACGAATGAACGGTTTGACCTAAAAATATCAAAAGCCCTTGAGGTAAGCTAAAACATACCAACAATTAATTTCAAAGTGAACTATCCCTTCAGGCCTTGTTCACAGCTGGTATTAAGATGTTTTGTATTGGTCCACAAGTGGACGACTCTAAACACAGGTGTAAATGGGGACTAAAACGCTTTAAGCTTGTCCACCTTCTGCCACTTCCAGAGATAGTGAAAACACATTAGACCCGAATTGCTTTCATAGTGTAAACGCTCATGTGGCCGAGTGTGTTTAAAAAGCCGCTATATAAACGGCTTTACTGTGTCTTTTTGATCAATTGAATGCATCCATGATAAATGAAAGTATTCATTCTCACTGACCCTAAACTTTTGAACGGTAGCGTGTATCAGACAGTATTAGTATTTTTTAAACAAATGTAAAGTCAAACGTACACTTTAGTGGTGTCAGAATCGGCGTGTGATGCCGCTGTGGCTCCTGCTGGCGTCTCTTCGCTCGGCGCTGATGGCGCTGTGACAGGTGTGGACTCCTCTGTGCTTCTCTTCTCCTCCACAGGAGCTTCGGCCTCTTGCTCGGACTGAACCTCCAGCTCCTGTATCGCAGGAGGAGCAGCTTTCGGCTCCTCGGCCTGCTTCATTGCTCTCTCTCTGTCCTGCTCGGCAAGCTTCTCATATAACTTAAACGTCTGGTGGAAGAATGACAGTAAATACACTTGACTCTTCAGTTTATTACAGAAATTATAAAGTTGCATATTATAAATAATATAAATAAATTATTTTTAATTTAATAAATTGTTTATTTAATTTAATTATTGTTGTAGACTGTTACAGTGATTATAAAGAGGCATAATATAAATACAAATAATTAATAATGCATTAATTTAAATTAATTTAATTATTTTTTAAAGACACTAACAGCCAATTTAACAAATTATTTCATTCTTTTTAAGAGACATTTAAGGTGGCATACTATAAATATATGAATAATCAAATTGTTTTTATTTTTAATTTATTTAAAGTAAAAATTTTAAACACACTTAGAGCAATTATAAAGTGGCATCATATACATAAAATAATATTTTAATGACCTTTATTGTAAATAATTTAATTAAAATGAATTAATAATTAAAAAATGTAATTACTGTTTTAATTACAATAAATAATATTTCAGATTTTTTTTTTTTTTTTTTTACTGTCATAGCCAAAACAAAATTACAACACTGACCCAAGGCTAGCTGTCATTGTCATTCATTCCCAGCAAAACAAGACCATACCAGGTTTTTGAACTAGTAGCTACCAGGACACTAGTAAACATCATAACGCTACCATGGCATTTCCAGCTGGTGCCATCGCTGTACCATGGTACTGTCATACTTATTTATAAAGAATCCAGTCAGGTAATGGATCAAAACAAAAGTCGCTCAGTACCTTGAACACCATGTTCTCAGCTACTCCGGGGGGGAAGCCCATGCGGTCCTGTGGGCCGCTAAGGAGACGGTAGAAGTCCGTCTTTCTGTACAGGAACCCAAAATAAACCTGCAGGAAATTCTGAATGTTTCCAACATGCTGCAGGATCCCTAACAGCGCGTTATCATATAACTCCGTCATTTCCACCGGAGAAGACATGGCTGAGTAGCTCAGCGGGATTAATTTTGACTCAACGCTGTTTAATGTAGATGCTTGTTGATGAAAAACAAACGTAAAGCAACAGAAGACCCGCAGAAAACTTATGAAACAGCACTGCAACAACAGATCTTTCGAGAGGACGCAGCTGCTTAGGCGCTTCCGGTTCACTCAGTACAAAATAAAAGTTTGTTAGTTCAAAAACATAGACAGTAAAAGAAAAACAAAAAAAACAAAACACTCTTCTGGCATTGACGCTGCTGAGCGTGGTATTACTGCCCTCCACAGGTCAAAACAAAACATTTGAAAAAACTTTACATATATATTTACAATATTACATTTAACCCCATACAAATGGAACCCCAAAATATATATTATTATAATTAAAATTATTATAATTAGTTTTCAATATTATATTATATTAATATATTGATATTAAAGTGTGTTAATATGTATAATGACGTTGAACTACATTTATTTAAATTATATTATACATTACACAGGATAAAATGTTGTTCCAGTGCGGCAGGTGGCAGTAATGCGCTCGTAACGACTTGTGCAATTTGTGGGCAAAAACATGGCGACGTCCTTGGTCAGACAGACAAAATTGTTGTCGGTAAGATTTCATTCTGAATGTTTTTTTGCTTTTGTAACTAATGGCCCGTATTTACAGGCGAGAGTCTTCCATACCGTGTAACTGACGTAGAAAATGAAAGGCGTTCTGATAAACATATATAAATAAGAGATAATGGCACTAAACGTAATGTGAAGCTTGATTTTGGGATTATAGAATTAATAAATGCATGTCATTTATTCAATAATCTATGTGTTTGTAGATGGTGACCAGCCAGTTAAACTCGGCGGCATGTTTCAGGAACATTCACTGCACTGCAGCTTGTTTAAAGGTATGTGATCATCAAATCTAGTGATTTCAGATGGGTTTGTCTGATTTATAATGCGTTTTGTGTTATCCTTACTCATCCAAAAACATTTCTTCTAATTTATCTTCTATTTTTTGTTGGTTTTGAAGATTTACAAATGCAGACATTAGAACATTTGGATAAAAACGAAAAGAAAAAATCGTTTTAATAATTTTTTTGAATACATGTTTACGATTATTAACAGATGTTGCTACTAATATTGCCCCATATTTATATGTATACTAAATTGGAAAATATTAATAAAACATTTTGAAAACACATTTGAAAGTTGGATAGGATGTGATACTAAATAAATGAAAGAAACCTGACCAAAAACAAGCAACAACTCACAACAAAATGTATAAAATATAACAATATTAGTGAGTATAGGTGAGTTTAAGATTAATTTTGTCTGACATTAAAGCCTGGTTTCACAGACAATGTTTAGATTAAGTCAGGATTAGACCTTAGTTCAATTAGGGTATTTAAGTAGCTTTTATAAACTTGCCTTAAAAAAAAAACATTACTGATATGTATCTTGAACAAATCAATGGCAACAATACCAGTGGTAAATATTTATGAGGTAATTGATTCCACATCAGTCCATCAACACAACCATTTCAAAATAGCAGGTCTGGTGACAATATCCATTTGAAACAAAAGCTAGAACACATCAAATACTATTTGAAGGAAGTAGAGAAACAGGTTTAACCAACTGCAGTATTGGCAGGGTCCAAAAGGTGTTTGTAAATGAGTAGTTTAAGCTTACTCACCCTTAAGTTGTTCCAAACTTGTATGAATTTCTTCTGCTGCTGAACACAAAAGAAGATATTTTGAAGAATATGGTTGATGGACCCCACTATGGAAGTCAGTACAGACATTCTTCAAAATATCTTCTTTTGTGTTCTAACTGAAGAAAGAAACTCATACAGGTTTAAAACAACATTGACAGAATTTAAATTTTTGGGTGAACTATCCCTTTAAGAAGCGTCTTTAACCCAGACGATCTTTCTTCTGTCTAACAGAACCGTGCAGCTCGTATTCGAGTGGGTAAAGGAGACCGGCCGTTGACGTATGAGCAGGTGCATCACCCTCATCACAATGGCCACAGGAAGGGCTGGCTCTCACAACACACTAGTGAGTAACAATCTTTACATTACACATCCCACTCAAACATTACAAGTGTCTGAATAACAATCTTTGTTATACCTCATAACGTAGGTAATCTTCAGGGTGAAGCTGGAGCGGCGGAGCGCGTGGTGGAGGACGTCTTCATCAGGCGCTTCATATACGGCACGTTTCATAACTGTTTAGCGGATGAGGTGGTGATCAAACGCAGAGGCAACATCCTGGTCATCTGTGCTGTGATGATACAGAAACTCTTACCGAGTAAATTCTACTTCCTCATTGGCTACACAGAGAAACTGCTCTCGCACTTCTACAAATGTCCAGTTAAAATCGAGTTGCAAACAGTAGAAGAAAAAGTAGTCTACAAATATCTTTAAGGCAATATGTTGCGGCTTGGTTATTGAAGGGGTGAAATGTCTATTTGTAGGTGTTCAATAAGTGTAAAGGAAGGCCTTACATTTTAATTAAATCATTGGTCAAAATATTCACATCGCAATGTAAAAATAGCCTTTATAAAGATCAAATTATATCTGTGTTGCTTCAAACATTGAGCTTGTGTCAATAAAGGTTGTTTTTCCACACAAAAAGCAGTGAATTATGTATTTTGCATTGTATAAATGGACCTAAGGAGATTAAAACAACTTTGAGCCTTTAATTGAGCAATTCATACATATGCATAAAGTTTCCTGTTCCCATTCCACCACATCCCAAAGATGCTCTATTGGGTTGAGACCTGGTGACTCATTGTCATGTTCAAGAAACCAATTTGAAATGATTCGAGCTTTGTGACATGGTGCATTATCCTGCTGGAAGTAGCCATCAGAGGATGGGGACATGGTGGCCATAAAGGGATGGACATGGTCAGAAACAATGCTCAGGTAGGCCGTGGCATTTTAACGATGCCCAATTGGCACTAAGGGGCCTAAAGTGTGCCAAGAAAACATCCCCACACCATTACACCACCACCACCAGCCTGCACAGTGGTAACAAGGCATGATGGATCCATGTTCTCATTCTGTTTACGCCAAATTCTGACTCTACCATCTGAATGTCTCAACAGAAATCGAGACTTATCAGACCAGGCAACATTTTTCCAGTCTTTAACGGTCCAATTTTGGTGAGCTCTTGCGAATTGTAGCCTCTTTTTCCTATTTGTAGTGGAGATGAGTGGTACCCGGTGGAGTCTTCATCCACGTCACAGGTTATTCCAGTGCAGCAGGTGGTAGTAATGTGCTGTAGCATCAAATAGACACTGCAAAGTTAATTTATTTTATGTAAATTTATTGATTTTTCAAAATTAGACATTTGTATCATACAAAGGCACAAACACTGATTTAGTGCAAAAAGGCACAATCATATGGATTAAAATCGAAGTTGGCAAAATTCCCTTAAATATCAGATTTTCCCTTTATGAAGCAAAATTCATTTTAAAAAGATATCAGAGCAGGATTTCCACTGTGGCACATGAGGCACATAGATACATATATGGTTCAATTCACAGTATGAAGAAAACAAAACAACCATGCATAACCAAAGATAACGGTACAAACTCATAAAATGCAACAGGTAAATGTTTTGATGATAGTATATTTTAGTCGTCAAAATTTAGTTCAAACTTCATTTACCATAAAAATGCTCCAAAAACATTGCATGACGACAGTAGGAAGTAAGGAAAGCCTGAGGACGAGTAAACTTCCAGTTAAATTGGTTCAAGGCTTTAGAAGTGCTTTTCTTTTCGCTGTATTTCAGCATTTGAAGTAAAATCACACTCTAGATACATTCACATTTATAGGAGGGGCGTGTGCGTGACTTCACCGCATCAGAAATAAAGGGACAGTTCACTCCAAATAAATGTCAATATTTACTCACCCTAATTACCCCGTTTCAAACCTGTTTGACTTTCGTTTTTGCACCAAATGCAAATCCACATTTGTTAGGTGAACTATCCCTTTAACAATTTCAGGAGAGGTTTGTGCAAGTGAAAACCAGACACATCTTCACATGGCGTTCTCCGCTCGAGCTGGACTTATTTGAGGATCCGACAGCCGTTTCCTATGCAGGACTCCAGCTTGATCAGCCTTTGGTTCATGATCTGCAGAAGGGAAGGATCGACCTTCTTCACAATGTTCTCCAGCTGATGGGGATCTGCTGTCAGGTTGTACAACTCTACAAACGACTGCAGGAGAACACATGGGATATTCAATGAGGCTACGTCTACATTCATCCAGATGCATTCGAAAATGGCCTTTTCCTGTCAAAATGGTCTGTGAGGTCATGTTGCACTCAATTGCCATTCCATGGATGGTCTAAAATGCCATTGCAGGGCCTATGATTTCCACAATGAATGTAAAAACAACAATAATAAAACTAAGGAATAATCTCTAGGGCGGTCAACGATTAATCGCATCCAAAATAAAAGTTTGTGTTTACATAATATATGTGGGGTAATATATATATATATATATATATTACCCCACATATATTATATATATATAAATATTATATATATATATGATTAATAATATAAATATATTATATATATATATATTTATATATAAACACACACATGCTTGTATATATTTGAGAAATACTTTCATGTATATACTGTATGTAGATTTATATATAATTTATTATATATATATATATACACAAAATAATTATACACAGTGCACCCACATATATTATGTAAACACAAACTTTTATTTTGGATGCGATTAATCGCAATTAATCGTTTGACAGCCCTAATAATCTCACAATTTGTCTTCCGTTTAAACGGTAAACCTTTGCTGTCCAGCATTTTTTGGGTGCAAATTCATTGTTAATGTTCGGTCTTCATTTAATAATCACTGTTTTTGATAATAATTTGGTATTGAATCATAAATCCGGAAAAAGTCAAATACAGCACAGCATAAAAAACCCATTTAATAGGGCCCAACAGAGTGCAACAGTCAGGTTCTGCAAGTAAAATCTCCATTAGCGTTCTCCATAGGGAAATTGATTTTGAACGATAACATATAAACCATTAAAGATAACCTTACTGTGAGCTGTGAGGTTGTTAATCGCTGGTATTTGCGTCAGCCCGCGTTATTTCAACTCAACTCAGTTATTTTAAAATGTTTGTTTATCAGCAGAATTCATGGTGGAAAAACTACATTACCCATAATGCTGTACAGAAAATTACACCAATGAGTGAGTCGAGACAAGCAAAACGCCAGAAAAGATCTTGTTAGCTCCGCCCACTCCCATGAAGCACCGCAAATGATGTAAGAGTCGATCTCTCTAAGCCCTTAAAATACTGAAATATATGCATATTTTGCACTTATCTAAGAATATATATAATCAACATTTTTTAATTCGTAGTTTTATATTTCTATCTATAGCAGATAATAACGCGATATAACTTGCATTGCTCGTGAACTGGAGCTCGTCTCATAAATGAACCGCAACTCAGAAATATATAGAAAGCTTGAAATGTCTATGTTTAAACAACATCGACAAACAATTCAAAACAATTTGTGGCAAGCCTTCTGAGTCTGCTAACTAATCGAATATCGTGACTCCCTATTTATGGTTGTTCAATAAAGTTCTTGGTACAAAAAGAAAATAAGCAACTGTGCGTAATATTATTTCATAGCCTAGTATTTATTTTACTGTGTATAGCCTACAGCGCGCAAGGTTTTTATGTGCATGCTTTAAATCTTCTTCTCGCATTTTTAGTGTATCTCTATGGCAGAATTACAGCGCCACATACTGGTCAGGGATGTCTACTATATCGTTTCGAGTCGGTTTCAGTGGTTTCGTGTGTATGCAGACATTTTTCGAGACACTGCCGTGTTTACGGATTTTTTTTAAGAATGAGAAAAAAAAAAACATCGGATAGGGAAAGCTCTGGCTTCGTGTGGACGTGGCCTTAGTGTAAAGCTCACCTCATTGTCTGCAAACTCGCAGTACTGCAGGTCTCCATCCTTCAGAGTTCTGACGCAGGCGTACGTGTTGTTGAAGGCGTCCTCGCACACACAGTCTGGGAAACAATTCTGGAAGAAAGAGGAAATCTTTGGTTTGTTTTCTAATAAACAGGATAGGTTGATGTGAAAATGCTTCATAGGAACACTTACAGCTAGTCCCGGGCCGAGTTTAGGGCAGCTGGGATCTTCAGTAGCATATCCCTCACCAGTGTACTCCACTAGAAAGAAGGGCCGTTCGGTGCCATTACGCAATGATGGTGCCTTTAAGGACAACATTAGAAGAGAAAAGACTCAATTTAGCATTTTTTCTTACTGTACACCACATTAACTGTGAGAATTCACATTGAATTCTCTGTATTGTAACTAGGGTTGGGTATCGTTTGAATTTGAACGATTCTGATTCCGATTCCTTGTTTCGATTCCGATTCCTAACGATTCTCGATTTCGATTCTTTTAAGAGGCAGGGTCAAAAAAGTTTAGCTAATCTTGTTAACCAACGGTCTTTCTGAAGGAAATACAACTTCTTTCACAAATACTTGTCACAAATTTTGCATTTTGTCGAGATTTCGTTAATTTTTAGAAAAGTGAAGCCACACTTTGGACCGCCGACGTAAGCTACTCATGTTCGACTCGCGCGGTTATGCCAACACTTCCGGTAGACGCTTCTTCGTTGGTGTTGTTCAGCGGTTTCTTCTTCCACTCGGCGGACTGTGAATATCGAAACTAGGAATTGAAATTTTAACTTTTGAACGATTCCGGGAAAAACAAAAAGTTAGTCCCGGTTCCAATCGATACTCGATTCTCGATACCCAACCCTAATTGTAACGCACAAAAAGAGTATCTTCCTGGGATACACACTTCAAAATAAGCATAAAAGACTAATGGTTTGTTGCTTTCTTGTAATGACATTTAAGAAAATGTGCTTAATTGTTGCTTAAATATTTAAACTCTTCTCATAGTTTTAAAACAAATGAAGCATTCTTTGATGAATAGAAAATTCAGAAGGACAGCATTTGTAACATTACAAAGGTCTTAACTGACACTTTATCAATTTGATGCATCCTTGCTGAATACAAAATACAAAACAAATCTTATTATGAACAGAAGCGTGATATAATGAAATAATGCAGCATTGAGGTAGATATTGTAGTGAAAAAGGCATTAAAACATGCAAATGAGTAGCACAAAAGCAGTTGAAACAGCATCAAAATATTTAATTTACAGTGCTGTAATGAATAATCTATAATATAGTATAGCACAGTATAAATGTAATCTATAGAACAGTTCGCAATTGAAAGAAACACACACAAAAATGGGCCAAGCACAGAATGGCTAAACGCAACAAAAACTTTTGCGGATAATTTACTCACCCCCATGTCATCCAAGATGTCCATGTCTTTCTTTCTTCAGTCGAAAAGAAATTAAGGTTTTTGATGAAAACATTCCATGGTTTTCTCCATATAAAGGACTTCAATGGGAACCAAACGGTTCAAGGTCCAAATGAGAGTTTTAGTGCAGCTTCAAAGGGCTTTAAACGACACCAGACGATGAATAAGGGTCTTATCAAGCGAAACGATCGCTCATTTAAAAAAAACAAAACAAAAAAAAACATTTAAGTTTTATAAGCTCAAATGCTCGCCTTGCTCTGTTCTGTAATAAGCGTTCAAGACTCTCCTGTTCAAACTCGTTCATCAAAATGAACAAATCTTTTTTCGAGTCATGGCTCGAAGGGTCCTAGATAAGACCCTTATCTATCGTCTGGTGTCGTTTAAAGCCCTTTGAAGCTGCACTGAAAGTGTCTTTTGGACTTTGAACTGTTTGGTTCCCATTGAAGTCCATTATATGGAGAAAATCCTGGAATGTTTTCATCAAAAACCTTCATTTCTTTTCGACTGAAGAAAGAAAGAGTGGTGACATGGGGGTGAGTAAATTATCAGCAAAAGGTTTTTTAAAAGTGAACTACTCCTTTAAGCAAATGTACTCAAAAAGCCACTGCTGTGTCAGAAAAACATTAAAAACAGAACTTAGTTTTTGGCAGAATATGGGAAGTTGTAAAAAAAAGAGTAGCTTGGTGATGCTCCTGAGTCACGTCTTCGAAAACATGCCGAGAAATATAATGCGAAGTGAAGCATGGAGGAAGTGTCTTCATCACAGGTGTTTAGCTGCTGCTATAAATGAGCTACTTCACTGTTTAAAGTGTTTTAATGCTTCGTTGTACATTGATGGCTCGCTTCCCACGAGCTATTTAAAGGGAAACTAAACCCCTGGTCAGAGCCTGACTCCACTCATTGAAAATGCTGAAAAAGTGGGCTGACCCCAGCGGAGATAGAGGGGACGAAATAGATGCTAAAACACACAATCCGGATCGTTTTCAATACTCGCAATTCCAACTCCTGACTCCCCACAGTGGTTTTGACGACACAAGATGGTTTTTATACTGCCAAGGGCGTAGCTCGCGTGGTGAGCTGAAACCTGCGTACGTCACGAAGTGCAGAACATCCAATAGGAAAATTAAACTGCAGTAGCCACCGTTCAACCTGAAGAGGGCAGCACTAAGACGCTTTTACACCGCATATTGTAGAAATAGAACACTTTATAAACAAATGTCAAAAAAGTTACTCGAATCAATGACTGGTATTAATAAAGATCCATTCTTACAGATCATTAAATAAAAAAAGTTGGTTAAGTGTTTAGTTACTCTAAAGAGGAATGAGCTGATTTTATTGTTCAACAAGACAAGACAAAGACAACAATTCTGCCCAAACTGCAACCAAGACAACCAAGAAGTGGCTCCAGAACAAGTCCATCAGGCTCATGCTTTGGCCCAGATTTGAAGCCTATAGCAAATATTTGGTCTCACATTAAACAAACAAACTGGGAGACATTTTCGACTATTCATGAACTGTTTGAAGCCAATAACATCGAGTTGAACAACACTGACTCGCCAATCAGGAAGTTACTTTATCTACAGTGTTTGTACAATCCTTGAACAGTGATATGGGATTAAAATGTTTAAGACCATTAAAAGGCCCCTAAATATATTGCCATTTTTGTCTTGGCCCATTTTATTTTAGCCCAGGAGTGTATACACACACACACAATAAGAATATAAATACACATGTACTGAAACAGGAAGTGAAAAACATGACACACTCACCATCTGCGGCAGGAAAGACTGTCCGTCCATGTTGACGGTGGAGAGATTTACTCCAGCGATGTCCAGGATAGTCATGGGAAGATCTATATTCATCACTGGAGACTAATGGACAGTTTAATAGATGTTAAAACACTAGATTTAGACATATCGCTTAATAAATCAGTAATTCATTCCTCTAACCTGAAGTGTTTGGTTCGCTTTGATTCCTGGACCCCGGACCAAGAGGGGGACGCGAATATCGAATTCGTATAGTTGTCTTTTGTCAATGGGCAACGAGAACTGGCCTGAAAATGATTTTTAAAATATGGTGTTATATAGACAGACAACAACACTTGGAGAGAAGCGTGGCGGTCGAGCACACACACCAGTGTGATAGCCGTGATCAGACGTGTAGATGATGTACGTGTTGTCCAGTTCCTTCACTGAATCCAGTTTCTTAATCAGCTGTTCCACCATGTCGTCCACAGACAGAAGCGTCTGCCACCTATCAGAGATATTAAATACACATATCATATCACATCACATTACGTGATGTGATAAAACTTATGAAATCTGTATTTTTGTACCTCCTGCGGAAAGCGTCATCAAGGTACTCAATGGTGCTGTTTGGCATGGGATTCGCAGGCTGTCGTAATAACCAATGTTTGTCCTGAGATCAGAGAAAGAGCATTTCATCTTACGCTCATGCTGAGGCCACACACATCTGACCGTTTTCATTTAGCAGACTAGAATGACAACTAAAACTCAAATTTAAATGTATAAAAACTAAGCATATTTAAAAAAGGCAAAAACTAATAAAGATGACAAAAACAGCAAACAAAAATTACTAAAAGTAAAGTTAAAATAAAAAATACAAAAATGAAAGCTAATTCAAAATATTAATAAAAGCTATAATAGTATCACAATTATACTAAAAAATAATGATTGCATCAAAAAATAAGTTAGCCACTTTGAAAATACAGACAAAAAAGTCAAACATACAAATAATAATAAAACATACACACACACACATACACAATTGATGCACAATATAAAATTTACAAAAACTTATTTACCAAGTCATATAAATCCTTAATAAAAGCATATGTGTGTGTGTGTGTGTGTGTGTTTATTCTATACACATACATATATAATATTATACATTTCCAGTCTTATATATTAGACGCAATAAATCGATTTGAGTGCACTAATTTATTAAACTCAGTGGCTGGTATTCTTTAAATCTATGTTACAAAATATTTAAGTAAAAAAAAAAAATCTTGCACCATAATACAACTATCACCACCAATATTGTTTAAGTAAAATACAAGATTAATTTAGCTAAATCTGCTATGAAATATAGTGAGAAAAATGGCTGCTGAAAGATGTGAATATTTCCAGAGAAATATAAATAAAATATTATTTACACACAGTTAATTATAAATCTTTTTGATATAAAATATTATTTTACTAATACTTAAATTACTTATTTTAGATTAGTTTTCTCTAAGCTTAAAATCTTTTTTCCTCGTCTCATCATTTATGCCTGCAGTGCTTGCTCATTAGTAGCAATCAGATGTCATGAAGGATGAAACTGTAAGCTGAACCTTTCCAGGCTTGTTGAAGCTGCCGTCGCGTGGCGCTCTCACGTCGCTGAAGGTCTTCTGATGCTGCGGGGCGGCCGTCCACGGCGAATGAGGAGACGGAGGACACAACATCATGAAGAACGGATAATTGGGGCTCCGCTCCTCCAGAAAATGCAGCGACCGGTTCAACTAGAATCAACAGACTTTATATCAGAACCATCTAATAAATGTAATATATAACTTTAAGCAAACTATTTTCTGGCACTTCATGTGGTTAAATAGTGGATCACATTTTAAGACCTGATTGTACGAATTAAAACCATGCCTCAAAAAAGGGTTTCCTTTTTCTTTTTTTTTTAGCAGATGCCACTTGGTTTATATTTTATCTAATGCAATAACATTCATATTTTTAAACAAAAACGTATTTAAATTAAACTGTAGATGCACTGTTTTTAAGCTGTTCCTAAAACTCCCTATAGTATGGAAGGTTGTTTCCGCCACTGAATAATAAAAAATAATAATAATAGCGACTTTTTCATCTCACAATTGCGGGATATGAAGTCGAAATTCTGAGAAATAAAGTCGCAATTGCGAGATATAAAGTCGCAATTCTGAAAAATAAAGTCACAATTGCGAGATATAAAGCCACAATTCTGAAAAATAAAGTCACAATCGCGAGATATAAAGCCGCAATTCTGAGAAATAAAGTCGCAATCGCAAGATATGAAGTTAAAATTCTGAGAAATAAAGTCGCAATCGCAAGATATGAAGTTAAAATTCTGAGAAATAAAGTCGCAATCGCAAGATATAAAGTCACAATTCTGAGAAATAAAGTCACAATCGCGAGATATAAAGCCGCAATTCTGAGAAATAAAGTCGCAATCGCAAGATATGAAGTTAAAATTCTGAGAAATAAAGTCGCAATCGCAAGATATAAAGTCACAATTCTGAGAAATAAAGTTGTAATTGCGAGATATAAAGTCGCAATTCTGAGAAATAAAGTCGCAATTGTGAGATATAAAGTCGCAATTCTGAGAAATAAAGTCGCAATTGCGAGATATAAAGTCGCAATTCTGAGAAATAAAGTCGCAATTGCGAGATATAAAGTCGCAATTCTGAGAAATAAAGTCACAATTGTGAGATATAAAGCCACAATTCTGAAAAATAAAGTCACTATCGCGAGATATAAAGCCGCAATTCTGAGAAATAAAGTCGCAATCGCAAGATATGAAGTTAAAATTCTGAGAAATAAAGTCGCAATCGCAAGATATGAAGTTAAAATTCTGAGAAATAGTCGCAATCGCAAGATATAAAGTCACAATTCTGAGAAATAAAGTCGCAATCGCGAGATATAAAGTCGCAATTCTGAGAAATAAAGTCGCAATTGCGAGATAAAGCCGCAATTCTGAGAAATAAAGTCGCAATCGCGAGATATAAAGTCGCAATTCTGAGAAATAAAGTCGCAATCACGAGATATAAAGTCGCAATTCTGAGAAATAAAGTCGCAATCACGAGATATAAAGCCGCAATTCTGAGAAATAAAGTCGCAAACGCGAGATATAAAGTCGCAATTCTGAGAAATAAAGTCGCAATCACGAGATATAAAGTCGCAATTCTGAGAAATAAAGTCGCAATCGCGAGATATAAAGTCGCAATCGTGAGATATAAAGCCGCAATTCTGAGAAATAAAGTCGCAATCACGAGATATAAAGTCGCAATTCTGAGAAATAAAGTCACAATCGCGAGATATAAAGTCGCATTTCTGAGAAATAAAGTAACAATCGCGAGATATAAAGTCGCATTTCTGAGAAATAAAGTCACAATCGCGAGATATAAAAATCGCAATTCTGAGAAATAAAGTCACAATCGCGAGATATAAAGTCACATTTCTGAGAAATAAAGTCGCAATTGCAAGATATTAAGTCGCAATTCTGAGAAATAATTTCGACTGAACATGCAATTTCGACTTAATAACACGCAATTCACTTAATAACATATATATATACACAAATATATATATACATATATTTATATCTCGCAATTCTGACTTTAAAACGCGCAATTGCGACTTTATATCACGCAATTCTGACTTTATATCTCGCAATTCTTACTTATATCTTGCAATTCTGACTTTATAACGTGCGATTGTGACTTCAATCATGAAATTCTGACTTTTTTCTCACAATTGCGAGTTTACATCTCGCAATTCTGACTTTATAATGCGCAATTGCGACTTTATATCTCGCAATTCTGACTATATAATGCGCAATTGCGACTTTATATCTCGCAATTCTGACTATATATCTCGCAATTATGACTTTATATCTCGTAATTGCGAGAAAAAGTCACAATTGTGAGATAAAAAGTCAATAAATAAATTAATAAGATCATTAGAAGTTAAATTTGGATGTTAAATCCACTATTGTTTTACATACAATCGTTCTATGATCAAAAGCAACGTAAAAACAAATTTTTCAAGGGGTAAATACAATAAATAAATAAACAGTAAATAATTATTTAGCAATGCATTGCACCAAGACACCTGACCTTAGTTAAACAATTACAGAGCAGGTTTTAGTGTCAGATTAAGGGCTATAAACCAACATTTTTTTATATCAAGCATCAAAAGGGTCCAGTCATGAATCTTGCAGAAGTCATGACACACTGCTGACGTGAGGAGGCTTGATCTAACATGCAATGCAACCCTGTGCCTTATTTAGTCACAATGAGGCAAACTCGTATCTTGTTCTAAAACAGCCAATGGCAACATTTTTGGTAACCAGACTGCGTTAACTGATTCATTTCACACATGAAACATGTTTAGTAGGTGGTGAGGCAAATTCATTGGCTTTCACATTTACAAGGACACAAATAGTCTCACTTCAGTATATATAGTGAAATTATAATGACTGTCGACATCACAAGTTTCAACTTAATGTCAAATTCAATGCTGTGTTACTTTCCAAACACACAAACCTAGTCTTACTGTGAACTATTTATCAGTGCAACTTATTCAAAATAAGTCATAACTTGTCTTTGACAGATTTTAAAACCCTTTCTAAAATATAAAATAGTAAGTCGTGTATTTTATTCCTCGTTTAATACCCAAGTGCATCACAGTATTGAAGTAAAATTGAAGCCTTGTTACTGACTCTACACTTTAAAGCATTAAAAGACTCACAACCAGGTCTGTGAGATAGTCCTTCTCATAGTTGTCCCCATGTTTTTCCTCTTTTCCATTCACAGAAAGTGTGTAATTGTAATACTTAGAGTTTCCCACCTGTGGATAGACAAATAAAACCATAAGGTCACAATGAATTTAACATATGCACAATGAAAAACCTGCCATAAAAAGTCAGTAAAAGTGAGATTAAATGGTTAAAAACTGGATCTGCTGTTGTGGTGCAGGATGTGATGAAACCAGCTCACATGACTGTACTTAACCATGAGTTGTGCGTGTCTATAGGTGACTAACACTGTATATAACTTCTCCCTCCGATTCTGAATGCAGATAGAGTAATGTGGAACTGATGCTTCAGTTCGTGACTTACCAGCGCGTGCCATTGGTCCCAGCCGGGAGGCACATGAGCCACGCCGCCTGCGTCCTTACTTCCATACTGAAGACACGGAGAGGGATTTATACAAGATGAGTGTAAACTGTAGAAGAATCTCACAATACTGGTCAAAACATGCCAGAGTCACACTGCACCTTCAGAAAAAAATAAACTATATTTTGATGATGAAATAAGTCATTTAAAGATTTCTTCCCCATTATTTCCATGACAATTAAGCATATTTTTTCAAAAAAAATATATTAAATAGTATTTTACATGCTAGCATTTGTTGTATTAGTACTGATTGAAATTAGTATCTATTCTTGTATCATAGCGTTTTGATTATAGTAATCAGAATTTGGGAGTAAAATGTGCCTTTATTATCATAATAATGAAGCAGATCATTTTTTAAGACTTTTTTTTTTAATTTCAGGTGAAATATGCGCAGGACTGGAAAGTAGTTGAAGAGAAAAAGGACTTTTTAAACTCTTAAAGGGACAGTTCACCCAAAAATGAAGATTTTGTCATCATTTACTCAGCCTCAAGTTGTTTCAAACTTGTATGAGTTTCTTTCTTCTGCTGAAAAAAGAGCAAGATATTTTGAAGGATGTTGGTAACCAAACAGTAGACGGACCCCATTGTCTTTCAGTTGTTTTATTCCTACTATGAAAGTCACTGGCAACAGCCAACAGTTTGGTTACCAGTGTTGTGCCTTACGATAATTCCTGAACTCGTTCATATTTTGGGCTGAATGTGAATTGAACCGCCTGATGAGCGATACTGTGAACGCGTTCATTCTGGTGTCGGTGAACACACATGCTCTCTCAGTTTAACTTTGTTCAATAGGGTGCCAGATTTCCACAGAGCCTTCCAGGTGAAAACCCGGCTAAAACACAAGTAAACAGGGCTTAAAGGAGTAGTTCACTTTAAAAAAACTTTTGCTGATAATTTACTCACCCCCATGTCATCCAAGATGTCCATGTCTTTCTTTCCTCAGTCGAAAAGAAATTAAAGTTTTTGATGAAAACATTCCAGGATTTTTCTCCATATAATGGTCTTCAATGGAAACCAAATGGTTCAAGGTCCAAAAGACAGTTTCAGTGCAAACTGTTCAAAGGGCTTTAAACGATTCCAGACGACGAATAAGGGTTTTATCAAGCGGAATGATCGCTCATTTAATAAATATATAACAAAGTTTAAGTTTTATAAGCTCAAATGCTCGCCTTGCTCTGTTCTATGATGAGCGTTCGTGACTCTCCTGTTCGAACTCGTTCATCAAAATGAACAAATCTTTTTTCGTGTTATTTCGTTCATCCAACGAACGAAATGAACAAATTGACTCGGAAAAGAATTCGTTCAATTTTAATGAACGAGTTCGAACAGGAGAGTCACGAACGCGCATCACAGAACAGAGCAAGGGGACCATTTGAGCTTACAAAAATTAAACTTTTTTTTTTTAAATGAGCGATCGTTTCGCTTGATAAGACCCTTATTCATCGTCTGAAATTGTTTTAAGCCCTTTGAACAGTTTGCAGTTTGCACTGAAACTGTCTTTTGAACCTTGAACCGTTTGGTTACCAGTAAAGTCCATTATATGGAGAAAATTCCTGGAATGTTGTCATCAAAAACCTTAATTTCTTTTTGACTGAAGAAAAAAAGACATGGACATCATGGATGACATGGGGGTGAGTAAATTATCAGAAAAAGTTTTTTAAAAGTGAACTACTCCTTTAATATGTAGCGGAAAAAAACACCCAATCTGGCAACACCAGCCACCAGTGTCGCACCGCCACATGCGCCATCAAAACAATAAGAATTATATAGTCGATAAAGCATTGAGGAGGAGTTGTATGGTAATTTAAATGCGTTTTATGACAAGGTCTGTGAGAACGGGAAAAATCTTACATTTCTGTGCAAACTTTCCCCGCCGATATAATAATTGCTGTAGTGGTTGTATATGGACTGTGGCACTAATTAAAAAAAAACATAGCTCACAGCAACATATGGAAAAAAGAACTATCAACTAGCTCATTATTCGAACTTGTTCATTATTGAACTAGTTAATTTTTAAATTTGTGAACTGGACTTTGAACTAGTTCATGTAAAGGAACTTTCAAACACTGTAGGTTACTAACATTCTTCAAAATATCTTGTTTTGTGTTCAGCAGAAGAAAGAAATATACAGAGTTTGAAACAACATGAGGGTGAGTAAATGACACAATTTTAATTTTTGGTGAACTATCCCTTTAAGAATGTTGTTGGTTAAAGGAATAGTTCACTTTTTTAAAAAAGCTGATAATTTTGCTGATAATTTACTCACCCTCATGTCATCCAAGATGTCCACGTCTTTCTTTCTTCAGTCGAAAAGAAATTAAGGTTTTTGATGAAAACATTCCAGGATTTTTCTCCATATAATGGACTTCATTGAGTACCAAACGGTTCAAAGTCCAAATGAGAGGTTCAGTGCAATCTGTTCAAAGGGCTTTAAACGACACCAGACGATCACTTAGGGTCTTATCTAGCAAAACGATCTGTCATTTCAAAAATAAATAAACTAGTTTAAGTTTATAAGCACAAATCCTTGCTCTGTTCGTGACTCTCTCAAATCTTTTTTTCGAGTCATTGGTTCATTTAATGAGCCAAACGACTCGAAAAAGATTCGTTCATTCATTTTGATGAACGAGTTCGAACAGGAGAGTCACGAACCCTCATCACCGAACAGAGCAAGGCGAGCATTTGTGCTTATAAAACTTAAACTTCTGTATTTATTTTTGAAATGACCGCTCGTTTCACTAGATAAGACCCTTATTCATTGTCTCGTGTCGTTTAAAGCCTTTGAACAGTTTGCATTTTGTACTGAAACTCTAATTTGGACCTTGAACCGTTTGGTTCCCATTGAAGTCCATTATATGGAGAAAAAATCCTGGAATGTTTTCATCAAAAACCTTCATTTCTTTTCGACTGAAGAAAGACATGGACATCTTGGATGACATGGGGGTGAGTAAATTATCAGCAAAAGTTTTTTTTAAAGTGAACTACTCCTTTAAGAACATTTCAAGTATTTGAAGGATTTGTGAAGAGCTTCTGATAACATTGTTGACAATTTAACACTGCAAATAGGCCAGTGATGGCCTAATAGAAAATAGGCCATCTATTTCATAGAGTCCCAGACGGGTAAAAGGCTGACCTGATTCAGGTATTTCCCCCCGTAGAAGGTCTGGTAGTGCATCTTATTGAGGTAAACCGGAAAGGTGAAGGGCTCGATCTCTTTCTGCCACATCACACTGCTGCAGTTGCCAGAGATAGAGTTATTTCGGACTGAATGATTGTGTGGATATTTGCCACTGAGGATGCTGCTACGACTGGGACAGCACAGAGGGGTGGCAACGAACTAAACGCAACAGGAAAGGAGAAACTTGTGATATTTGATCAGCTCTGTGAAAAGGTCTTTATGGCTGAGCACTCACCGCATTGGAAAAAGTCACACCAGCATCACCGATCAGTACTTTGGTCTTCTTCATGGGCGTCTGTGGAAACAGAAAGACTCAAAGTGACTCTTATAGCATTAATATAACGCATCATCTGTGACACCTAAAATATCAACAGGATGTATTATTTCACACACTAATTTTCACCAAATGACGAACTTGACAAATGAAACAACTTCAGGTTCAAAATGTCTTTAACATGCTCTCCCTGCATACCCAGCATGAAACTGATTTAGCTTAGTAGGCAATATATAGATCTCAAAAACATAAAATAAATCTGTTATGTTGTATATTACACTGGTGGTCAAAAGTTTGGAATAATTAAGATGTATTTGTTCGCTTTTTTGTGAAAGAAGTCTCTCCTGCTCGCCAAGTCCGCATTTATTTGACAAAAATACAGTAAAGGATACCTGAAGGATCATGTGACACTGAAGACTGGAGTAATGATGCTGAAAATTCAGCTTTGATCACAGGAATAAATTACATTTTAAAAAGCATAACAATAGAAAGCAGTTATTTTAAACTGTAATAATATTTAAAAAAAATACTATTATATTTTAAAGTACATTCAAATAGAAAACCATTATTTTAAATTGTAATAATATTTCACATTACTGTCTTTTTGATCAAATACATGCAGGCTTGATGAGTAGAAGAGACTTTTAAAAATAGTAATATATTTTTGGACGTACACCAAGTAGTACCACTGTATTTTTGGGAGTTCACTGAAATACTATGTCAATATAGTGTATGGATTTCAGAACCCTGTTAAATATCAAAGTACCATGGTATTACTATTTTATTAAGTTACCAGAACGGTACTTTTGTTCAAAGGTGGAATTGTCATGGTGCAGCACGACCAACAAAAACACATTTGTATTGTACTTTTGTACACTTACCATTCCTCCCATTTGCACATCCTGGTCGTCGGTGAGAATGAGAATGATGTTGTTCGGTTTGACGCATTCTGAACACCTGAGCGTGCAGGTGAGAAGAGTGACGAGGACACAGGTGGACACGACGCGCGCGCTGGACGTGCACTGACCGAAGCGCGAGCTCGCCATGAAGCCAAAATCGGGTTAAAATCAGCCCAAACCCCCGATCTCTCTCTCTGTGTGTTTGTGTACCTGCCTATACCGAAGACACGGAATCTGTCGAGTGCAAGAGGGTTTCTCGTGGCGAACTGCAGCTCTCGCGGACGGACCACGGTGGGATGAGCTGAGAAAGTTTGAGGAAGTGAGACGCTGTGTGTGTCATATGACTTCAGCCTGATATAACAGCTGATACATTAAGTCATAGTTCAATTTCGTAAAATAATCAAATGAACCGTTGTTTTGGAGTTTTTCTTCCACTGACATGAACTTTGTGCATATTAAACGATGTTCTGAGTAACTTTGCATCGTTTTTATTTTATTTTATTTTTTTATGTGAATAATGCTCTGACAACACAACATCGTCCACAATCTTCTATTAGAATATTTGTTTTATTTAAATGTAAGTTTATTAATCATTTATATGACATTTTATATACAAAAAATGTATGTATATTCACGTATGTTGAATTGAATAGCATCATCGTCGCCAATAAAGAGGAATAGGACTAAACTATAAATACATATTCCTCTCTCAAATTAACTAAATAAAATGTTAACAAGCATGACAATGCTCGTTTTATTTCAAGGTCACACCCCCCTTCCCTTTCACGTGATTGTTTGTTATTTGTTTAGAATCGAAAATGACTTGGTATTGTAACGTTATGCATTTGAGGATCAAGAAAAACTTCCTGGGCCTGTCAAATTCATTGTTTTATTTATGTTTTATTTTAATTCTCATATTTAATGTGGCAATTATGCCTGCACCCAGTCGGAACTTTTTATGAGTGCACCAACATATGTGCATCACTCAAAATAGATCCCCCTGTGTACATGAGATATGAAATGACGCTTGTGGCCCAAAAACCTGAACTGAATGTTGGCCTTTTTTTCTTTTCTTTTTTTTTTTAGACGTTTCTGAACAACCTAATTGTCGATTAAATCTATTGTTTAACATGCATGATACGTTGCTACGTAATTGTAGCAACGTATCGATCCGGTGGATCGCTACCGGTGTAGCGATCCTTTTACAGTAATCACAAATGGCTGTGATTGGTCCATCCTCGCCAACGCTGTAAAAAGTAACATAAATCACATGTAAACACCACATCCTTCGCTGTGGTTATGACACTATTAACTTCAAAATGTATTATGAGAAACGTAAAGAAGTTTAATTTCAAAATAGAAAGTGAAGGATTGAAACACAATACTTATTATCTATGCCTATCGAGACCAATTAAAGAGAAATTTCGGGCCACTAACGCGCGCACTTGAATCATTTTTTTTCTGCGACTCACACGTTCCCTCAGTCTTGTGAAAGTGCAGAGGGTTGGATTACATCTGATCTGTAGTGGTAGATGAGGTAGTTAAAATTGTCTGAAGGGGTATCTAAAGTGTTTACTCTAGTCTAGACTATGATCCCATTAAAACGCAGGAAAGTATCTCTAACTGTCAGCCAACAGAATGACATCTGTAAATTTCCCCATGTTTCTATATTCATCTTGGAGAGAAAGATGGGAACATCTAGAAGAGCATTTCTTACACGACTAGGACGGAGCAAAGGATTTCTTATTAAAGAAACCTACAGGTATGTTTAATTTACGAACAGTCGTCAATTTATCATGCTACTGCAACTTAATTTTAGAAAACACGAGTTATTAATCTATTATACAAATGGATTTAAATAATATATACTTTTGTGCATTACTATAGTGAGTAGAAATATATAAATAATGTAACTTAACTTAGCTAAGTTTAGATATATAATATACATTTTCAATGGGTGTTTAGAAATGTTTTTAAATTTTAGGATGGGTCCTTCACATGAGGATGTTCATATTTGGGGGTCCTTGGCATCTCAAAGATGGAAAACCCCTGCCATGAAAGATAACTTTTGGTGTAGCCCAGTTTGTTTTCTTCTACAGTTCCTCCATCACACATATTGTATCAGAAAACAACAGTGGAGATGAAGTGCAGGCCTGGCTGGACAATCAAACAGGACCAGACACGTCCAGTTCTGTCCATTTATTAGACATCAGGTGGTTTACGGAGAGCATGGAGGCAGGACATCCCGTTACTGTTCAGGACAGACACACATTACAGGTACAAGAGCAGATCTCACTTGCTGGAACTGCTTTTATAGACACATTACGTTAAAAAGAGCAAATTAACTAAGTATGTAAATGTGTTGCAGGTTAACCCAAAACCCAACCTAGGCCCAGCTGCAATGCTGGTGAAAAGTTATGCCTGTCAAAGACGAACACCTTTGAAACACCACAATTCATTTCTAACAGTGAGTTATTTGATGTCTCAACTGCTTTCTGTTTATTCACTGCCATTGAATTAAAGATGAGCAGTTATTCGACACTCTGTCCTGTAGGAAGCTCTTGAAATCTTGTCTCAAAATGCCGAATTTAATGACAATGAAGGACGGAGCGTCGCTTTTAGACGGGCAGCTTCAGTCCTGAAGGCCCTTCCCCATCAAGTGAAGAACATGGAGGATCTGAGATCTTTGCCCTGCCTGGGTGACCATTCACAGAGGGTTATTAAGGTGACAATTATGCTTTCCTGTAGCCTTAAGGGATAGATAGACCCAAAAAAGCTGTTCCAAACCCGTATAAAATTTGTTCTGCTGAAGAAAAACCATTGCCTTTGTCGCTTTGGATACCAGTGTCTGCTAAATGCATAAATGTAAACTTCTCTCAAAAATCCATAGTCAAGATATATCTGTTAAGAAGCTTATTTCACCATTCAGGAGATTTTAGAAGATGGATCATCAAGAGAAGTGGAGTCAACAAGACAATCGGATCAATTTCAGGCCATGAAGGTGATGATGGGTATATGTTCAAAAATAGCATTCTGAATATTGGCATCTGCCATTATAAATGAAATGCCTGACTTTTTTACCATTAGTTTGTGAATTATGAAGTCGCAACCTTTTCTGCAGGCACTAACTGGTATTTTTGGGGTGGGTGTGCGGACGGCAGATCGCTGGTTTAGAGAGGGATTGCGATCTCCTGATGATTTGTTACGCACAGGACAACAGTTGAACCGTGCACAGCAAGCAGGTACTGCATTTCAATATGCTACATTTTTGTAATTATATTCATAAATATAGAAATATATTTATCAAACAACCTATATAGTGTGTATGGGGTGATGAACAGAGAAATCAAATTTTCCTTGAGCTTTTGACATCTAAGAGGTCATCATATTATAAGAATATCCTGTAAGTTTTAGAACTGAAAACGTCCTTATTAGTCCAATAAAAGCTTTTCAGCAAATGACTCGTTCCCCCAAGTGCATCGACGAGTGAGTTGAAACTCATTATAATATGCTAAACTGTTATCCACTCACAGCAGTGGGCGTTTACTTCCAAGTCTTCAATGCGAGACGCCCATAAAAAGCGAGCGTTTCTGAGCTGGGCTGAAAACTAGGGTGAAAAATAGCCTATTACTGATTCATTTTGATGTTTTGGAATGCAAAAACCAAGCGAACGTCATAAGTTGACCTCAGACAACAATATAATAAAATTTAAAAAGCCAGTTCATGACCCCTTTAACAGTTAAAACTGAAATGGACGATCTAGAATTTGAAATGACATCTAACCTCATCACTTTCAGGAGTCCAGTATTACGCTGACCTCCAGAAACCCGTCACTAAGGCGGAGGCTGATGTCATCAGTGATATCGTAGAGAAAGCTGTGCACGCTGTGCTGCCCGGAGCGGAGATCAGGCTCATGGGAGGGTTCAGAAGGTCAGAAACTGTATCTTCAAAGCATTTTTCTGAGTATACTGTACGTATTCAGGTTAAAGGGATAGTTCACTTTGAAATGAATTTTTGGTATGTTTTAGTTTACCTCAAGGGCATCCAAGATGTAGGTGTCTTTGTTTCCACAGTATTTTCAATTTTGGCATTTTTAGGTCAAACCGTTCTTGTCTGTCAGTCATATAATGGAGGTCTATGGTCACCACCTCAAAGAGCATGCACAGAGAAGTCCAAATTAAACATGATTTAATGACTCGTAAATGTAAGTACACAATGATGGCCTAAGACACGAAACGAGCAGTTTGTGTGAGAAAACGAACAGTATTTATATCGTTTTAGCTCTTGTTACCACAGCCACGTCCAAGTGATCTGAGGGCACGGGGGCGCATTGTGGCTGTGGTTACAAGAGGTAAAAATGATATAAATACTGTTCGTTTTCTCACACAAACCACTTGTTTCGTGTCTTAGGCCATTGATGTGAAATTACATTTATGAGTCATTAAATCATGTTTAATTTGGACTTCTCTGTGCATGCTCTTTGAGGTGGTGACCATAGACCTCCATTATATGACTGACAGACAAGAACGGTTTGACCTAAAAATATCAAAATTGAAACTACTGCGGAAACAAAGACACCTTCATCTAGGATGCCCTTGAGGTAAGATAAAACATACCAAAAACTGATTTCAAAGTGAACTATCCCTTTAGGTTTGATGTACTACATATACAACTTTATAAATAGAGCTGTGCGATTAATATATTTTACATTTTGCGACTATATAAACATTAAACAATCAAGCAGTTGAGATTCGCTGTATATATTTCAGGGGGAAAGAAGTCGGTCATGATGTGGACTTTCTCATAACACATCCAGAAGAAGGAAAAGAGGAAGGACTGATGCCTAAAATCACAAATTGGCTGGAGGAGCAGGTACTTGTGAAGTTCTTTTGAATAGTTGGATGATCAAATCCATTCGTTGTGTCTGTTTGGTGTTGTAAATTCATTTCACTCATGCAATATCTTTACAAAGTAGCATGTATTTTTCATCAGGGTTTACTGCTGTATCAGAAGACGACCAGAAACTCTTACCTGGAAAAAATGGACGGTCCAGGTAGAGCTCCTTATAACATGGATCGCTTTGAGAGATGCTTTTCCATATTTAAGCTTCAGAAAGGAAGTGAAACTGAAGGAGCCAGTGGGTCAGGCTGGAGAGCTGTACGGGTAGATCTTGTGGTCAGTCCCTACAGCCAGTTTGCCTTCGCTACGCTCGGATGGACCGGGTCTAAGGTGTGGAGCTTCCTCACTTCTAAAGGATTAAATTGTTTCCAAAATTTCTATTATGTTTTGTTTGTTTTCAGTTAGTTTTATTGGTCGAGTAGTTTTAAACACTTACTAAATACTTGAATTATTAAACACATTTAGTAATTTTCATAGTCAGATCACTGATTATTGATTGAAATCAATCAAAATTGATCAAATACACACAATATATACTGTAAATATGAAGAGTTCAGATGCAAAAGCCTCTAAATGCCATTTGAAATTTTCTTCTTTAATGATGATTTTTATCAAACTTGTATATTTAAGTTCAGTAATTTAAGTGAAATTACTGAACTTAAATATACAAGTTTTATAAAAATCATCATTAAAGAAGAAAATTTCAAATGGCATATAGAGGCTTTTGCATCTGAACTCTTCATATATATATATATATATATATATACACACATTCTATGTTTTTGACATTTTTATTAGTTTTTGTTATGTCTATATAGTATAGAGTTTATACATTTTCAGTTTTGGTTATTGGTTATAACATTTCAGTTTTGGTTATTTTTTTCAGTTTAAGTTTTAAAGTTTTAAACTTAAAGTTTAAGTTTTTATTTCAGTTTACGTTGGTAACAAAAGGTATCATAGGTGGATTAATGTGAATGTTTAACGGAGTCGTCACACCTGACTTCCTCCTCTCGCAGTGTTTGAGGTCAGTGATGTTCACTCATGATGGGCTGTTTGTTCTGCAGCTGTTTGAGAGGGAGTTGAGGCGGTGGGCTGGGCAAGAGAAGCACATGTCTCTGAGCAGTCACGCTCTGTATGACAGCAAACAGGTGAGCCACATCGGTCGGCATGTGTCTACTAAAAGTACATAACTCTTTACAATAAGGTTCATTAGTTAGTAACATTAGTAAACTACATTAGTTAGCATGAACTAATAATGAAATGAAGTTATACAGCATTTATTAATCTTTATTCATGTTAATTTCAACATTTACTAATATTTTATTAAAATCTTGTTAAAGGGTTAGTTCACCCAAAAATGAAAATTCTGTCAGTATTTACTCACCCTAATGTTGTTCCAACCCCGTAAGACCTTCATTCATCTTCGGGACACAAATTAAGATATTTAAGATATTAACCCCTTAACTGTCACCCCCCCTTTTTGAGAATGGGGGTTAAATGCTCTATTCACACTTAAATGGTTGTAATTTAAGAATGCCTTGGAATATATACCCAAGTTTGGTCTTGTTTTAAAGAAAACACTCAGCAGATTATTGCTGAAGTGAAAACACTTCAAAAAATGAAAGTATGAAAAAGTTATGGAAGTTTTAATTCACAATAAATCAAATATACTGTACTATATATTTTTTTATTTTATATAAAATATATATTTTACAAAATATTTTTATTCTAAAATTACTATAAAATCAAAGCCATAAATCGAACCAAGTTATGTTCCAAATTTGAAGTTGATATCACAAAAATTGAAGTTCCCATGAGATTTTGTTTAGGCGTAGTACCAAAAATAGCCACCGGGTGCCATTGAATTCCATTGAATTTAGTTGTGTACATTCTGCCTTAACAAATTAATACATTTCTGTCCAAATATCAATTTTGTCACAAAATTTGGAACCTTCAGACTCAGACCTTTCTGACAATATGTGTTTTATCAAGATTAATAAAGGTTTTGATCATAAATTATGAAAAATAAGGATGCCCAAAAGGGGAGGAGCCTCATAAAATAAGTACCGTTTCTATGGTAACGCAACGTTCAATTATAAAATGGTTTTCACAGGATGAATTCTGAGTTTATAAGCTTTCAAATGATACCTAATTTATGATAACTACTAAAATGTGTGATATAATAAAAAAGGCGATAAAAATATTATTATATTTTAGAGGATAATATATACATATATTATCATTTTTAGAGGATAATTTTATACTATACTTTTTATTTTTTATTGAAAAATACTAGATTATATGTTTTATTATGAACTTTTAGCATAAAAACAGAAGTTTCAATGATTAAAAGTGGGTGCATCAACTTTTTGTGACAAAGGTCAGACCTCCTGTTATGATGCAGATTTTCTTAGGTGCACTCTTGTCATAAATTCATTAATTACTCTTCCTACATAATTTTTAACACAAAACAGGGGTCGAATATTTAATTAGAAGTCTTAGACCTTTCCAAAAATATATAATTTGTCATAATTAGATTAGGATTTAATAGAAATATAGTGAAGTAAAGTTAGGCGTCCCGGTACCGGGACGGTGACAGTTGATCGCTCCTGCATACTAGTCCATAGGCTTCTTGAGGGACTGGCTCTTGCTGCCATCAAAAAGTCATCAAAGACATCGATAAAATAGTCCAAGTGACTACAGTGGCTCAATTTTAACTTTATCAAACGACAAGAATAATTTTTGTGCGCAAAAACAAACAAAAATAACGACTTTATTTCAACTATTCACTTCCTTCTCCATGGGCCTGTAGTCAGTTAACGTAGTGTGATTGCGTAAAGGCTGACGCTGGTCATGTGTGTGATGCGTGTGACGTACAATAACCGAAGCTTACGCTATTAAGCTAGTAACCTGACTCGAGGCAGAGGGACAAATAAACGAATTGTTGAAATAAAGTCGTTATTTTTGTTGTTTTTGCACACAAAAAGTGTTCTCGTCGTTTGATTAAGTTAAGATTGAGCCCCTGTAGTCACTTGGACTATTTTAACGATGTCCTTTAATGACTTTTCGAGGCCAGCAATAGTCATTCCCTGAAGAAGCCTATGGACTAGTATACAGGAGCGATCTTAATATCTTAAATATCTTAAATATCTTAATTTGTGTTCTGAAGATGAACGAAGGTCTTACGGGGTTGGAACAACATGAGGGTGAGTAAATACTGACAGAATTTTCATTTTTGGGTGAATTAACACTTTAACATTAGTTTATGCACTGTGAACTAACATGAACAAAAAAATCAGCAGCTTTAAAAGATGAAAAAATACAGTAACAAATGTATTGCTCATGGTTAGTTCATGTTAGTTCAATACACTAACGATTGTTAACTAATGAAGCCTTATTGTAAAGTGTTACCAATACATCAATAGTTATAGTATGTTAAAGTGCCCCTATTATGCTTTTTAGGATATTAACTGTAGTGTGTAATATAGGTGGTAGTAAATGTATGAGTTATGGAGTGCAATAGAGTGCCGAAGTTATGACGTCACTTTGTAGGCCAAAACGCGGAAGTGAGTTAGCATTTTAGCACTCCTGGTTCCCTCGCTGTAAAGCCTATGGGATTTTTGAATGGGTTTTTGCTAAATCGCCTGAAATAAGATCTGTGGTGAACAAAGCCTGTAAATATTTTCACGTTTTGATCTATGACATAGAACACACAGTTATAACCAGCTTGTGTTTTTTAAAAACTTTATAGGCTTAAAATGTATACATTTTGTATTAACTTGTAAAGATTATCTTGATAGACAAACGTGTAAGGGTCACAACTCTTTGTTAAACACAGGTCTAATTTTTTGCGATTTTCCAAAAGTCTATGAGGAAAATGCATAGTTTTTAGATCGAGGGAACCCATGTGATGCTAACTTCCGAGTTGTCCTACAAAGTGACGTCGTCACTTCGGCAATCTATTGTCTCCCCGAAACAATTCTGAACTGCCTGAAATATGTCGTCAGTAATTCCAGTCTTACTTCTTGCATGAACCTATGTAGGTTTGTAAAAGATTTGCATAATGCCAGACTATGGTCTCGACTGGCTGCTGACGAACAAAGTCTGCTTTGACCCTCAAACACTGTAGTTGTAGCTGGGACTGGAAGAGTCTGGTTTGTGTTGTTGTCATGTAGAGAAGATGCTGTTTTCTGTGCTGTGAATACACATAAATACAGATATGGTGATGGGCATTTTGCTTCCGACACATAAGGTGCTCACTTAAGATGGCGAAATACCCTGTGAAGTCCACTTCGCAGTCCACTTACGGTCGAATGGAACGAAAAGAGCTGATACTGCATTGTATATTAGGAGAAAAGTGTTTCTTTTTTTACCTTGGATGCATGTAAACCTATGGCAGGAGACTCCAAAAGTAAATTAGGAGTCTTTAAAAGAGCAGATAGGGGCACTTTAACATATTCTGTGTTGCTGATAATTTACTCACCCCCATGTCATCCAAGATGTCCACGTCTTTCTTTCATCAGTCGAAAAGAAATTAAGGATTTTCAAGGATTTTCTCCATATAATGGACTTCATTGGGAACCAAACGGTTCAAGGTCCGAATGAGAGTTTCAGTGCAAACTGCAAACTTTTCAAAGGGCTTTAAACGACACCAGACGATGAATAAGGGTCTTATCTAGGACCCTTCAAGTCATGACTCAAAAAAAGATTTGTTCATTTTGATAAACGAGTTTGAACAGGAGAGTCACGAATACATTTTTTTTTTTAAATGACCGATCTTTTCGCTAGATAAGACCCTTATTCATCGCCTGGTGTCGTTTAAAGCCCTTTGAAGCGGCACTGAAACTGTCTTTTGGACCTTGAACCGTTTGGTTCCCAATGAAGTCCATTATATGGAGAAAAATCCTGGAATGTTTTCATCAAAAACCTTAATTCCTTTTCGACTGAAGAAAGAAAGACGTGGACATCTTGGATGAAATGGGGGTGAGTAAATTATCAGCAAAAGTTTTTTTTTAAATTTAACTACTCCTTTAAATACTTTTTGGTCTAAATATTGTATAATATATGTACAAATTTGGATGTATATATTTTATTCATTTAGCAGACGCTTTTATCCAAAGCGACTTACAAATGAGAACAATAGAAGCAGTTAAATTAACAACATGCAAGTTCCTTCCCAGTTTAATCTAACACAGTACGTGTGGGTTTTTTATATTAATTTGAATTTTTTTAGATAATAGATATAGAATAGAAGATAAGGTGTTAGTATTAATGAATCAAGTGTTGTCGAAAAGCAGTGAAAATGGGCAGGACATTCCACCAGCAGGGAACAGACCTTTTTCTGGTATAAAACATTTAGGTTTTATAAGTCAACATTAAATGTTTAACTGTAAAATACTTAACACCTTGCTAAAAAGAGCTACATTTACATCTCTCTCTGTAAAATTGTACAGAATCTATACCTCAGAGCAAAGACGGAAGAGGAGATCTTTGCCTACCTGGGTCTGGAGTTTATTCCTCCGTCCGAGCGCAACGCCTGAATGCAGTCTCCAATTATCACGACTAATGTGCCAGTGCTTCCATCACAGAGACGTATAAACTTTTGACTTTAGCTGCCAGGTTTGATCAGATCACATTTCACACGGAAAGGTTTATATTGGATCGCATCGGATATCTGCCAGTAATTTGATCAGTTTTCTCTGTGCTTTGCACTATAGTTTTGACGTGGTTCTTTGTTAATAAGGTAATGAGAAATAGCCATTCTTTTATCAGACACTTGAATGTTTAAAAGATGTTGTTCTTATTTTATACATTTTAATTAAATATTTTAATTAAAACTGAAAATGTGTCAGTATATATTATTTCCATGTTAGCGCTCCATTCGTTTGACATTGTCTTTTGGATAAATGACCATCGGTGCGGTGGTAATTTTGATTTTATCGTCTTCGTCTTAGCTGCTGATGTGATTGTCTACAATTTATAAATATTTTAATTTTGATAAAGTTGCATATACTAATGTTCTACTGACATTTACAGAGATGTATGGAGGCTCTCGGAGGATATTTGATGCATGTACTCATCATATATGCAGATGTGTTTGTGGTTAGATGATGCCTGACATTATTCTAACCTCCTTTTTGTGCACCTGGTTCATTTTGACCCGCTTTTCCCAACCGCCAAACATATATTTTAAAACATTTTCTAGAAAACTGGGGGGAAACAGACTACATAACGTAACTAAAAAAATAAACACATTATATTCAACAGCCATTTTGTTTTTCTGTCATTGCAACCTACTTAAAGGTGTCCTCTGGGATAAAAAAAATCAAATCATACGCCATATTCCATACCAAATGGGGGCAGTATACCTCCAGAAAAATACCTCCGCGGCCGCGCGCATTCATGTCTTCAAACAACACGGGCGAGCGCTGTTGTCTCCCTCGTGCATATAGACCCTTTTACAGTTGGTAAACATGGTGACGTTTTTTGTGGGCGGAGCTTAGGTGGAGGCAGAAAGATCCATCTGGCCGCTTCACTAACGCTAGTTAGCAAGGATTTTTAGCTTGTTTTTTAATAATGACTGGAGAAAATACGATATTATCTTTTAATGTGCAAGGTCACTCAGTGTCCAGGGGGCTGTTTCATAAAAGTCGCTTAGAAAAGCAGGGATTAAAGTCCAAAACCTGACTTGAATGAGCCGAGCTAAACATCCGCGCTTAAATTGGTTCCATAACAGTAAGTTGAGGATCATATGATCTTACTAATTTGAGTCAGGTTTAAATAGTCTAGATAATTGCGCGTGCACGCCATTCTTTAAAAGTCCTGAAAAGTCGAGCATGGGTCAATCGATTTACCGTGGGCTACCATGGCAACAAAAGGAAATGATAGAGCAGCGATGTTCACGGCAACGGAACAACGTTTGCTATTGGAAACATAATGAAGAATTTAAAGATGTCATCACCAAAAAAGTCAATACAGCGGCAAGAGAGAAAGTTTGGCAGGAAATTGCTGATCGTCTCAATAGCGGTGTAAACTATTTAAAATACTTAAACATTTAATGTGTGTCACAATACATTGCAAAATGTGTGTGTGTATAACAGTAACGTTAATTGCTTTAACGCAGCAGCAACTTAAGTGAAGGAAAAAGAACCTGGCAGCAGGTGAAAATAAAATATACAAATATAGTTCTGAATGGTAAGTAAATCTAATGATATGTAGATATGTAATCAATGCCAGCTTGAAGTTACAACTATTATTCAGGGTTTTTTGTTTTTTTTTTAATTATTTTCTTTATTGAAGCGACCAAAAAGAAGACTGAGTTTGTTGGCACTGAGGGAAGGCATCATCTAAAATGATATCACGTAGTATAAGGAGTGAGTATATAAAAGGGGTGTGTGTGCGTTTTATTATCATTATTCCTTCATGACTAACTGATTTCCTCCTTCCTTAGGCATTCCTAAGTACATCATAGCACTAATGTCATGTGGTACTTGTGTTATTGTAATGGTGCATTTTCGTAAAAAAAAAATAAATAAATTCTATCAAGATTCTGTATGTTTTATGGATCCACCAGACATCATGTTGCCTGTGAGTATGAGACCTTTTTAAATCCGTTATGTAAGCTAATGAGTTTAACTGAGTTTAATCAGTGGTCACAGGGAGAAGGCCCATCAGTTGAGGAGGATGAGGAGACTGTGTCTGTATGTTCAAGGAGGGGGTACTCACAGGTTCCATCCATGCTATACTGTATTGGATATTAAAAAGTGTACTTGTGTGATAAAATGATCATAATGTGTTTTCAGGATGCTGACACTGTTCTAGAGCCCTCTCAGTCTGGGACCACAAATGAAAACAATGTGACAAGAGTAATGAAATAACTTAAATGTTGCTACATAACCCAGAAAACATAAAAGGAGAGTATAAATGATACTGCCTTAAACAAATGGAAGCAACTGATATCGACATGCAGTATAAAAAAACTAAAGATGAGGAAGTTGGAGCTGGAAATTCAACAGCTACAGAAAAATGCAAGTAGAACTACCATTTTTTTTAAAAAGGAAAAGAAAGAAAAAACATTATCTTTTTGATTATTCACAACATTTGTTTGTGTGTTTTCACCCCTAACAGGCAGATTCACTCTGAATAAAGACAAATCACATTAAATACTTTGACTTCTGTGTGTTTGTTCAACTAAGGAGAAAGTTGAGGGGCCAGTGGAAAATTTTAAAGGCTACACAGTAGAGCCAGACCGATATATCGGCCGATATTAGGCATTTTCCAAAATATCGGTATCGGCAGTTATAATGGCCGATAAATGAATATTTAAAAAATAAAAATAAAAACAGATGAAACATGCTTCAATCATCTCTCCTTGGCCTGTTATATTGAAAATGTATGTTTTACAATTTGCAGTATGATGTTATGTATTGCTAAATTATGGCTCATCATAGACTAGCTAACCACAAAGCAAGCTAATGCCAATATCATCAGTGGAAGACCGCTAACGTTAACATTAATGAGCTATGAACTTTTTCTGGCTAAATAAAGTAATGATTACTGTATTTATAACTAGCATATCTCTAGTTACAGCCCCTGCCTTGTAAAATGTAAGTTATACTTGTGAGGAGTGAACATTTAGACATAGAGAAAAAGTATCAAATGTATCTTGTGCAGAAAAGTTAGTTTTTCTTTTACACATGTGTGAAATCCAACAATATTTAATAAAAAAAAATATCGGCCGATATATCGGAATATCGGATTTTAAAACCCAAAAATATTTGTATCGGTATCGGCCTTCAAAATCCTTTATCGGTCGGGCTCTACTACACAGTCAAGGTTTAGACCATATTAAACATAATAATTATTTGCATATGTGTGGGCTTGGTAATCTACAAATATATGCAATCCCATCTCTTGAGAACCTATATCGTTCATACAGGTAGCTGTCATTTAATAACAATGGGTCTGACCTGTCTCTGAAAGTTCTCTGTCTTTGAAATGCCCTCCGCAAGACTATAGCTCCCTCATCCAACACCTCATCTATGAAAGGACACGCCATGGTTAAGTTTGGAAACGAGTTCAGCTCCCTATTTATATACTTCATTAATTACCAAACTCATTAAACAAACTCACCAATTAAATACACAAGTTTTGAACATTTCTTAGTGCATTTATACCTTATAATTTCTTACATTTATGAGTAAAGTACATTTCCTTATTTATTTAAAAAAAAAAATTGCATTAATAGTGGTTAAAGGAGCAATGTGTGATTTTTAGCGACATCTAGTGGTTCGGTTGCGAGTTTGCACCAGGTTTGCACTAAGGGCTCAGCCCACTGCTCACCCCTCCCTTTCGAAGAAGCTACGGTTGCTAAAACGGGACAAACATCTCGACGGCTGAGACAGCAGAGAATAGCCAGAGTAAGCCAAGAGTGTGTAACATTGTCACTGTTTCTGTACCACAGTCCATTATAAACCACATCATGAATACTGTTTACAAAGCCATAGTCAGGTGAGGATCAAGGGTTTTAATATATAATTTAATAAAATAATAGTAATCAGCTGATTGTCTCACAAACGTAACCAGCAGCACATTTCTCCACACATACTGTAGCAAACCCATAATACAGCGAGGGAGCAGCTATATATTTTTTCTAACAGGGTAGTAATAGTTTAGCTGGCTAATATGAGCTGTTACTGTGGCTGAGCTGGGACTCGTCCGCATCGCATGAGTCCAAAGGTCGGAAGTGCGCGCGCTGTTACAATCATGTCATCTCCGCATCCCATAGATACTATTTACTACACACAATAGGCTTTTTTTTCTCTGATTTTGAAAAATCTTCGCGATCGACTTTAGTGATAAAAGACTTTAGTAAAAGTCTCTATCGACGGTAGGGATGCACCGAATATTCGGCCGCCGAAAATTTTCGGCCGAAAATGGCCCAAAAGTGCATTTTCGGTTTTCGGCCGAAAGACTTTTATCACCGAAACAATACGGCCGAAATGTTGTGATGACGCAAACAGAAACCGCGACCTGCACGTGCTTGTCTGAAGCAACATGTCTGCGTTGTGGAAGTATTTCAGTGTATCTGAACCCGCGAGGAGATGGAAACCTTGTTTATCCACCTATATCTGCTCTAAACAATGCGTGCCGCCATGACGACGAATCCGGTTGCGAGCGGGTCAAGAGCGGTGCGCGCGCTGTCTGTGGAGACTCGCGCTGCGGAGGCAGGCGAAAGTATAAACAAGGCAGCGCGAGTCTCCACAGACAGCGCTCGCAACCGGATTCGTCGTCATGGCGGCACGCATTGTTTAGAGCAGATAAAGGTGGATGAAACAATTACAAATTATAAATAAGACTCGCGCTGCAGAGGCAGGCGAAAGTAAACAAGGCAGCGCGAGTCTCCACAAACAGCGCGTGCATCGAGGCGTTTATACTTCGTTGCGCGTCTTGTTGTACTATTCCTTGAAACGACAGGGGACGACTCAAGTAGCTGTCCTCAGTCTAACCAATCAGGAATCGGTGAGAAGAAGACAGATAAATACATGACAATGTTTATTTTTTAGTATTCCACCACCAATACAAAAATAAATATAGCTGCAAGCAGCCATTACCGGGGCCAAGCGCAAGAAGCGGCAACATATGCCAAAATGGCAAGGAGTGGCAGACCAACTGCAGCAAGGAGCAATTAAGGGCATTTTGAGAGAACTTTGGGCAAATGGCTAAGAAAATCACATAAACATTAACTTATAAGATGATTTAATGGGTTATCACTTTCGAACAATAGGTGGCGCAGTTACGAAATAGATGTGATGTGGTCAGAGTGAGGTGACAATGACACATGCAAAGTTTGGTGTCAAAATGTGAAGGCATAGCAGAGATAAAGCCTAAATAGTCATTTTGGCAGCATGCCTAAATTTTGATGCTGTGGTATACGAAAACGGGTTTGTCTATCATCGTGCAATTCATAACTTTTAGTCGACACGGTCTGGAGATGATACGATTCAATTTTCGTGAAAATCGGACAAACGGTCTAGGAGGAGTTCGAAAAAGAAGGTTTTTCAAAGAAATAAAGATGGCGAACAGGACGTTTGTCTGATTATGGAAAACCTGATATCTATGTTTTTCGGCATAATCCAAGGAATCTATTAAGATCAGTTTCATTGCAATAGGCAAATTTATTCAAAAGTTATTAGCGTTCTCAGAAATTAATTATAACTTTTGACCAACAGGTGGCGCTGTCTCAAAATCTTTTGAGTACCTTCAGGGCATGCTGCTTATGGCACACACTGAGTTTTGTAATATTACACCAATGCATTTGTTTAGTATAGCATTTTATTTCACAAAACTCTATTGAAGTCAATGGGAATTTCACGTTTTGTTCTATTATAGCGCCACCAAGAGGCTCAGTCCCACAATTTTTTTTATGTGTCCTCAGAGTGACCCCATACATATGTGTGTCAATTTTGGTGCAAATATCTCAATTCACTTCCGAGTTATAAACATTTATATGAAAAAACACGTAAAAAATGACTGACACATGACTTTGTTTGAATTTTACTACCCCTTACTATCAATATTTTCGCATTTGGGCATTTGCATATAGTTAACAAGCTATGATTCCGTGTTTCTGGCGGTGGTTTCGTCTCGATCGGAACAGCGGTTTTGAAGATATCGCCAAGTGTTTTTTTCGCGCTAAATCGCTACGCTACACCAACCGTAACACGAAACCCAGCATGTTTAGTATCGTTGGACTCGGCAACGATTCAGGACCTAAAAAATATGACTCCCGTGAAAATAAGTGTACCACACCCAAAGTTATAAGCGTTTGAAAAAAACAATTCACCACTAGGTGGCGCTGTTTCGAAACTTCTCAGGCTCCTTCAGGGCATCGTACTGATGACCCATACCGAGTTTCGTAACAATTCGTTCATGCGTTCAAAAAATACAGCATTTTAGCACATAATTCAAAATGGCCGACAGCCAAAATGGCCGATCTGGGAAAATTGGATATCGGTCGACTCGGCATGACGCCCTGAATCTAACGAGACCAAGTTTTTGATTTTTGGAGAAACCGTTCAGAAGTTATGAGCGAAAATAGCCATTTTTCATATCTCCGGACCACTAGGTGGCGCTGCGCCGAAACGCTGCATGTAGCCTCAGGTCATGCTTGTGATTACATGTACCAAGTTTGGTCTGAATAGGATGAAGCGTTGCGGAGATAAAGCCTTACGTCTGTTTTCGCAAGCGTTACGTAAAATTAGTTTGTGCGTTTATCGAAAACGGTTATTCGAATTATCTTGAATTCCATAACTTTTTGTCAGCACTGTCTGGAGATGATCCGGTGCGATTTTGGTGAAAATCGGACAAACGGTCTAGGACGAGTTCGCAAAAGTACGTTTTTTGGAAAATTCAAAATGGCGGCCGTTTTTTTATGACGGAAAATGACGTCATAGGGTGCGATCGAATCGGCATGAGCTCAGGAATAAGAGGAAAAAAGAATTTTGTTGATAGGTCTTACGGTTCAAAAGTTATTAGCATAATAAAAGTGAAACTTTGGACAGTTGGTGGCGCTAGAGGGAATGAGTTAGAGACACCAAAATTGGTGTATTTAAAGTTGGGACTGTCCTCTATCAGAATGTCAAACCAAAACAACTTTCCCGCAAACCGGTCTATGGGCTGCCATAGACGCCCAGTCGGAAGAAGAATAATAATAATAATAATAATAATAAGAACCGGCACAGATACAATAGGTGCCTCCGCACCTTCGGTGCTTGGCCCCTAATCATGTAAAACCCAGTAAACCCTGAGATTATTGCTTGTTACATTACAAAAAAAATATGTATATGGGAACATGTATGTATAGAACTAAATTAATGCTCTCTTAAATATTTTCTACATTCACTAAACATGTTTCATTAAGTTTCATGTACATTTGTATTAAACAAGGACCTTTGTTCATTTAAAAAGGCTTTTATGCTATTGTATGCTAAATTTTTAAAATGTAACTAATTTAGACGTGCAAACTGGGTGCTAGTGTGATGAGAAGTTTGCGCTCGGCTTTGTTTTTGAGAGAACATTTCATTTTAAAACCTTTCTGCAGGCCAGTAGATTATTATTTAGTGTACACATGAGTGGGGTCAAGTTAAACATTTTAGTTTGAATTTTATTTTATACTGTGCATTGTGCTAAATAAATATTTGCATATATTGTAATTGATTTATTCTTTTAAAATGTTATATTAATTTATGCAATTGCAATGCCTTGATTTTAGTAAAGTTTGTACACAGTCATAGCCATAAATGCAATGATACTAATAATTGGCATAATTTATTTCGGTGTTTCGGTTTTCGGCCTTGGTTTCCTCTTTTTCGGTTTTCGGTTTCGGCCAAGAATTTTCATTTCGGTGCATCCCTAATCGACGGGTTAGTGATTCCTGTAACGTACTGTTTTACGGTCAATGACATGAATACTAATCATCAGCTGTCTCACGAACGTAACAGCACATCTATCCCCAACATAACAAACCCATAACACAGCGAGGGAGAACTAAGTTACATGAAACAATCCCAACTACATATTTTACACCACTCACAAGGGAAAAGTCACTACTCACGGAGTGTAAGGCTAGCTTCCAGCTTTCCGCTACCTCTTTCAAGGTAGTGATGAAACGCGTTCTGTAGCGCTGTGTGTTCGCGTTCGGCTACGGTAGGAATATGACGTCACAACATGGCGACCTTCATAGAAGGGGATTCCCGCGGTTATGGAGCTATTAATGTCTCATTCTAAGGTAATAAAAACATTACGGTTAATTAAGTAAGTTCTTTATACACCACTGAAAACATAGTTATGGATGTCATATTGCATTTCTGTTAATAGATACTCAACTTTGTTACACATTGCACCTTTAAGTGAAATAAAATGACGAATAAAATGATGAATAAAATATTTTATTTTAAAAAAAAATAAATTGTATGCTCGTTAAGCCTGAACTCAGATTTAGCCTGACAGTTAGCCTGCCCCGGACCACCAGGCTAGTTTCCCAGCAAAAGTTTCCAGGGTAACTGAGTTTAAACTATTTTAAGTTTGCTTTATGAAACAGAATTCACCGACAATAAGTTTGACTAACCAAAATAAGCCTGGCTTATTTTCTAATCTTGTTTTATGGAACAACCCTCAGGACCGCGATTGTTATTTCCAAAAGTTATTTTTAACGGACAGAACCAGATTGGCCAACCCGTAGCCGCCTACTCGCTCATTCAATGCATGAACGATCTGACAGGATTAACGTACGTTACCTCGGTTAAGTGGCCTGACTTCTACACCTACCTTTAGAGAAACCAATCGTAAAGAGAAACTGATGGCATATAAATCTTTAGATGCCTATATGGTCCTGTACAAGACTTGTGTGTACGATCTGCAGTTCTGCCGAGCCAGCACCGAGACCACGACAATGTAAAGAGTGACATTACAGTGAATGATTTGAATATTTTCTAGAAATAAAAGTTCCAGATACAGCATATTCATTTTTCATCAATTCTTGCACCAAACAACACAACAAGATGGCATTTAATAATAGTAACAATTATTTAAGCTTCTTATTATGTAACCGAATCTGTGCTGGTTTGTATTGCCGCCTCCAGTTTTCACTTTGTTTTGCCTCCAGCTAGCGCCGTGACGTAACTGTGACGTCGGCGCAAAAGGGGTCTATTAATCAAATCAATTGACACCAAAATATTCCTTCTTAATCTTCTTTCTTTGTTGACAAAATTTTAAATACATAAATGCAAATTTTCAGGTCAGATACCACTTTTCAATGTTTTACTTATTGAAATACAACACTACTTTGGGACTATCTTAGTATCTTTGACTCTTGTAACAAGAAGGCTTTAAAAACTGTTGAAATATGCAAGTCTTTTAATCTTTTCCAATGTATTTTTTTTTCTCTGATTAGTTATACCCTGTCTTGTAGTCTTTTTTTGTTTTGTTTTTCCTGTCCATTTGTTCTATATTGTGATTGTCTTTGAAATTGTTACAATAAAAAAAAAAAAAAAAAAAAATCAATTGACACGATAGTAAAAGGTTGGAAGACCGCAGTTTCATGTGGATCATTTGGAGATTTTCAGAGATTAGAGACTAAATGAACAACATCTCAATACTAAATTATAAAGGCCGTCTCATAGACAAGCCGGTGCATTTCGACGATATCGGAAATTAAAGCCCAGGCATTTCTAGTTTATGGTATTCGTTTTGTTCATGTTACATTTTTATCATTAGTTTGAATTAATTTGACAGACAGCATTCCCTGATGTGGACCAAGCTAGCGTCTTTAAGAGATGCCAACTCTCACGAATTCACCGTGAGACACACAACTTTTCACAGACTCTCACGCCACATCCATTTTGTCATGAACAGAAAATGACACAGAGACCGATCTCAGCTCTCAGATTCTGTTCATTTTATTACGCAATTCAAACAATAAATGAAGTTTTGGCGCTTGTAAATGTTAGACGACAGATCCCTAGCGCACGTGAACCGATCATCTCTACTAGCTAATGGTAAAAGAACACGAACACTGTTGAAAGATATTTTACAACTTACCAAAATGTGTTCCTCATGCATAATATCGACCAATCATTTTTTTTTAACTCATCCCTGAACTGAAATGTAGTAGTGGGCTGTATTTCCACATGACTGACATCAGGTTCAAGTACACACAAGCCGGCGGGACTTACTCGTGGTTACTGCAGTTTGGCTGGTGGTAATGTTGCCCGCCCGCATACCGCCTCCCATGGCCGAAACTGGTATTACGACACCTGACGGGCCGGGGCTAGTAATTTAGCATGCTAATTTAGGTTTATATCTCGGCAGCACTATAACTTGTCCGTTTTTTAATGACATCATTGCACTTATTTCTTCTCATTCTTTTGATGTGTGTAGCTCATTTTTTGGATGTTTTTACCTCAATTATCCCATATGGCACCTTTAAAGTAAAAGTACAATTTACGTGAAATGATGTCAACTTTAAAACTCACCAGATCCTTTGTGAATCTTGTTAAACCTTCATGAAGGCTGAGTTCAATAGTGCCACTTATATACTTATAGTATATACGTTTTGAAATGTTTTCATAGTTATCTGTTGACAAACAGTAAAAACAGCTGTTAAACCGTATACTTTTGAATGTATACTTTTATTAAATTGATCAAAATTATGATTTCTGAATTGGATCATGTGACACTGAAGACTGGAGAAAAAATGCTGAAAATTCAGCTTTAATCGCAGGAATAAATTCCATTTTAAAATATATTCTAATATAACACAGTTATTTTAAATTGTAAAAATATTTCACAATTTTACTTTTTTTTTTTTTGATCAAATAAATAAAGCCTTGGTGAGAATAAGAGACTTCTTTCAAAAACATGACAACATCTTTCTGGCCCCAACAGGATTGCATATGTACTGTATTTTAATACATACTGATTAATTTCGAGGAGGAAATGTTTGTGTTTTAACAGCTCCCGTCAGGTGAAAGGAGACGTGTTTTGTCTCGTGTCTCCTCCAGTATATAAACAGACGTCTCTGTCTCTGCGGGGGATCTTTCAAGTATAAATTCACCTCTGTGTGTCTCCTTTCTTTCAGTGTTAATGGCAGCAGCATTTGATTAGCCTTACAAAATAATCAAATGTGCCATGAGAGAATTAATCCATGATTTTACTATACATTTACCTTGAGTGCAGTTAAATATTATGGAGACAGTAGCCTTTATTAAAATTAAAAATCTGCTTATTTGAAAACACAAAATACCCAAACCAAATATGTTTGTTATAATAATTTTAATGCTACCTGTGAGGAAAACCTTTTTCTCCAAGATACATTTTTAGCGTTGACCTGTATTTTTCTCTTTCCCAATACAATTTCAAGGTATTTAACTTTTTCTTAAAGGGATAGGTCACGCAAAAATGAAAATTCTGTCGCCATTTACTCATCCTTAAGTTGTTCCAATCCTGTATGAGTTTCTTTCTTCTGCCGAAAAAGAATAACCATACAATTGACTTCCATACAATTTTTTAACTATGTAAGTCAATGGCTATCAACCGTCTGGTTGCCAACAATCTTCAAAACATCTTCTTTTGTGTTCAAAACACAACTTGAGTAAATGATGACAGAAATTTCATTTTTGCATGAACTATCCCTTTAGACAAGATGAAACCCCCAGAGTACAGTGTAAATACCTTGATGTATGAAAATCAGTTGTTTTACTCTTCGATATCATCAGTGTGTTTTTGTAAGCCTTTTGAATCAACATAAAAACAATAATACAACTAACAATGTTGAGTTTCCTCTCATATTCTTTGCCTACAGTCTTTTTAATGACATTTTGTTTTGACGTCCCATGTCACAGAAGTGTATAATACACTAATGGACAGTGTGAAGCGCTATATTGTTTTCTCTCTGATGGCTGTTGGTTTGCAAGCTCTTTAAAGTGGCGTGTCTTCAGGTTTGACAGGACATAAACCGGCGTGTCTCATTTTATCTACCTTTAAGTTGTATTTTATGGCGGTTTGAAACCGGCAGACACCTTCTGCTAACAACATAATTGACCTCTAAATGTCATTTTAACTTCAAAGGGCATGTCTAGGTTCACACCTCACATCAGCCTTTACATTACACTCTTAACAGGAAAAGGAAAGGCCCAAATGTAGCGTTCCCTCCTCCCTTGTCTTTCTCGGCGAGGACGCTCCTTTCAGTCAAGTGTCCATGATGTGAAAGCATTCACAAACATGGCGATCTGGCCCCGGCTCTTCAGTGATGTGTGTCGTAAGAGACGGGGTGGGTGGGTTTCGGCAGTTATGCTCAATAGGGCTTAATGCCTCCTTCACACTTCCCCTCCCCGGTTCCAGGTGTGAAACAAAAGTGCTCTGAATGGGCGGCCGGAGCGTCCGGGACACCTCTGGTCTCCGCGAGGAGCAGGTCTCTGGAGGAGACGGGGCCCTGGCCCTCACGATCTCAGACCGGGCCGGTTCCTCGGGTCCTTCTTTGAGGTGGACTCCTCTGATTGGAGTCAATGAGGGATTACTGGATGTGTTGCAATCAGGGTTGATGGGATTAACCGGATTAGTGACTTTCATGGACATTCCCTGCATAACAAACAGGACCAGGACTCACTATCATGAGGCCGCGTTAAAGCCGTTAAACATTGCACAATCACAATTTGAAGTTTTAATGTGATAATTGATACGTAACATACAACATCATAGTCAAATGTCTAAATTAATCCAGCTGATATTGACAAACTAAAAGTATAACTAACAAATATTCTCAACATAAGGAAGAGAACAAATTTGCTATGTATTAAGATTAGAGTCAAATTCAGTTTTTAGCATGATATTTAGTAACTTGATTATATTCTACATACATATATATATATATATATATATATATATAAACATATTTTTTATATATATAATGGGCAATCCATTTAAGCCTATAGTTTGCTCTTAAGGAAAATGTTACTACACACATATATATATATATTGATGGCTAAAACTACCACCATTCGAAAATTGTTAACTGAAATAAAATAAAAAACTTAAACTTATGTTACTGTTGTCCTCTTTCTCATTTAGTGTAAACTGATGTACAAAAATAACTAATACTAAAATGATTAAAAAAAAAGATATTAAGACATTAAAAAGCTAATAAAAATGACAAAAATTCTACAAAATTACTAAAACTCTCAAATCAAAATGAAAACAGAAAATACAAAAAATAAAAACAATAATAGTATCTCAATTATACTAAAATAGCCTTGATGTATTTCATTTTATGTATATGTATATTACATTTAAATGAAATGAAATGCATGTATACAGGACTTATACATATAAACTAAATACAATTTATATAAATGTATTTATTTTATTGAAACCTTTATTATGTTATTGTTTTGATTCAATATCAGCATGTTGTATGGAATAATGTTTCTAAGTGAAGTATTGTGCACAAATCTGCCGATGTGTGCTCAGCATAAGGGTAAAAACATGTCTAAATGTTGATGTTCTGATTATTTTGTAGTCGTGTGACGCTCTTGGTGCCGGTGTTGATTTTGCACAGCTGGTTGTTTGGCCTCTCGGGGCCCTGCAGCACTGCAGAGGGACAATACCTGAGCAGTCATAACAGAGCAGCAAACAGCCCTATTAGAGATGAAAGAGGCTCAATGAGGACAATCAAAGGCCCTCACCGCTGGGGGCCATTACTCTGAGAGACTGCCGTCTGTAGCAGCACTTCAGCTCACTCACTCACCACACACACAGCACAAATAATGCCTTTAACTGGACTCATCATACAGTGTTATGGGCTGAGCATCTTAACTTGATGATCAAAACATATCCATCAATAGAAAATGCTGACAGTATCCAACATGAGCCTAATCAGACTGATACCAGTGAGTAAAAACATAAAAGTCAATAAAACTGCTTTAAAATGAATTATTTGTCAAAGAAGAGGAGAGACTGCTGAAATCATTCAGATAACTTTCTATATAAATATGCTGACACAAAACCTAAAGAATACCAGATTTAGGACAAATATAAAGGATATGACCTAAAATGACCAGATTCAGAACTTAAATGACACATAACCTATACCAGATTTAGAAAATAAATGTAAAAGATTGACACGTAAGCTAAAAAAACCCCCCTGCTTTGGAACTTAAATAAATAAATGACACAAAACTTTAAAAAATACCTGCTTTGGGACTTAAATAAATAAATAATTGACACAAAACTTAAAAATTACCTGCTTTGGAACTTAAATAAATAAATAATTGACACAAAACTTAAAAAAAATTACCTGCTTTGGAACTTAAATAAATAAATAAATGACACAAAACTAAAAAAAAAAAAAAAAAACCTGCTTTAGAACTTAAATAAATTAATAAATAATTGACACAAAACTTAAAAAAATTACCTGCCTTGGTACTTAAATAAATAAATAAATGACACAAAACTTTAAAAAAAAAAAACCTGCTTTAGAACTTAAATAAATAAATGAAACAAAACTTTAAAAAAACTGCTTTGGAACTTAAATAAATTAATAAATAAATAAATGGCACAAAACTGCTTTGGAACTTAAATAAATAAATAAATAAATAAATGACACAAAACTTTAAAAAAAAAAACCTGCTTTGGAACTTAAATAAATAAATAAATAAATGACACAAAACTTAAAAAAAAAAACCTGCTTTGGAACTTAAATAAATAAATAAATAAATAAATGATACAAAACTTTAAAAAACTGCTTTGGAACTTAAATAAATAAATAAATGACACAAAATTTAAAAAAAAACTACTTTGGAACTTAAATAAATAAATAAATGACACAAAACTTAAAAAAATACTTGCTTTGGAACTTAAATAAATAAATAATTGACACAAAACTTAAAAAAATTACCTGCTTTGGAACTTAAATAAATAAATAAATAAATGACACAAAACTTAAAAAAAAAAAACCTGCTTTAGAACTTAAATAAATAAATGATACAAAACTTAAAAAAAACTGCGTTGGAACTTAAATAAATTAATAAATAAATAAATGACACAAAACTTAAAAAAAACTGCGTTGGAACTTAAATAAATAAATAAATAAATAAATAAATGACACAAAACTAAAAAAAAAAAAAAAAACCTGCTTTGGAACTTAAGTAAATAAATAAATAAATGACACAAAACTTAAAAAAAAAACTGCGTTGGAACTTAAATAAATAAATAAATAAATAAATGACACAAAACTTAAAAAAAACTGCGTTGGAACTTAAATAAATAAATAAATAAATAAATGACACAAAACTAAAAAATACCTGCTTTGGAACTTAAATAAATAAATTACACAAAACGTAAAAAATACCTGCTTTGGAACTTAAATGAATAAATTACACAAAACTTAAAAAATAGCTTTGGAACTTAAATAAATAAATGACACCAAACTTAAAAAATACTTTGGAAAATGCTTTGGAAATTTAATAGATAAGTAGATTGATAAATAAATGCATGACACATTATAAATAACACTCTAAAAATTGCTGGGTTGTCTTAACCCAATTTTGGGTAAAATATGGACAAACCCAGCCATTGGGTCAAAAATGTAATTTAAAAATGTAAGTTGTAACCCAATGGCTGGGTTTTTCCATATTTTACCCATAATTGGCTTAAAACAACCCAGCATTTTTTAGAGTGTGATATGGAACTTTAAATACATATATGAATGCATGACGCATAACCTAATAAATGACCTGGTTTAGAACTCAGTCATGCAACTCTTTTAAAAGAAAATGTTTTTACAAAGAACGGATAATGGTTCTTCAGTTGCTGTTGCTGGGTTGATCGGGACACATTTTCCCTTTCATATAAATGGCCAAAAGTGTCCCAATCAACCTGAATTCACACTATATTGATGATTGTACTAAAAACATTGCTATCAGCTCAGGAACATTATACCAGAAGTCTCACACTGTAATCTTGGCTTTAATGATAGTGTTGGTGAGATGAGAGGTGACCCTGCCGTCTCCAACCCCTCCCGTCTGTCATCCATAAAAACAGGCTCCTGTCTGATTCCTCTCAGCTCACACACACACATCAAAGTCAGCCCCGGGTTTATCACGTATCAGGGCCCGGGGACAGCGGAAACGAGACGGGACCGTCCCCTAACACTGATCCTAGTGGAATATAGAAACCTACAATACAATTACAGAGAGATCAGTGACAGATAAGAGAGGAATGAGATCGGGGTGTTTGTTTGGCCTCTCGCTGAAAGAGAGAGACAGATAGAAATGAAGATATGATGAGAGAGTGTAAACAAATGATCTGCCCTTTGAACCTTTAAATGGGCTGAAGAGGGACCAATATTGACAGATCAATGATTTTATTCTCATTATTTGATTAGTTGAGATGATGAATGAACATTAGATAATCTCTCTCTGACTTCACTCTAAAAAATGCTGGGTTGTTTTAACCCAATTTTGGGTCAAATATGGAGAATCCCAGCCATTGGGTTACATTTTTAATTGACATCTTTTAACCCAATGTTGGAGTTTGTCCATTTTTGACCCAAAATTGGGTTAAAACAACCCAGCATTTTGTAGTGTTTGTGTTACATCATTGTAAAGGAGCTGCTTCCATTCATAATTTGTAATCATAATTTAAATAACAAAAAAAAAATGGTTTAGAAAAATAAATATCAAGACAGCCTATATGACAAATAACCTAAAACAATACCTGATTTAGAAAACATAAATAATTAATATACAATTATTTGACAAATAAGAAGAAAAAAATAAGGATTAAAAATACATGATTTAGAAAATATAATTAAAAATAAAATAAATGAATACCAAGACAGCCACACTAAATAAAAAAAAAAAACTGATTTAGAAAAAAAAAAACAATTAAATAAAAATAAATAAATAAATAATACCAAGCCAGCCTAAGAAATAACTTAAAAAAATACCTGATTTAGAAAAATAAATACCAAGATAGCCACCACAGTAAATGTCAAATAACTACTTGATTATAAGTTATAAATAAACAAATAAAATAAATAAAGATCACTGAAAGTGTTGCCAGCATCTAGCTTGCAGGTAATAAATCTCCTAGTGAACCTTTGTATGCATAAAATCTCCACCCTTGGCGCCGTGTTTCTGTTTTTTTCCCTTCATTGAGCCCAAAAGGGATCAAACCCTTCAGATCCTTTAGAAACAATAATGGGACAATCTGAGTCTGTTTTATTTGCTCGTCTGATAATCAAAAGTGTCTGGTGGGCTTTGAAATCCCGTATTCTTCAATAGTGGGACTGATCAACTTAATCTCCAGCAAGCAGCTGATAAACCAGATCAACTATGCGTAATGATCCCGTTGGGGTGTGTGAATAGATCCAAGGGCCGGCAGTTATCTCCATCAGTAGTTCTCTGCAGACTACTGTCTCCAAACTCGTGTAGTGTTTCGAAAACAGCCCATTAACCTCTACCTGCCACTTCACAAGAGCCGCAAGCTTTGATAGCAAAACAAGAGCCGTTTGCACACACTCACAGCGACATCTGACAAACTGGGAGAAACTGACAAACAAACAACGAATAAATAAATATATAAAAGTTGGTTTGGCAATCGTTTTTATTCTATAGACGAAAAAAAAACCCATCTGTGCTTATTCTATCAGCTTCATTTTGTTGTGCTGGAACTGTAAACAAACTAATAAATGCCTGATTTAACTCAAATAAATAAATGATTTAGAAATCAAATAAATAAATACATAACACATAACTGGGGAAAAAAAACCCAACTGATCTAGGAATTAAATAAATAAATACATGACACATAACTGAGAAAAACTGATTTAGAAATTAAATAAATACATAACAGAAACAAAATATTTAGAAATTAATTAAATAAATAAATGCATAACACAAAACTGAAAAGAAAATGATTTAGAAATTAAATAAATAAATATATTACTAAAAAATTTATTGAGAAATTAAATAAATAAATAACACAACAGAAAAAACATATTTCGAAATTAAATAAATAAATACATAACACATAACTGAAAAAACAAATATTTATAAATTAAATAAATAAATACATAACACATAACTGGAAAAAAATATTTAGAAATTAAATAAATAAATAAATAAATAACTGAAATTAAATAAATAAAACTTAGAAATTAAATAAATAAATAACACATAACTGAAAAGAAAATGATTTAGAAATTAAATAAATAAATACATAACTGAAAAAAAGATTGAGAAATTAAATAAATAAATAACACAACAGAAAAAACATATTTAGAAATTAAATAAATAAATACATAACAAATAACTAAAAAAACAAATATTTCGAAATTAAATAAATAAATACATAACACATAACTGGAAAAAATTTTTCGAAATTAAATAAATAAATAAATAAATAACTGAAATTAAATAAATAAAACTTAGAAATGAAATAAATAAATAACACATAACTGAAAAGAAAATGATTTAGAAATGAAATAAATAAATACATAACTGAAAAAAAGATTGAGAAATGAAATAAATAACACATAACTGAAAAAAAATGATTTAGAAATAAAATAAATAAATACATAACACATAACTGAAAAAATGTGATTTAGAAATTAAATAAATAAATGACAAATAACCTAAAAAAAACTGATTTAGAATTTTAAAAATTCTAAAACATTCTTAGAAAGAAAGAACGTTTTTATGTGGATTTATATTTGTGGACATTATACAATGATGCTTTCTCAATCAGTTTGAAGAGCTTTTCATTGGTTTCTCATGAAGCACTAAAACTATTTCACTTTTAAGTTTTCGTTATGAATTCAATGACTCTGTTTTTAACCTTGAACTTCCTCCATCAGACTCCTTCTAACGTGGACATATGAAATGTCCCCCCCCACACACACACACACACACACGCACACACCTCAGCGAGGAGACGGGATCAGAGATGGTTTTAGGGAGGGGATTACATCTCCAGACTTACTGGTGCCAGGAGTTAATGGGTTCACTCAAGGCCGATTGAGACGTCTTCATTACCACACTTGTGAAAACTGAAGGGGTGGAGATCAGGACAGGGGAGGATGTTTCCTTTGATCCGGGCCAAGTGAATTGTAAATGAGCTGGGATTAGCCCTATAAATACTTGAGCCTCATGCTGGAGGTGTTGATCAGTGAACCCAAAGCCACGCTTATCAGAACACAAACACAGACCTGACTCGCTCAGTCACAGGACTTGACTTCTGGAAACTCACCCCAAAGAAGAACAACTGCCTTACCTTGCTTCATACCGGATATTTGTCTTTTCTTTGCTGGATTTGGACACGTTGTCTGCGATGAAGGGGCATTTTTCCATCGAGTGGCTCTCTCAGAGCAGCCAGGCCTTGTGCAGCTCGCCATCCACACGTCCCTCGAACTCTTGGGACGGCCCGAGCACCTCCGGCACGGCATCCGAGAGCCTTCCCGGCTTCTACGGCAGATGGAGACCGGAAAACGCGGAGGCTCAGGAGAAACGTGTGGAGCCAGCGCGGCCGGGAAACAGTTCGCTGTGTGCATCTACGCAAGAGACAAATGACAACAAGATCATCCAGCAACACACTCACGGTAAAATGCTTTTCCAATGATCCAAAAGTACTATTGTTTTTCATATAATTAACAGTAATTTAAATTGTAAAGCTTTTTTTTAAAATAGAAAAACTCTTCTTTTAAATACAGATTTAAAATACTCATTGTATATTTAATTTAATTAACTTGTTTTTAATTTAATTATCTGATGTAACGATTCTCCTGATCCTCCATGTTTTCTGAATCATGTTATAGTTGCAATAGTTAAAAGTAAAAAAGTAAGCTTTGCCAAACACAGGAATAAAAGACATTTTAAATAGAAAACTGTTATTTTACATTTTAAATTCAAATTCTAAAACACTATTGTTATTTTTTTGTATTGAATTAGTTTAAAAACTAGAAATATTCTCTAACATGGTAACAATGGTTAAAAGTACTATTAAAATACTGTTATAATAATAAAATAAAAAGTATAAAGCATTTCATGACATTTTGTTAGCTTATTTTTTATTTTTATTAACAGTTTACAAAGAATCTACGATGTTAATCTAATTTTGTGATTTGTTTCTACATTTTCTTTAAATTCTTCAAATTTAAATGCACGCGTTTCAAATTTAAATGCACATGTATAGTTTTTTTTCTTTCCCTCTTGCAAAGTGTTTTTTTGTGACCTCACCTCTATATTGATCTGTATATGAATCTGTGTTTGTGTTCTCATAGCTTCAGAGGCAGGTTTCAGCAGCAGCACGGAGGAGGAGGAGACGTCCGGGTACGAGAGCGAGGGGGGCCGTTCTCTCTCACCTGGGGCCCTCAAAGAACCGGCTCCATCCGCATCTCCCTCTACTGGCCGCAGACCCCGAACAGCGTTCACCGCCGAGCAGATCAACAGTCTGGAGAAAGCCTTCAAGAGGAACGCTTATCTGGGAGCCCAGGACAAAGCTGAGCTCTGCAAAAGACTCAATCTGTCTGATAAACAGGTATGAGGTTGATTCATTTTTATGGTAACACCAAACAATAAGGTTACATTTGTGAACAACATTAGTTAACATGAACTAAAAAATGTAAAATACTTCTTAAGCATTTATTAATCTCAGGGTATGTGTAGTAAACTTTGACTTTTGCCTTTTTGAGAAGTTTTGTGTACAGACGACAACATTGTAAAAACAACCCCCATTCACACAGAACGACAAAAATAACTAAAAACGCTATATGTGCCACAAATTCCTGTTTTTGTAGTTTACACAGGACGAAACATCATTATCATATGAAAGAATGGCCAAAACGCATAAAAAGTGTTCTGTTTTTAGTTCAAAACGCTGATGTGTAAACGGCCCCTTTGTTAATGTTAATTTACACATTCACAACTGTATTATTAAAATCATAGGTTGTATTTGTTAACATTAGTTATAAACTGTGAACTTAATGGCGTTACCGTTTTCAGCTAAAACATTTAATCTTTTTTAACGGGATTCAAAGTGCATGTTTTGCACTTTTTTTGATCCGCCTCTGTTTAAACTACTAAAACGCGAATTTGTGAAAATGGTTGCGTCTTGCGCATGCGTATTACAGTCTATAGCCACGTGTTTCTTTACAATGTGCATCGCCATCTTCTGGCCAGCCACCTATGATTATACAGCCTTTTAGTCATTTCTGCGGATCCTTCGTTTCGACAACGTTGTCATTTGAAAAAAAAGAAAAGGAAAAACTTTTTCATTTTAGTGGCTCGTTGTCATGTAAACATAACATGAACAAACAACATTGTATATTGTTAATAACTTAGAGCTAACTTGGCTAACTCCTCGCACCAGAGCTAACATGAACGAACAATGAACGTCTGTGTGTTTATTAACTAATATGTTAACAAACATTAACGTTAACAATTAACTTATCTTTGTTAGTTCGCTAACATTAACTAATTGGGCCTTATTATGTGCTATAAAAACTGATAATGTTTACAATAAGTGCTTCAAATTGATGACGTGCAAAATATGAACTTACGTTAATGCTTCTCTCCATCAGATCAGAAACTGGTTCCAGAACCGACGCATGAAGCTGAAACGGACCGTTCAGGACAGCCTGGCTCACGCATGCCAGGCTAAAGTGGCCTCGCATATGATGCATTACTCCGACCTGCACGGTTTCCGAGCCGCTCCGTATCCCAGCTTCTACGCGGGGGTCCAGGAGAGCGCGACACCTTACGGCTCCGGGTTCCACTACGGTCCTGCTGCCGCTTCCGGAGGCCTGCCGAGCCTGCCTGTGGACGCCCTGTATCAGTACAGCCAAATACAGAGCCTTCCCGTCCATCCCAGCAACCCCTCCATGATGACCCCGTACCCACCGTACCACTCTCACTACTACAGCACACAGTGAGAGGAGAGGCCGCCAGCAAACCCGCCATTTCTGCCTGTCACTGTTAGTCAAGGCTTTGTTTACATCTTTGCATTTGTGAATACAGGGTGAAGTGCAATAACAAATGTGATTTTTTTTGTTTGTTTTGAAGAATTATTTAAATATGTTTGTAAATCTTGAAAAATGTCTATGTGTACAAGAGGAGTGTATAAATAAATCGTTTTCTATTTGAGAAAATAGAATGTCTTATGTCTTTATGACCGCTTATGTCTTCTTTCGAAGGGTGTAAAGTGCTTAATTCACTTTTTTTAATGAATTTAAAGAAATTAATACTTTTATTTAGCGAAGATGCAACAAAATATTTTTTTATTGCAACTTAGTAAATGCTGTTCTTTTGAACTTTGTTTATCAAAGAGTCCTGAAAAAAATGCGTCATGGTTTCCATAAAAATATTAAGCAGCAGAACTTTTTTTTAACATTGATAATAATCAGAAATGGTTCTTGGGCAGCAAATCATTATATTCTGAAGGATCATGTGACACTGAAGACTGGAGAATGATGTTGAAAATTCAGCTTTGATCACAGGAATAAATTACATTTTGAAATGTTTTCAGAGTATAAAAGTTTTCAGATTTGAAAATTTTACTGTATTATATATATATATATATATATTAAATGCAGCCTTGGTGAGCAGAATGCCTCCTTTTTAAACATTGCACAAACATTTGAACACAAGTGTAGATATAATTTATACGGAATTGAAACTATCCTATTTAATCCTTACAATTATTATGATATAATAATTATACTATCAAAATATATTTTTTTTATCATGTCATTATGACAAATAGTTCCTCTAATAAAACATTTTTTTCTCTATCCTACAGCACATTTTAAAGTTACATGTTACTGTCAAATACATATGGCTACAGCCTTTTGTTAAATAACTAGTTGAAGAAACGTATAACTGATTATCAACTATAGTCAAATGTAAAATCAGGTTAAGGACTTGAATACTTTTACCTGAGCTCACTTGAAATACGTTTAAGAGTAAAATTGACAGCCCACCCTGAGGTATTTTCCTTGTACTTTTTGTTTCAAAAAACATAGACAATGGGAATATAGCTAAAAATATTTCTATACATTTATTCACATTGTCAGATCCAAGAATGACTATTATCATCCTATATTTTTAGTGTTCTAACGGCAGTCGTCAATGTCAAAATGATTGAGATGGCCAATGAAATTAAAGAAGACAGGGCTCACTGGTTACAGAAGTAGTCAACACAACACTTTAGTTTTAATGGTGAAAGAGTGCATGGGAAGATGCAAGTAGCTAAATATTTTACATTTCACAACTATTTTACTATAGAAACGAAACCACCGACAATATGTGATGGAAAGGTGTAACTACTGAACTATTTATGACATCATTTTTCACGAATCATGTAAATTATAACTGAAAGCAAGGAGACAAGAACCATTGTTTTAGACAAATATTTTAAATAAAAGGATTATTTGGAGCCTTGGTATCAGGATTCAATTATCACTATATCTCTTGCAGCAATTAGCACAGCATAAAGCAGCTAATGAAAGGAGTTTCTTGGGGATATGCATTGAAATTAATATCACACAAATGCACAAGATTTAGAAAAAAAAAGTATTTTATTGTATAAAAGACTTTTAAAAGCCACAAATGAAGCCCACACCTCAGAAAACCCCCATCCCTAAACCCAACTAAACAAAAGGCAGGATTAGTTTTCCTTTTTCCCCAGAACACGCAACACCCCCCCCTCCCCCCGTTATAATCATGGATACAGTACGTCAAACTCTAACCTCTGTTACGTTAAACTACACTTCCCAAACATTACCAAACAAATGCGGAAACAACAAAAACAACTGCTTTCTCAACGCTGATTGCTGTTGCTATACAAAGACGGAGTCGAACATCAATCCATCTTACACAGTTTTCTGCTGGCCCTTCTTTCCGATCAGGGACTTGTGAATGTGTGGAATCACACCTGTAGGGAAAGACGAAAACAGATGGAATTAAAATAATATCAGAACCAGTTTAACAACTACAACAACATCAGGGTTCAGTTTTTTGTTTTGTTTGTTTTTTATCACATTACGCAAATAAAACTCACCTCCGCCAGCAATGGTAGCTTTGATAAGCGAGTCCAACTCCTCATCGCCACGAATGGCCAGCTGTAAATGCCTTGGAGTGATACGCTTCACCTTCAGATCCTTGGAGGCATTTCCAGCCAACTCCAACACCTGCCAACATGACAATCACTGGGTTTGCATTTACTTTACAGATGCAGAGACGATAAATGCAAAATCACAGCCAGCCAACAACCTGCCAAAATGACATCAAACAGGCTTGTTTAACAAACGGTGCTAAAATAAAACCATTACCTCAGCAGTCAGGTACTCCAAGATAGCTGCGCTGTACACGGCCGCCGTGGCTCCAACACGACCATGGCTGGTAGTTCGGGTCTTCAGGTGCCTGTGGATACGACCTACAGGGAACTGAATCACATAAACCAAAGAAACGGTCAACATCATACAGTTAAATGTGACGGTCCATTTTTTTTCTCTTTGGAAGAGGAATCCATACTTGCAGACCAGCTCTTTGTGACCTGGAGATTGCTTTCGCCTTGGCTTTTCCGCTGTCCTTTCCAGCCTTTCCTCCTGCCTGCGGAAACACAAGAAAAAGGACGTATTACTCAAAAGTCCCACCAAAGCTCCAAGAAATTACATTGTGCATGTTTTCTTCAGAACAAACTAAACAAAAGGTATCAACATCTAGTGAATCGGGATCATTGTGAGTTACGTTGGCAATGTGTATTGTTATACGCCATTCTCAAGAAAGAAGTGATAAAACAAACAAAAAAAAGGTTCTTAAAAAAAAGCTTGAGCTTATTTAAGTTTATCTGACCAAGATACAGCAAACAACATAAGAAAATGCCTATGGTTTGACTTTTATTTGACTACGTTACGTTATCTCATACGTTAACGTTACTCTACCAACTTAAACATGTAAGATAACCACCAGCCAGAGTCATAATGCGTTTTTAGGCGCTAAATTTATTTTAACCCGGTAAACTTTGTCCCGCATTCCAAATATTACATTTACACACGGATTTACCGGATTTTTGATTCCTTATTAAGATCAATACACCAAATTTACTTTATTCCCGTGGTCGGCGCTCTATTACCAAAACACTGCAACCCACAAACACTACGGGCTTATTAAAAGCCATCACGTGCACAAAATTAAAGCACTGCACAATTACGGCTTATACAGAACACATCGGTCCGAGCTAAGATTTATTTGAGAATTTAGACAATTAAAAACTTATTTTACCATATCGTCAGACGAGCTTCTTCTCTTTTCGCTTGAAACGGAGGGAAAACACAATGATGCCCACTTCAGCGATAGCGCGCCACGGTCCAGCGTTATAACCAATCAGCGTGCTCCGTCTTGGTTTGAAATAGTGATTTCGTCCAATCACAGAGCGTTTCACTGTGTGGGTGTTTTTTAGTTCTCTTTTTTTTTTTTTTTGTTCACGGACCCCCAGCGCACCAGTATTGTGCGCATGCGTGCCGCCGTAATCTTTCATTACATTAAAATCGATTAAACTATTATCTTGAAGTGTTGTAAATGTTTCAATCACATGAACACATGTCTGATATCTAGTGTAGCCTATGGTGATGTCAAAGCTACAATGAAAAACAAATAAATATTGAGAGTAGCCTACGTGTTGTCTTTTAGCCACTTTTTTGTTGTCTTTAGGCTTCTTTCTTATCAGCTCCTTTTCAACACCCCTAAACTGTAAAAGGGCCCTCGTGAGTTTCTTTCATTTTGTTGACTTTGACAACACTGTGATATTTTAGCTACTAATAGACAACAGGAGGTGTAGCTTATAATGCGCAACTAAATAAAACAAACAGGTTTTTAATCCCTTTATGCAATACTAGTAAACAGAGCAAGTGAGGAATACAGTTTGTTAGTCCTTTGTATTTTCTTATTATTTAATGGCTCTTCCTCTTCATCCCCATCTTCCTCTTTCAGTTCTCTTTTACATGAAGTTGTGGGAATTTGTCTCCCTCTGTTAATATTTCACCAGCTGTTAAATGCCCATATAAAATGTTTTCCAAGTGTTTACAGTGTTTATATCCATATATTTTTTTAATGTAGGACCCATGATGAGCAGCAGAGTAATACATAATTGGTGTATTATTTAAGAAATAATCAAAAATAACTTTTGAGTCAAATGAAATATGTTTTGCTCGTCTTACTATAACATTCAATATTTATACTATTAATTCTCAGTTTGGCATTTATTGGCATCACTAAAGCACATAAGAAATGTGTTGGAAAGAGCAATAATGAAAGCAATTTGCAATCATGTACAAATAAAACATTTGTCTTATTCAACCATATATTGTTTAGCCTTGAATGCCTTACAGTTAAAAGAAATACAACAAGTGTAATAATTATTCATGCGCACAACACTTATTTATGTGTCACATTAACTTTATCTGCCAGGAAATGTCACATAATAAAAATATATTTAAAAATGACATAAATTCCAGTGCTTTCTAAGCATTACATGTTTTTAGCGCTTATGTTTTTAGTTTGTTCCAAAAGATGTAGGCTACATATCATTTAAAGTTATTTATCAAATTTGAAAAATTTGGTTAGCACTGGGTCCACTTCTTTTTATGTATAAGGTATTTTCCTAATAAAATAAATAACTGTATAATATGTTGTTCTTTATTGCAAATTGTCTTAGTATAAAAAAATCACATTTATAGCCTACTATCATGTTTACGTTTTCTATTAAAAGGATTGTTCACTTTGAAATTATTTTAGCTTACCTCAAGGGCATCCAAGATGTAGGTGTCTTTGTTTCCACAGTATTTTCAATTTTGATATTTTTTAGGTCAAACCGGTCTTGTCTGTCAGTCATATAATGCAGGTCTATGGTCACCACCTCAAAGAGCATGCACAGAGAAGTCCAAATTAAACATGATTTAATGACTCGTAAATGTAAGTACACATTGATGAGAAAATGAACAGTATTTATATCGTTTTTACCTCTTTTAACCACAGCCACGTCCAAGTGATCTGAAGCCACGGGCGTTTCGGTCTGCGCAAGGGCCGGAAAGTGCCGGAAGTGATCTCTTGCGCGGTTGCGAAAAAAAATTCAACGTTGTCTGTTGATATCGAAATCTTCTTCCATTGCAATTTCCTGTATATCTAAATATGTTTAGATCTTCACAGTGAAGGGCAACACTTCTGAAATCTCTGTGTAAACAATGATGAACTTGGACGTGACTGTTAGAGGTAAAAACGATATAAATACTGTTCGTTTTCTCACACAAACTGCTCGTTTCTTGTCTTAGGCCATCAATGTGTACTTACATTTACGAGTCATTAAATCATGTTCTTTGAGGTGGTGACCATAGACCTCCATTATATGACTGACAGACAAGAACGGTTTGACCTAAAAATATCAAAATTGAAAGTACTGTGGAAACAAAGACCCCTACATCTTGGATGCACTTGAGGTAAGATAAAACATATCAAAAATTTATTTCAAAGTAAACTATCCCTTTAATAATGTTTTCTAAATATTGAGTAACTACAGTCAAAAAAAACAGATGCGAGTAGTTTGTTTAGTGCACAAAATTCACAGGTAGCCTAAATGTTAAGCTTAAATCTTTCCAAAACACAGGATATATTGTGTAGTAGCTATCTTGTTAAACACTTCGTTATTTTTTTCTGAAAAGACACAGATCAAAGAGCATTTTAAAACACCAACATTACCAATGAAAATGTTACCCAAAAATGTTCCATGTTGATTTTCACTGAATTAGAGTTGGAATCTTTGGAATCGCGTCAAGAAAGTTAATTTTTTGTAGAAATTCAGTATATAACAAATATCCATTGGAATGGACCAATTGTCTTACTAAAATAATTCCTTTGTTGAATAAAGTAAAGGGAGTTTTTAAATAATATGTCTTTGTCATTCCATATGAAATAATTGTGCTTATAACCCAGTGCTGATGACACGTATGCTGATGAAAAATGAACAAGAAACCTAGAAAAAGTGCCAGCTTGGCTTGATGCTTCTTGTTTAAACTTAAATACTAAAAAGACAAAGTCTATGTGTTTTTCAATAAATAAATAGCTAGCAGAATCCTTAAACATTAGAATTAAAGATGAGGTTTTTTGGACATGTATCAGAGGAAAAATATAGCTTGGCATGATTTTAGATTCTCAGTTAAATTCATAAGTTAAAGTCATGTGAAAAAGATACGTAAAACGATTAAGACAAATCCGCTTCAAAATAATAAGAAACTGTTTAACATACGATCATGCTCTTTTGTTTTTAAACTCGATGATATCACACATATCCTGGATTTTAGATAGAAAGTATAAGTACCATTATTGTCAGATCTTAAGTAAATACAAGATTTTAAGCTTTGCTCATTTTGTCTTTCTATGCAAAGTTTGTGTTTAAATGTCTAAATAGTTGTGCACCTCAGGCCTTATGTAGGCCTACATGTTTTGAGTGATTGCATGAGTGCAGCAGAACTCTAATTTCACTGAACTCTCAGTGAAAGGTGTAAAATTATGGAATTCATTACCTGATCATTTCAAATCTGCTGCAGGTTTTAATATCTTTTTAAAAAGCCACTAAGTCTCTGTTAATTCAGGAACTAACTTGAGCTCGTTTAGTTTTTTTTTATTCCCCATTTTGTTATTTTTTCTTTCCATTTTTGTCTTTTGTCTGGATTTGTTTGCTGTTGTAACTGTAATTTTATAAAAACGTGTTGCAAATTAGCTTACAAGCACAATGAGAAACGCTTTGGATATCTGTTGTCACAGTTTTATCTATGTGTATTGTATCTGTCCCTATATAAATAAAACAGAGGAAAAAAATCCCTGCTTCATGCGCGCAACTCATTGACCTCGGGAATTAAACCACGACGTCACGGTTGACGTCATCGCGCACATGAAGGCGGAACTTCAGCAGCGGTTCTGCAGTCAGCCTTTACGTCATTTCGTAAATAGCTCATAATCCAAGTGTGTGAAAACGGCTGATCTTGGGTCAGATCTTAAAAGGGGATAGGATACGCAGAAAAATGCGTGCATATTTAGGATATAGGCTGGGTGCTGCACTTTATAAAATTGCTACGTCGATCAAGACAGATTATCTAGCCTATACGTTTTTATATAGGCCAGGAGAGATAAGATAGCCTATAATTTAATCAGTTTTATTAATATTAGGATATATAGATACTATATATGAATATTAATACAGATGAAATATGAGTGATGCCTCTGGGTCACATCCATATATATATATATATATATATATATATATATATATATATTGTAGTCAATAATACAATATAACATCTTGTTATATGTTTTATTCTATTTTATATTGATTTTATATATTTTTTAAGCACGTCATATTTACATGCATTTTCTGTGATTACTGCATTATGCACTGGCAAAACAAAGCAGTCGAATACATGATAAAATATGACGATTTAAAAAAAAAAAAAAAGATATATTTCTCAGTTATCCTTCAAAGCTTCAGCTGAGCTCCAGAAGGACAGGAAATGCCTCCACACGAGGAGGAAATGTCTCTGACCAATGGAGCGCGCGCGCACCTCCCTCGTCCTGCGAATGACAAGCGCGCGGACCTATGAGTGACCCCGCGGGCGCGCGCCGCATGTTATTGGCAGATGTGAGGCCAATGCTGTGGTGCGTGCGTGCGTGCTGGAATAGCGCAGAGAGAGAGAGAGAGAGAGAGCGTTTCTCTGAGAGAGAAGTTGGCTGGAGGAGGTGCTGAAGATGGCGGATGGAGACAGTGGGAGCGAGCGCGGTGGCAGTAGCGGCGGCCCTCAGCACTTCCAGCGGGAGCAGGAGACCCAGGAGCTGGCGTCCAAGCGCCTGGACATCCAAAACAAGCGCTTCTACCTGGACGTCAAGCAGAACGCGAAGGGACGCTTCATCAAAATAGCGGAGGTGGGCGCTGGTGGCTCCAAGAGCCGCCTGACTCTCTCCATGTCCGTGGCGGCCGAGTTCCGCGACTACCTCGGGGATTTCATCGAGCACTACGCCCAGCTGGGGCCAAGCAGCCCGGAGCAGATCGCGCAATCGTCCGGCGGTGAGGACGGCGGCCCGCGGCGTGCGCTCAAGAGCGAGTTCTTGGTGCGCGAGAACCGTAAATACTACCTCGACTTGAAGGAGAACCAGCGCGGGAGGTTCCTGCGCATCCGCCAGACCGTCAACCGCGGTCCAGGCTTCGGCGTCGGCGGAGGAGGCGGTCCCGGAGGCAGCGTGCAGACCGGCCAGACCATCGCGCTCCCGGCGCAAGGCTTAATCGAGTTCCGAGACGCCCTGGCCAAGCTCATCGATGACTACGGCGGGGAGGACGAGGAGCTGAGCGGGGGGCACGGGGCCGCGGGGGGTTACGGCGAGCTTCCCGAGGGCACCTCCATCATGGTGGACTCCAAGAGGTTCTTTTTCGACGTGGGTTCCAACAAGTACGGCGTGTTCCTGCGGGTCAGCGAGGTCAAGCCCAGTTACAGGAACTCCATCACCATCCCCTTCAAGGCCTGGGGGAAGTTCGGAGGAGCTTTCTGCCGCTACGCCGAGGAGATGAAGGAGATCCAGGAGAGACACCGGGATAAGATGTACGAGAGGAGAGAGGAGTCCGAGGGCGAGGACGTGGACGACGACTGACCGCAGACCTCGCCAGGAGATTGACCACACGTGTGAAACAAGAAGTGCATGAACTGAACTCAAATAGCCTACTAAAATATTCATGGGACAGAAAACTAGATCTGTGAAGTTTCTATGTGGTGAGGGTTTCGGGAGGGGGGGGGGGGGTTGTCTGTATTGAAGCCATGGGGCGAAGGATGTCTCGTTGGGTATGACTTATTCCCGATGCTGCCCTGTCCCGTTAAACCAGCAAGTTTAATTGTCTTAGCTAACAATTAAACCTTTGTTACATCAACAACGCCAAGGCTGCTGAATTTCAGAAGCGGCCTGAATACGACAATACCAGGCTGTAAGGGTTCAACATGTTTCTAGAGGGGAGAAATTTACTATATATATATATATATATATATATATATATATATATATATATAGTGTCACTGGTATTCATGGTGTGTTTCCTACCCAGGCAGCATGGGACGTTAACAACTGTCCTCAAAACGTTACATCAGAAGTTCTCAGATTATTTAATTTCTTTCTTTTATTGACCGATGTTCCCAAAATTATTGTGCATCAACATGACTTTTATGGTTTGGCCAGTTTGAATGATGAAAAGTTTTAAATTCAGATTTGGAGGGGAATGTTTTGACCCCTGATTTTGTGTTGACACGTCTCAGCTGTAAACCAGTGACTTCCTTGAGGCGTTAGTAATGAAAATTGTTGCACGTTCAACCGGTGTTATCAAATAACACAATATTTTGGTTTTGGGGTCAACGTAGTATACAAAGAGTTTCGTGGTTTTCGAACTTGGGTCCAAGTCCCCTCTGAATATTTAAGGGCAGATCGCTTAAAGGACAGAGCGACATGGACGAGTGTATTTTCACCCCCGTCCCCTTTTCGTTGTCATATTTTTTTTTTTTAATTATGTAAGATTGTTCTTTATGAGAATAAGTAAACAAACCAGCATATTTTTGAATACATAGTAAAAAAAATATATATAAACTACCGAAGCTCAAGAAACTAATTTTGTAAAAAAGAAAAACAAGCTGGGATTGAAATATTGGATTTGTTTTGTAGAAGAGTATAGCATCATATATGAGATTATCCTTGCGAAACATCACCCCACCCACCCAAACTCCTCCCACAACCCCTTTGAGTTTACAGCACGCATACGTTTTCTTTCTACATGATTAATATCAAACGTCTATCCGGTGGCAACGTGCGTCCATTTCTGTGCATGCCCGTCCCGCATTTGCCTTTTTATTTAATTTATTGCTTTCTCTTGCGTAGTAACTGCAGCTATATTAATGCAATATTTTTGTTTAGCCTTTCACCAAAAATATTATAAGAATAACCATGTAGACCAGTGGGTTATGATGGAGAAAGATAGTTAATGTCGAGAATATTTCATCCGTGCACTTTAGCAAAAACATCAACTGCGATATGCTCGTATATCCACGGCGAAGAAAAAAAATTAAGAGAAAAAACAAAATCCCTTCCTGGGTGCAACAGTGTTTTGTGCTGGTGTGTAAAGCCTCCTTTAGCCTTCCATGCTGTTTTGTGTTAAATGGCAGCTGTTGAAGTCATGTGTATACTGCTGTGATCCTTTCAAGACGAATTGCAATGGATAGTTTGTTATGAAATATTCTCCCACACTTGTGTCTATCGGCTGCGTGATTGCTAACGGGATGGTCTTCTGTACTCTCGCGACTGCAGCAGCTGTTTCTCCTCAACGGCGAGCTGACTAGGCAGCAGGACGGCTATTTTAATGCGAGGAGCATTCCGTGGATTCGCTCTGAAGTGCGCCGACGCACAAGGGCCCGATTGTTGAGCCACTGCACGTTATTACATCAGCAGACTGCATTTGGTGCATGTGATGGGGAGCTGCCGCGGCCGTATAGTAGAGGGAGCGATGTCGTAACATTCAGCGTAGTGTTTTCTAGGACTAACCTTCTGAAACAGGCCCCGATTTGGCAGCCGAGCCCGGACGGCAATAGAAAGCGTGACACAGCAGCTGTTGGCAGGACATTCTTGCGTTCCCCTCCCCTCAGCTGCTGTTCGGCTTGAGCATTTGCAGACGGGAGGCACCACTCAGGACTCGTTTGTCGGAAGGAGATCCGCCGTGTGTCTAAATCAGCACCATTTGTAGATCACGTGTGCATTCATTTTGATTGTATGACCCATCTGTACTATTAGCGCAGTGAATGTGTCATGTCGAAGAACCAAGATGGTAGACTAATGTTGTTTAAAAAATGCAAATGACCAACAAAAAGCCATTTTTTTCCCCCTTTACTTTAAGATAAATCCCTGCTGGCTGCTAAATGTCAAAGTGGAGTTTGTAGTACGCATCGCAGCACTTTTATTTACTTCATTGACGTGTCCATTTAAAGGGATAGTTCACTTTGAAATACATTTTTGGTGTGTTTTATCTTACCTCAAGGCCATCCAAGATGTAGGCGTCTTTGTTTCCGCAGTAGTTTCAATTTTGATATTTTTTAGGTCAAACCGTTCTTGTCTGTCAGTCATATAATGAAGGTCTATGGTCACCACCTCAAAGAGCATGTACAGAGAAGTCCAAATTAAACATGATTTAATGACTCGAAAACGTAAGTACACAATGATGGCCTAAGACACGAAACGAGCAGTATTTATATCGTTTTTTATTGCCACAAAGCGCCCGCACCCTCAGATCACTTGGACGTGGCTGTGGTTACAAGAGGTAAAAACGTTTGTTTTCTCACGCAAACCGCTCGTTTCGTGTCTTAGGCCATCAATGTGTACTAACATTTACCAATCATTAAATCATGTTTAATTTGGACTTGTCTGTGCATGCTCTTTGAGGTGGTGACCATAGACCTCCATTATATGACTGACAGACAAGAACCAAAAGTTTGACCTAAATTGAAAATACTGTGAAAACAAAGACACCTACGTCTTGGATGCCCTTGAGGTAAGCTAAAACATACCAAAAATTAATTTCAAAGTGAACTATCCCTTTAAGATCTGGAATTTGGGCACAAATCTCTTGCAGAACACCAGAAATGGACTTTCTTTCGACTGAACTTGGCTGTGTTTATTGCAAATGTGTACTGGGAATACGTACTGTAAAGAATTGTTTTGTTTCCACCTTAATGTCACTTAAAAAAAAAACAAGGGGGACAGGAAGCAATACTCATCCATAGGGATGAGATTATGAGTTCATTTCCTGTCAGGCTTTTAGCCGACTCACAATTGGCTGATTTGTCTTCCTGTTTCCTGAGGTTGGGATTTGTGCAAAGTTCTGTGGGGCGTCCGCATACTTTTCAAACAAACAACAATACCTCTGTTCCACTGTACGAAAGATCGGAAAACTTCTGAAAGAATGTTCTGTTATTTCAGGCGACTCACCCGAGCTCTTAACAGCATCCATGTGTTGTGTTTTCCTTGGACACTGTACGCACAAAAGCAGCAACTAGTACAACAATCTTTATTGAATGGTAGCTATTTTTCCAATATATCTTGTGTTTTCAGCAGAGATTTTAACGTCGGAATGCCCTTTAAACTCAGGTTCTCGGCGTTCTCGGTATATATATTTTCTATCTGTTACTTGATGCTGAAGTTCCAGAGTGAGTTCACAGCTACTGCAGGACACTGTCAAGAGCTCAGGTCTCAGATACTCAAAGTATCTCCACCCATCCCATCAAGCCCCGTCCCACGCCAGACTGCCTCTCAAGAACCGGCAGCCTTCCCTTTTTCCCATGGCTGAACTTTTTTTTTTTTTTTTTTCTCTGAGATTTACAAGTCTATATTTAGAAAATGCTATGTATGTTTGTAACAGAATAAAGGAAATTATAAATGATGGAAAGCATAATACTGGCCTGGTGTTGTGTTTATGTAGATTGGTTGCTTTAAATATTTTGAATTAGATTTTATTTTAATATTTTCAGTTTGTATTAGTTTTAGTACATTTGTTTTGATTTTATTTTTAGTTCAACTTACTTTAGTTTATTGCCACGGTAACATACCAAAATTTTGTTTAAAGTGTTACTATTTATATTTTATTTCAATTAAAAAAATGTTTTGTAGTTTTAGTTCAACATAAAAAACTGTACCTATTTACTTCTATAAAAATGATAAAAACATTTGTCTAATAATAATAATAATAATCTTTAATCAAAATGTAACGACTTTAGTTTCAGAGTCCCACCTCTGAAATGACTGTTATTATTGGAAGATGTCACAAATCTCTATTATTTTTCAGCTGCTCCCCTCCAAATATCTCCATTCTGGAATTTAAGTCACACTTTTTTAAGGATCCAGTCAGTTAGTTACAGGTGGTTAAAAGTTTAACACCGGTCAATTTTAACATTGAGCTAATTGTTTTGTATATTTGGAGTGCTGTCAGTACAGACAAAAACATCAAATTGGTGTTGCATATCGCGGGCGAACTCGGCAATCGACTACTGTGGACTTCAACCGAAAACAGGAAGTAAATACAGTTATGTAAACTGGCTGAATTTTCATTAATATCAATTTCACATCTATTAATATCTTTCACATCTACTGCATTCTTATTGACGTGGTCACTCTTAATAACACCCCTCACATGGTTGTGCACTTGTAATGACAAATCAAGGATGTTAAGAGGCTAAAAGCAGGTTTAGAACATGCCCCATTGAAGTCAACAGGGTGCGAATTTTAAGAAGATAACACGGTGTAGGCCACACCGATTTTTGTAGTTTTTGTCTGTACTGACAGCACTACAAATGTACAAAAAAACGAGCTCAATGATCGAGTTCTCCTTTAACTGAAATAACATGGCATTATTAGGGTGTAAAATAGGTTAAAAACACTATTTAATATTTAAAATTGAGCCTTAATCTTTTCTGAGTGTAAGTGTGTGCTTGTAAACATATCTTACTCTAAAATTACTTTACTTGATTGATGTCACCTAGATGTCACAGATTTGGGATTAATATTAATATTAAGTAGCAGTTTAGTCAATGTTTTAAGCCGCTTAATGCTGTAATTTATTGGAATTGAATTCCACTTAATGTGTTATCAATTAGGCCTATGCACAAAAGCAAATGTTGTTTTTTTCTTGTTATTTAAAGCATTATTTGTGGGATACATTCTTGTTTTTAAAGGGTAAACTATGACGTTCAGCTTCCACATGACCCCCAAAAAGCCATTCTGTCGTACATTTAGTCGAATATCTTCTTTTATTATGCATAATGTCTAATGCCAACCAAGACTGTATTTATTTGACCAAAAATACAGTAAAATAGAAATATGCCTCATATCTGTTGTTTAATCCATAATACATTATTATTTGAATGGTATTGTAAGTTTAATTTTGACTTTGATGCATGACTTGCATAGTGTAAAAATGGCAGTGTTGCAGTGTGGGATTGCAGCACACACACACACACATGCACCTGTGGCCTATGATGACACTAAGTCTTCCTCACAGGATAGGGGAGAGGCGGGTTTGACCCCGCAGCACTTACACTCTCAGAAACAAGGGGCCCTTTTAAAAGGTGCCTGTGCCCCAGTGACAGCATTTGTACCTTTATTTCTGAGAGTGTAAGGACTTTAAAGTCTCTGCCAAATCAGGCCAGGATTATTGGGAATGCCACGAGCTCCTGCTGTGATCACACAAACATTCATTGGTCACAGAGTCGTCGCTATCTCTCAGCATTAGATGCGGACACTGTCTGTCGTTGTTCTGATCTAGGTCATGGTGGGTGGAGTCATGTGACGTCATAACAGCAAAAAGCCAAAACATTTGCATAGCTTCAAACCATGAGAATTCAGTTTGGGTTTAGAATTCAGTTTGGGGTTTCTCTCTCTGAACGAATGTAATACAAATATGGGCAATACTTTATAAGGTTTCATTAGTTAACATGAACTTACAATGAACAAGACTTCCACAGCATGTATTCATCTTAATGTCCCATACATTTATTTATACTTGATTAAAAGTCAGTTCTGTGAATGAACATGAACAAACAATGAAGAATTATATTTCACTAACAAAAATATGGTGCTCATTGTTATGTCAGCAAATGCATAAAGGTATAGCCTATGTATTATTCGGTTGAACTTTATGGTGCGTTTTTTTTCTGTTAAAACTACATCCTTTTTCAAGATTAATAATGATTTATAGGTTTTTCATTCAAATAATGGCATTTACATTCATTTAGAGGACCTTTATCTAAGCGGATATGATGAGATGTTTTTGAGAAGCTGATTGCTAAAAATATTTTGCCATGCCACGTCAAAGTCGTTATTAAAATTATGTTACAAAATGTGTAATATTTGTGAACGAGCTCAGCCAACAGGGAATATTCTCTGTACATTAGCAAACGTTCTGGTAAAGTTTTCTCAAAGTTATGAAGAAATGTTCTTCCAGTAATGTTAATAGAATGGTTTTTATTAAATTATCTGGTCTTTGATAATGTTCTCAAAACGTTAGGAAAAAAAAAACATAATTCCTGGAATGTTGGATGTTCAGAGAACATTCAAAAATAACAATCCCATAATGTTTGTAAAATGGATGGTTCCCTTAAAGGGATTGTTCCCCTAAAAAAAGTTGTTCCAAACCGGTATACATTTTTTTCTGCTGAACACAAAAGAAGATATTTTGAAGAATTTCGGTAACCCAACAGTTGATGGACCAACTGACAGTCAGTATTTTTTTGATATACTTTTGAAGTCAATGGGGTATTAAGCTTGTGTCTGCACCAGAATAAAAAAAAAAATATAAAAAAACGTTTTATCTCGCAATTCCTACATATAGGCTTACAATTGTGCAAAAAAGTCCTAATTGTGAGATCTAAAATCATAATTTTTATTTTTTATTATGTGGTGAAAACATATGGAAGCTTGTTTCCGCCACAGAATGAAAAATGAAAAAGGTAATTGCGACTTTTTATCTCACAAGATGCAATCTCTCAATTCTGACTTTATTTTTCAGAATTGCAAGATATAAAATCGCAAAATATAGAATTGCGAGATATAAAGTCAGAATTGCATGATAAAGTCGCAATTGCGTGTTATAAAGTCAATATTGCGATATATTAAAGGGGGGGTTGACTGCTTTTTTTATTTGCATAATTGTATTTATGGGGTGCAATAAAACATGTATTCGTGTTTTTTCTTTTTTTATAAGTCTTATTTTTCATAAACTTCAGCTTTATTGTCAGCCGCGCTCTCCTCTGTCCTCGAACGAGCGGTTGACTTCCTGATTCTATGAAAACACTCCCTCAGAAACACGTAGTGGGCTCAGATTGGTTAGTTTGGCCCGGTGTGTTGTGATTGGCTAAACTGTCGCTCACGTTGTCCGGAAGGTTTAACGCCCATTACCTTTACGGGCGGAATGTGAGCTCCGGTCCAGATTAGAATGTAAATATGAGTCGAACTGCAGTATCAGTTTAAGGCAGAATCAGACCGAGAAACCCGCGATGAAGAGAGTCAATAAGGACCACACCACACACGGCTCTTAATAAACGTTTCTGAATGACAAGTTGCTACATTTTTTAACTTTTTGCACGTTTGTTTTACACAATAGCATGTGACTGGCAACTGACTGGCTACTAATGTCATACTCAAACAGCGTTGGCATGTTTACGTTCTTGATCAAATCGAAAATAACGTCATAAAGCATATATACATGAAAAATACGTTTAAAACATTAGTACTTACAGAAAATTAAGATCCATAATGTTTGTACGAGTTTGTCGTGGACACAAAGTAGCATATGCTAACTAGTAGTGGCTATAAAGCCAGCGCTGGCATTTGAAAACAATAAAACACAAGGCTAACGTTACGTCTGGAATTATACATGCAAATACATTTAAAATGACGAAGTCTTAGCCTACTTACAGATTGTGGCCCAACACTGCTGCCTCTTGTTTTAAAATCGGAACTGCTTGAATGTTTCTTGTTGAATCTGGAGTTGAACTCGTGGAGATTCTGGAAGCTGTCTTCCGTAAAATGCGCAGCACAGAGAGCTAGATTACGATCGTCATTTTCAGGAACATAAATTATCAAACATAAATTGTATCCATTGTAATCCTGGCATTAACAGATGTTGTTGTATTATATTGTTAATATTGAATAAAGCAAAAAAAAAAAAAAAATGTATCCATTGTTGAGGAAGTATAGCGTCCATGGAAAGCCCGAAACACAGAAGACCTGACAGCTGCGTGAACAACACACTCGACGAGTCGACGTGCCTCAGAAATATAGGCATGCCATTTTCTGCATGCAAATGTGCGGGTTAGTGACGTACCATAACCCAGCTGTAGTCCCAATCGAGTCGTTTTTGTAGGCAATTATACTTCCTGATTTTTAAAAGACCATAGCTTACATTGAACTTTCAGCGCTACAACTTTGCAGATACTGTTCATGCACCAACAGCAACACACTATTTAAAATTAAGTCAGAATTGTGAGATATAAACTATTCTGAGGGGGGAAAAGTTAGTCCTTTTTCCCCGCTTAGAATTGGCCTGATAACTCGCAATTGCGAATTCATATCTCACAATTCTGAGAAAAGATGTCAGAAATTCGACATATAAACTCACAATTATGTGTTATAAAGTCAGAATTGCGAGATGTAAACTCACAATTGTGAGAAAAAAAGTCAGAATTGTGAGATAAAAAGTCGCACTTCTGTCTTTTTTTCTCAGAATTACTTTATATCTCGCAATTCTGACTTAATATCTCGCAATTCTGACTTTTAACACGCAATTGCGACTTTATATCACGCAATTCTGACTTCATATCTCGCAATTGCGACTTTGTTTTTCACAATTCTGTGGCGGAAACAAGCTTCCATAGAAACAAGCTATTTATAAAGGGGTCCATCAACTGTTTGGTTACCCATATTTTTCAAAAATATGTTTTTATCAGTTGTTTGGAACAACTTGAGGGTGAGTAAAAAATTATGACACAATTTTCATTTTTGGGTGATCTGTACCTTTAACGTTCGGATAATCAAGAAAAAAGCGTGTCGCCTAATTTATAACATTTTAAACATGTTTTAAACGTTCAGAGAACATGCGTCTAAGGGAAATAATGGGAACGTTAGCAAAACGTTCTTAGAACACATTTTGATTGCAGTCTCACATGAAACAACAAATAACTGGCTGATTGTTTTGTGTGCGCGTGCACATGCTTTCAACATCAGTTTGAGGTAAAGTCCTCAGAGAGCGACACACACACACACACACACACAGCTTGACTCCGTAAATGAACTGCTGCCTGCTTTTGGCAAACAGCTCGAGTTCCGCACGTGAGGACAGATCGCGTAAAGAGGAGGAGGAGAAGAAGAAGAGGAGGGAGGGAGGGGGCGTTGCGTGATGGGGATTCTGCGTTCACAGGAACAAACCCTGATCCCAGCGTGCTCTGCTCTGCATGGGCTGGCACTGGCAGGCTATATTTAGCTGGTGTTGCCATGTGCCCGGAATCTGAGACATATATTCTGCTGCGCGCGCATGTGAACGAGCAGACAGATTATAGTTTCAATCCCCTGTTCTCATTTTTATATATAATATTAAAGGCCATATTTTGTACATTCCTTTGGATTAAACTGTGTTAAGAATAATTGTAAACGCACTCCCATTTGAATCAAAAACTTAAAGCATTAACAATTTTAACATTTTAATAGGCTATAGAAAACAATAGGCTACACACCACCAAAAAGTCTGACCAAATAACACATATTTGCATAAGACTTTACAACATTAGTTGATGCAACACTGTCATATGCATGGGTTCTGCTTGTGCAATTCAATGCAGCCACTGTGAACAGGGAATCGGGTTGCTGCAGTGGGGCCTGTAATGGAGAGACGCAGTAATGCTGTTTCTTTACACACTCACAGGTTATTCTTTAGATTTGGGATAAACAGCTGATTTAAGTCTTTGCTCATGGAACCACAGGACTTCTTGATCCAATAACCTGAGCTGGAAACACCAACTGACTAATCACTCTGCTGATAAGAGTTTGCATAGATCTTTACAATAATTGAACCATCCAGGGATGTTTTTTCATACTCAGGACTTATTTAGGTGTTTTATTAAAACATTTGTCATTTTTTACAGATTAGCTTGTTATTTTAAGGGATAGTTCACCCCAAAATCATTCACTTCATATACTCACCCTCATATTGTTCCAACCCTGTGAGTTTCTTTCTTCTGCTGAACACAAACGGAGATATTGGACCAAATGTTTGTAACCAAGCAGATCTCGCTCACCATTGACAACAGTATTTTTTTCCTACTATAGTAGTCAATGGAGGGTGAGATCTGATTCATAGAGGTTTGGAACAACTTCATGGTGAGTAATGATGACAGAATTTTTGGGTGGAAGATCCCGTTAATGGATTTCCTTGATGGAAATCTGGAATGGAATTTGTCATTTTAAATCTCACAATCAAATCATGTATTTGTTTTAGGGACGAGTGCAACCAACTGGGACAAACCTCTGCTGTAAAGAACCCATAAGATGCCATCTGGTGGCAGTGCGTTCCTTACAAACAGCAGGGGCAGTAACACGGTGATGGCAATATCATATTCATGTAACATCGTGTTCAACTTTACATGGTACTCCAAGATACTTTAATGATGGTCTATTATGGATGTGTAAAATCACCACCACCACAATTTTTTATTTTTTTTGTCAGACTCTTGGACAGAATATTAGTCTTTAACACCTCTTCTGTCCAAATAAATTTGCCTGTTGTTGGATATCTTTAATGTGTGGATTATACTATGTTACTTGCACAAACTGACTTTTTAGATTATTGGTAATTGTAAAAGCATTCTTTAGAAATGTTGGCCCATATTGATAGGATAGCATCTTGAAGTTGATGGAGATTTGTGGGATGCACATCCAGGCAGTGGTGTAGTCTAGTTTTTTGTAGTGAGTATACTGTGATATACCAGCAGCCCCCCATTTGCGAAAAATTTTCAAAACCTCTGTGATATTCCTTTAAAATTCTGTTTTAATAGATTTGATTATTATTTTAAAAATTACATTTTACTATGCAATTTCTTTCATAATTCCATCGAGTTACTTTATTTATCTCTATAAACTGTTGTAAATTAAAGACATTTGAGCTTCTGTGTGTTTTAATAAACTATTATTAGCCCTACTTGAAGTAGGCCTATACTCTACTGTGCAATAGTAATATATTTCTTTTATATTTTCTTCAAGTGATACAAAACGTTGATTTTGACAGGTTGCATGAAGCAGGGGCGTCATAGGATTTTGATCATCACTTAGGATTTTTTCTAAAAAAAAAGACAAAAAAAGGTAACACTTTAGTTTAGGATCTAATGCTCACTATTAACCAGTTTCATTACATGCAAAGGCAGGGTTTTATAATCACTGTTGTCCCAAATGTGAGGTAGATTAGTCATGGGGGTTCAGGGTTTCCCTGAGAAAAATTTTTATTTCTCTGATCTAAATATGTGCATTTTAGGTTGTTTTGAAGGCCAAAAAAATAGATAACAGCTTTAAAACATGTCAGTGGGCACTGGGCAGCTTATTATTTCTCTCTCCTCATCAGCATCACCCTCTTTTTCTCTTTGTTTTTATCTTGCCCTGTCTCTTCCCCTCCTAAAGATGAGCTTTGACTGATATAGGCTTTTCATTTTTGTCGGTCAGTCAAGACAGTAAACATGGGGTCAACTGATGGATTTGGATTTTCCCTATGAATAATTTTTCTCGGACACGTTTATTCACTGAAAGCTACTAAAGCTAGGTAATTAAGTTTATTAAATGCATTCAAAACATATAGGCCTAGGCTACACATTCATTATTGATCTTATGCCTAAAACAGGGCCATAGACAGGGCTTTATAATCAAAGAGGTCCTAAATTTGAGGTTGGTGCTTCAATTTTTTTTTTATTTCTCTGATGTGCATTTCAAGACGTTTGAAGACCAAAAAAAAGAATAAGAAATAGCTTTAAAACCATGTCAGTCGGCACTCGGCAGTACATTCTCTTCCCCTCCGAAGCTTTTTTAATGTACTAAAGGCTACAATTTTTATTATATTCTCAATATGTACACATTCATTATTACTCTTGTGGCTAAAATGATGAAAACGGCTTTGTTAATGTTTCTTGTCCCCTCGCAATGACAGTAAACTATTAAATTGCATGAGTCACGTTACAGGCCTATTTATTTCAGTTCAAAATGGCGAAAGTAGGCAAAACTATATATTTTTTTTGTCATTCGTTTAACATTTATGACCTAAAAAATGTAAAATATGAAGTTTAGCCACTTACATCTTATCTCGCACTTGCCCGTAAACTGAAGCGTCGAGTCGCTCTGCTGAAATTCCCGCTCAGCGTCGGTGAACATAGAGCCCGCCTACTTTGATTTGATTTGATTTGATTTGTCATCTCGAATATTCTGACATTGACGAGCAGTGACAGACCAATGAGGCTCAGATGAACACAAACACACACTGTCCTGTGTTTTTGACGTGCTCTCTGCTCGCGCGCTGGGCTTTATGCCCAGCTGCACTACTTCCTGAACTTCAGCCAGCTCCTTGTTTCCTGTCTGCCATTATTGGCCATGATTATTGTTGCCATGACTACTGAGGTCAGGTACACCTGAATTAATCAATTTGGCCAATAATGGCAGACAGGAAACAAGGAGCTGGCTGAAGTTCAGGAAGTAGTGGGCTGATGTCGTAGGAAATGTATTTCACAAAACGATGTTGTTACGAATCCTCACGCTTTTTAAAGTGGGCATACGGAGATCTTTGACATTTCCTAGTGGGCATACGCAAATCCTTGACATTTTCCAGTGGGTATACGGCGTATACCTGCATATCACGTAGACTACACCACTGCATCCAGGGCATGAAGCTCCCGTTCCACCACATCCCAAAGATGCTCTATTGGGTTGAGATCTGGTGACTGTGGGGCCATTTTAGTACAGTCAACTCATTGTCATGTTCAAGAAACCAATTTGAAATGATTGGAGCTTTGTGACATGGTGCATTATCCTGCTGGAAGTAGCCACATGGTGGCCATAAAGGGATGGACATGGTCAGAAACAATGCTCAGGTAGGCCGTGGCATTTAAACGATGCCCAATCGGCACTAAGGGGCCTAAAGTGTGCCAAGAAAACATCCCCCACACCATTACACCACCACCACCAGCCTGCACAGTGGTAACAAGGCATGATGGATCCATGTTCTCATTCCGTTTACGCCAAATTCTGACTCTCCCATCTGAATGTCTCAACAGAAATCGAGACTCATCAGACCAGGCAACATTTTTCCAGTCTTCAACTGTCCAATTTTGGTGAGCTCTTGCCTCTTTTTCCTATTTGTAGTGGAGATGAGTGGTACCCGGTGGGGTCTTCTGCTGTTGTAGCTCATCCACCTCAAGGTTGTGCGTGTTGTGGCTTCACAAATGCTTTGCTGCATACCTCGGTTGTAACGAGTGGTTATTTCAGTCAAAGTTGCTCTTCTATCAGCTTGAATCAGTATATAGTGAATTTTTGTGTGTGTATATATAAAAAATATACATAAACACACAAAAAGAGAGAAAAAAAACCCTGAAAAATGTATAGATATAATATTGTATATAGGTACAGTAATGTGTTTAAGAAATAGGTGTGATATAATAATGAACATTATTAGTGATAACATTTTTCTGGTGATGTTGTGGAGAGAGAAAAAAATAAATTTGAAACAATCCTTAACAATAATAATAATTGTTGTAATAATAATAGTGGCAATATTAGTAGCAGCAGCAATGATAACATCTAAGATTTTTGGGATTTTAGATGTGTCAATAAAATCTAAATATTGTTGAAACATTGCTTGTTTAAATTTGGCTTTGTTATAGACCTAAATATGATCACCAGATGAAAATATATTTAGAAACAAAATTCACATTTTGAAAAACTCATAAATCAGTCAAATCATGGTTTGCTTTAAATCTTCTGATATCAACAGGTTCAAGATTATATTATAAAGATGTCTAAATGTGAGATTTTGGTCTCATCAGGGATCATTGTAACGGACAACACTGAGGACAGTTGAAGCACTGAACTGTCTGTGCGCAGTGATTATTTCAATCACATGAGGGCGCTCAAGCTTTATTTCCTAATTCTGTAGAACCAAGAGTAATATATACCCATATTTTGAAGTGATTAAAATGTACGTTTGGAAAAACAACTGCCATCATCTTTTATACATGTTTTTGGAGTAAGTTATCAACCTTTATCTTGTGGGGTTTTTTTTATGTTGAAAATACTTTAGGTGGAGACATCCTGTTCAAATGAAGCTCTAATGATCTGATCAACTCGACAACATGTAACGGTTCATTTCATAAGTTTATTTCATTAAAATACTTTACAATAAATATTAAATATTAGTACAAAATATGGATGTAAACAAACATTCATCCTTTAAATATTTGAAGAATCCTCACATTTGAAGAATCCCAATCCATCACAAAAAACAAAAACCAGAAGGCCAAGTTTTGCAAAGGACACATCGAGTCTAATAAATACATCCAATTATAAACTGTACTTGGTACATACGTTCTGAAGATATTTACGGAATCAAATTTGATTCTTAACTCCGGATTAGTTGTTTCTTCTCCAGCGTGAAGTTTGTGAATCGGCCTTTTGACATCTGGCTCATGTCCACCTGCTCGAAATCCTCATAAGCCGTGCTAATAAACCATCCGGGATACTTAACGGATTCAAAAGTGTTATTAGCCACACCGGTCTCTTTCCTGAAGAACAGGAGGTTGTCATTCTGGTCACCGACTTTAATGGTGTTTAATGTTTCACTGATCTCCTGAAATAAAAAAATAAAAAATCAGGATTAAATCTTTAGTTTATAATGTGGATAAAGAAAAAACAATAATAGGGTTGTGAAACATGGCGTGGGGAACAAACCTTCAAGACCAGGTGGGGGGAAGCATCGTCCAGCGTGGTACAAGCGAGGTAGAGATTGGTCTGGGAAATTGCCAGGCACACAGGCTGGGATGCATTCGGGGTGGCACTCGTTGACGCATACAGCGACAGACTGAAATCAACTGAAAATAAATAAAGGTGTAGGTTAAGAGGATCATTTCTGAAGTCGGGTGTAAATGTGAAAGCTCAGAAAGGGGGCTTCATATATAGAGCCTTTCAGAGCTTCCCATCATTTTATGGATTTAGATTTCATTCATGGTTTCATTCAAAATGACATTTTTATGAAGTTAGCAGTTCGTAAACACTTTTGATTGTACTGAAATGCGCGTTGGCAGTGCCTGTACACAACCATCACATAATGATAAATTATGTGATATAATAGTAAAGGGGTAAAATGAGTGTTTTCTTACAATACTAATGAGAATTTTTAATTAAAGTATATTACAAACTTTTCAATTAGACCCTAAAGAAACAAATTGACTTGAAAATGGCATTATGACCCCTTTAAGCATGAAAGTGTTATGAAATTATTAGGACTCTTCACCTTTTTGGCATAAATTGAGTCAAGAACCCTAGTTTTAGAACCACGTTGAACCTTTTTTTGGAAGAGTGATGAGATTTACCTTTGTATCGATTGTTTCCGTCTCTCAGCGTGACAGCCAGCAGACGAGGAGATCCCGTGCTTTGCACCAGAGTCTTCTTGAACTGATCACAAACGTTGCACTTCACCGTCTGGTTGGTCTTGGTGTAAGATGGTGTCACCACCCGCTCCATATGATGCTCTGTGGAAATAAAAAGACATTAGTGAACGACAAAAACAAAAAAAAATATTTATATAGTGCTTTAGACAATACGGATAGTTTTAAAGCAGGAAAATAACAGAATAAGTGACTACGTTCATAATGTGATTATAATGGAAATACAATACTTTGAGCAAACTGATGTGAAAAAACAGGCATGTAAACACTTTAGCTGTATCTGAAATGGCACACTTCCTTACTATATAGTAGGCGAAAAACAGTATGTGATAAAAAGAAGTATGTCCAAAATTAAGGTACTCATAAAAGAGTACGCAAAAAGTTCCTGAATGACCAAGTACTTCTGGTGAGATTCTGAAGTGTGCATATGATGGACACTTTACTATCCCATGAGGCCACGGGAGAGGATTTATGAATGACTGAAGCAACATGAAGTAACGCTGGTAGGTCGCTTGATAATGACAACATGGCGACTGTAGTACATTTGAATCACATAAACTGTAAAAAAAAAAATATTGTTGGTTTTATCTTAATTTTAAGTTCATTGAAATGGAAAAATTGAGTTAATACAACGAGGGAGATTGATTTAATCATCAGAAACTCAAAATATTATGTTATCTGAACTACATAAATCATCTAAATTGATTTGAAAAAAGAAAAAATGTGATTTTTTTTACAGTGGTACTATATAGAACATACTTTTTAGTGGTCACGAAGTAATTACTTTTTCAAAATAAGAGCCTACTCAAGAGAGTGTGTGATTTCTACGATGTGTTCAGCCTTCAATCACATCATTTGACGCAAACTAGTAAACAAACCTAAAAAAGCATCATATTTTTGAGGTGCTGAAGAAACCGAGTACATACTGACATCATTGCGCGACATAAATATGATGCAGTATTTTGTTATATCAATACGCCCAAAGAAATGTGTTAAAACAGTGGCCAGTAAACACACCTACTGTGTGTCAGTTCATTATTTGTGCTGTTCGTTTGTGAATAATGGTGGTAAAATAGCCAGAATAATAAACAAATTGCTTATAAATGGGAGTGAAGGTTTGCTCATCACATATCTTAATCTAGTTATTGGAAATAATCACATTTTCATGATGCAAATACTAAAGAAATTAAAATGTTGCTGTAAAGTAGCATGAAAAAGACAATAGTCGTGATTCAGTTCTCATTACTATCCTTTAGTATGGTATTGCAAATTCATAATATTATAGTGGTTTCAAAGGACAAACTAGGTCATATTGGTCACTAGATCACAGTAACTGGTTTGTTGTGGTGGCCCACCAGCTCTGACCATCTTGACTAATGTGGTTAACCAGTTCAGTCAATGCACAACCAAACCGCCAGAAGCTAGTTTTAGCAGCATACAAGTTTGGTAGTAGTACCTTGAATCACACGGTCCATGATCATGTCGAGCACCTGTTCTGCACCAAACTCTGAAGACACTGTTTTGACGTGCTTCATCCTATTCACAGCAATGACGATGTTCACCACCTGCTTCATGCTGGAGGGATGCCTCGACATTTCCAATCTGATGCTTCCATCCATGTTGCATTTGCAGCTCTGTGGAGAAATGATGTTTAGAGCGGTTTTAGATGACTTCATATTAATTAGACCACATGTATAAGCATATTTAAAAGCAACCCACCATGGATGGTTGATCTGAGCAGTCCATCTCGTCAGAATCGGCACTGTCAGAGTAAAATGCACTGTCTGTCTCAGATACACTGTTAAGGAAACAAATCAAGTATAGAATTAGACGACAAATAAAAACAAAGCAAATTCAAGATGTACGAGAGGTGTTTGATTATTCAATAATAATATGAAAACGTTTGATCTGGAAACTTACTCATCATAAGTCAGAGTTATGTCATATCCATCGCATGCCATCATTCTAAAATAAAGCAGAAAACGGGTTAAACATTGAGAAAATAATAATAATCTATCTCTTTAAAAACGCAATCTTAAAGATGTAATTGAATGTCACATACCTGTCGTTTAGTTCAGTTCCCTTTCTAGAATGAGTGAATTGGTTCTTTCTCTTGTGAGATTCTTTGGTTTAATGAGTTGTGACAGTAGAAGTATTCCTTTTTATATACCGGTCCTGAAAATGGGAATTTCCCCTCAATGAGGAAGTAACGTAAATGAACATGTTTTCGACATTTCGGGCATATCAGAGCAGGTGCGCCACGTTTTAAAGTGGTAAATCCCGTAAAGACGTAAACCAACTCGCGTAAACGTACTTTTTTCTTTGATAGAAAACTATTAAACATAATTATTTACATTTTCTACTAATGTCATGACGCAAACGCTAGGATGTGCTCACGTGCACTCTTAAATATGGTGCAATGCTCATTGCTCACCTTGCTGTCTGGATCGATCTGGATCTAATCATTACAAAATGTATGTTAAAAAAAATGCTATTTTAACAGAATAACTTAAAACCCCTTCTTTTATGATCATGTTTTCTCATAATTAAAAGTCAGTTTGATAGATTAAATAGTTTGGCATTATGTTTACTTTATTATTTATTTAAAGTAGTAAGCGGAGAAAAGCATTTGTTTTAATAGTAAAAAGTAATTACAAAATTCAAACATTAATTCAAACAATTAGTTGTGCAAATAGCATTTTTTATGTGACATAAAATAACTAGCCTTCTAATAACTACTAAAAAAATACTAACAGTTGTCAGACAACTTGTATATTTGTATTATTACATTTAATTTGATAGGCATGATGCAGTAAGATCAAAATTGTCTTTTAAAAATAAGCTGATGAATTTATGTGAATATTTCTCAAGATCTAAAATCCAAGTGAATATGTCCCTTATCCAAGAAAAAGTTCACGTTTCACTTGTCACATATGTTTTAATGAAATCTTGCCTTGTTTAAACAGCCTATTAGAGGCTTTTCAGCAAACACATTACAGTACAACTATAAAACAAAACAGCAAAAAAAAAAAAAAATGTAATAGGTAAAATGCAAAAACATTAACACATTGTTTTGATCAGCAACAAAAAATGTAATTACACCAGTTGGTTTTTTCTTTCTTTTGGTCACCAACAGCTTTTGCAACAATATGATGTAACTAAAGTTTGATGGGGGAAAAGAAATCAGTAAAATTATCCTACTTTGCAACAGTTTTGAAACCAACATGAGATAAAAAACAACTTATGAAATTGAAAACATTACACATGCAGATAGTTTAACCTGTGTGACAACTAACCCCGGTCTCCTCTGACAGCATGGCTGCTATACGACAAAACACTTTTACACTCATCTTTGAGATTTAGCCTAGGCTACTTGTCAAATAAATGTAGGTTTTCGGCACGGCCATAATCTGATCTCTCCAGACCTGATCTCTGCAGCAAGACGGTGATAACATCCCATAATATCACATTCAGAGGTCTGACAGGTAGTGTCCATGAGATGTAAAAGATGACTGTTATTAAATTGGCTTTATGCACAGCTTCACTACTTCCTGAATTTCAGCCAGCTCCTTGTTTCCTGTCTGCCATTATTGCACACATTGATTAATTCAGGTGTGCTTGACCTCAGTAGTCACGGCAACAATAATCAGACACACCTGAATTAATCAATTTTGCCCAATAATGGCAGACAGGAAACAAGGAGCTGGCTGAAGTTCAGGAAGTAGTGCAGCTGTGCATAAAGCCCATTAATGTGTCCATGTTGAGTTGTCCTCATTCTGTGGGGTCCAAAGGTTTCACATATTTCTGCAAATTATATCTTGTGCATAACAATATGAGAGAAAAGTTGAACTGAAACCCTCACTTTTCTTTTCAGTTCAAAGGAGTTCGCATGATTTTCACATGACCACACATTTCTGACTAAAATGTCAATAAAAATTCCAAACATTTTTCAAAGGTCATCAATGTGGATATTTGTAGCATTATTAAGGTATTAATAATTTTCTGTGTTCATGTGCTCTTTCATTTTATCCCACTTTGCACCGTCTAGCTTAGTTTTGGGTAAGTGACAAAAAAGGAATTAATAAGCTATATGTTCAAAAGTGTAATTGATTTCTAAGTACTGCATGCTATTTAGTAATTGCTTTCTCAATCCCATATCAACTTTGACAAATTGAACAATACAAAGATATAGACATGAAACTGCTCTTTTAATTCTTTCAAATAAATAATAAAAATTGCATCAAATAATCTTGAATTGACCAAAGTATTTAAATGAACAAGTTTACATTAAAACCATACATTCTATCATTAGATGACACAGTCTCATCCCAAGAAGTCATGTAACTGACGTCTTGGGACGTCTTTTGACTACCCTATCTCACGACCAATTTGTACGAATTCGTACGAATGATTCAAAAGTGGCAAATTCGTACTAATTCATACGACCTCACTCGTACAAATTTGTACGATTTGTCTAAACCCACGTGACGGTTATGTTTAGGGGCGGGGTCAGGGGTAGGTCATTCGTACGAATTCATACGAATTTGCTAATTCGTAAAATATGTTCGAATTAGCTAAATCGTACTAATTCGTACGAGTGAGGTCGTACAAATTGTTACGAATTAGCCACCTCGTAAAATTCGTACGAATTCCCAGATCGGGTTGCTTTTGACCATACGTCAAAATCCGCCTTTTTAGGGTAGGCTACCATTAAACGTCGGTTACATGACGATCCCGGGCCGTCATACAACTGACGCTTTACCTTTAACGTCGGTTAGGTGACGGGGTATAGGTTTAGGTCTGGGGCAGGGTTAGGATCCGGTAACGACGTTTAAGGGTACCCTAAAAAGGCGGATGTTGACGTATGGTCACAATTAAGACGTCCCAAGACGTCAGTTATATGCAACGACGTCTTGGGATGAGACTGCGCTGCATTAGACGTAACGTTTTAATGTAAAATCCACTATTGTCATGAAAGTTATCCCTAACTGTAATTTTTCAAGGGAAAAGTACTTGAAATGCATTACACCCAACACCTTTGACCATGGGTTTGGACATATATTTGGACATATTTTTGAACGTTCAAATCACTTGGGCATGTGGTGTGGTGCATGCAAACAGAGAGCTGACAGCGCGCAGATGGTAGGCTATGCTGATGACGAAAAATATATGGACAAAATACATTTTAAGATTAAGATCTTTTATTTAAAGTCATAAAAATACACCTTTTAGTTTTTACAAATAGGCCCCCAGACAGCAAACTGACATTGAATCAACGTGGAAACGACGTCTCTCATGACATTGAAACAACGTTGATTTTGCTCATCGAATTAACGTTGAACCAACGTCAGACGCGGCATTCTTCAAAGCTAAATGAAAATCGAAAATTGGTTTGCTTTCATAACGTTGAAACAACGCGTTGATTTCAAGTTGATTTTCTGTTAGTTTTGAAAGAATGACGCGTCTGACGTTGGTTCAACGTTAATTCGATGAGCAAAACAATGTTAGATCAACGTTGTTTCGATGTCATATTTCCACGTTGATTCAATGTCAGTTTGCTATCTATACCCCATAGACATATACACTAGACCTCACCTTGGGGCTTTAAGCATGCGTCAAAACCGCCGCCATTTTGGAACAGGGGTCTTGTCATAGGAAGTAGCTAGGTAACGCTGCTATCTCTGCCTTTACGTCGAATTCATTGATGGTGGCGGACTTTTGTGCAGCGTATGATGTTCACGGATGAAATCTGAACTAGGAAGAATGTTTTTGAAACAAAAAAAAAAATTTTTTTCTTTCTGGAATCAATGATAAATACATGTCTGACCGTTGGAACAAACCAAAAAAACAAGAAAAATCGCATTCATGATGATTTATGGTGATTTTATTTCCGTTAGACCTGTGTCTACTACATTGACGCTGATGCATTAAAGTGGAGGGGCTCCCCTGTTTCAAGATGGCGGCTCTATTGACGCATTCGTTCCAATGAACTGCCGTAGCCAAGGTGACATCTAGTGTATATGTCTATGTCTATACCCCTTAAATAACTGTGCAGATGAAACCATTGAAAATAAATATCATCTCATTAGCATTTAAAGTCGGCATCTTGCAACCTCTAACCTCAAAGACTGAACAATCGAGCATTGGGAAGTTTTCTTCTTCGTCAGTTCCCCTATTATGCGGTGTGCCCCACGGGTCCGTTTTAGGCCCTTCTCTTTTCACTTTATATTGGGTGCCTTTTAAAAAAAAAATAAAGTAAGATACCATTGCTTTGGAACATATTGAATTGACTGGATGGTTGTAGTTTGCTATTAGTCGATCTCATGTGATGTTAGTCGATCTCATTGCTATTAGTCGATCTCATTGCTTTCATGTCGATCTCATTGCTATTAGTCGATCCCCCCCCCCCCACACACACACACACCCACCAGTAAATACATCATCAGAGAAGTGATGTCACTGCAAGAGAGAGTTTATGTAAGTTTATGATCATGCATGAATTAAAAAAAATAATGATACATGGATGACTCATAATACTGAAATTTCCCATAACAAATGATCAATTTTGATTTCATGGTGACTAGTAAAATCTCGGATTCATCAATAGACTTTAACAGAAGAGATAGGGGAGAGCGGGGCACAACCTAACGCATGGTTTTGGCTCAATTAATTAAAAAGTAATTATGTTAGATTAATATTTTTTTACACAAGCAACATACACATCTCTGCAACAAATGAACACTTAAAGTTTTTTTCTAGGACCTACCATTTCCGTACAGTTGGACTGAAAGTGACAGAAGAGCAAATGTGACAACTTAGCCTATGCGGGGTTAATTGTAACAGATAGAGGGGTTAGTTGTAACACTTGTGTGTAACACACATAATTCAGTACTATTTTATTTGTATAGTTTGATATTGTTTGTGCATCTGTATAGACATACATCCATCCCTCATCCAATCATCCTTTTGTTATGGATCAATATCATGGATAGAGACATAGAAAAGGGCTGCACAGTTTTGCAATAAATAATAATAATAATAAAAAATTGTAATTGCAATTAAATTAGATTTGTGTGTGGCAGCTGCATGTACAATTATTATATTTAATAATAATAACTGTAATAATAATACAAATGAGCTTAAAATAAAAATTTTAAAGGGTTTATTGCATTAAAAACAGGCCATATTTTTAATAAATAAACAAGTTATCATTCATAGTACACTAAATTTTAAACATTTTAAATTCCAACATTGTTTGTGAAAGTCCAACAAAGTTAAATGTATACTCAAACCTGAAAAGTTGTGTGGCTCCGTTTTCATTTAATTATCATTGTACACTTGGCGGCTTAGATGTAACACTGTGTTACAACTAAGCCCGTGTATTACATATTTTAACCCTAGATAACAGTCGCTAGGAATTGCTGACATGTTTCAAAACGGTGCTATGTTTGAGCCAACAAGACAGTGATTAAGGCGATATAAAGTTAGATTTATACCCAACTCAGAAACAGAAAAAAATCTCTGATGAAAAAAATGTACTTTCATGGTGTCAAAACACTCTTTGTCCAGTATCTTCACGAAATATAATCAAAACTTTCCGCAAATTCGCGGGAAACCGTCTTGTGGCAGCAAGAGAAAAAGAGCGGAAAGACAACAGATCCTGACGAATTATGTAAAAAGTCTGTGTTACATTTAACCCCGCGTTAGGTTGTGCCCCGCGCTCCCCATGTGATCTTAATAACTTTCATTTTCACAGGTCAAATACAGAAAAAGTTTAAGATTTATTAATTGGCTATTCCAGTGAAAGAATATCCACAATTGGGTTATTAGGAAAATATATTGTTCAAAAGTGAGGATTTTTGTTAGGCAATCCCCATTCACTCACTAAAACCGCTTGCGGTGCGGGGTGAATGCAGAATTTCTGCACTTATGCAACTTCCACATTTAGGTTCTGTAACAGCGCATTAGGCTTTCACTGAGGAGAACACCTCAGATTATAAAAGCAGCTGGTCTAGTGTAGGCTACGATAATATGACTCATTAAGTAGCCTATGTAAATTAAGTTGTTATTAAGTCAGACGACAACAGTGATAGGCCTACACTGTAAACAGTATAAAGTCATCTAACATTGTTCTTACTAAGAATTTTTTGTTAACTTTAGCCTACTTAAAGTCCAATAATTAGTTGAATTTACGTACAATTTCTTAGTAATCTGTACTGTTTGCATGTACTGTTTTGGTTACTCAGAAAAACCTTGTAAACATGGCTACTTGACTGGTTGAGTACCATTTTGCACTTGTTAGTACTACATATTATTTCTATTTCACTTTACTCAGTTTTTCGAGTGCAATCGGTTTGCATGCTTTTTTCAAGTAGGGTGTACTAATGGGCTTTATGCCCAGCTGCACTACTTCCTGAATTTCAGCCAGCTCCTTGTTTCCTGTCTGCCATTATTGGTCAAATTGATTAATTCAGGTGTGTCTGATTATTGTTGCCATGACTACTGAGGCCAGGTACACCTGAATTAATCAATTTGACCAATAATGGCAGACAGGAAACAAGGAGCTGGCTGAAGTTCATAGTGCAGCTGGGCATAAAGCCCATTGGGATAGATATCATAGAGACTAGAGACCCTATGGGCTCTATGCACGGCGGTATTTCCGGTGAAGGATAAAGGATGCTCGATGACTTCCGATCGTATAGAGTCCAATGCAATACAGAGAATTTATATTGAATTTTATAGTCCATGGTTATAATAAAGAAACGTTAGTCACAAAAACAGATAAAACAGACACCCCTCGTTGTGTTTATGCTTCTTTTTAAAATTATATTAAATAAACATAACTATATATAAAATTACATCTAAACGTATGTACGTTTCGTTTCAAAGACGGGAGGACAGTAAATTTTGAAGACTCTGTCATAATCCCGTTTACCTCGGTTCTCCTCCGCTTTAATCTACACAACCGGAAATGGACGAGCATCCTTGCTCAAATGCGGAACTTATGCGTGCATATAGCCCATTGGCCGAAACCGAGAAATCCGGCCGCCATCTTGAACCGGTCGTATTCCTATCAGTGATGCGCGGGTCAATGTATAAACAACCCGCAACCGACCGACGTTTTCAACTACCCGCCCGCAACTCGGACCGCAAAAAAAAGTAAAAAAAATATTGTACCCGACCCGCTTCCTGACCGCATTTTTTAAAAGTAGTAAATGCTCATCGGAGCGTTATTGGGACATCTCGTGTAACAACACAGCATCGCAAGAAGAGGCCTACACATAACAATGGCAAAGCCAGCACTTTGGTCATCATCTTTCATTATTTCAGCAAATGTCTCCCACACTTTTACTCTTTCTATTTGTGTATTTGCGGAGCTTCCACTCCACAGTCTTCACCTTTTCTCTTGCCGCCTCCATCTCTCTGCTGTAGTGATCACATGGCCGGTTCGTCTACGAATCGTTCTTTTGAACCGGTTCTTTTTAGTGAACCGGTCGAACCAGTGCACTAAATAGAACTGAATCGTTCGAAACAGTTGGCGTCTTGCGTCAGCGCTGATCCACAAGTTACTAAGGTTACTCACTTTCAGTTTCAGACATGCCTGACAGTCCCTCCGAAACGAAATAAATCAATATCCCGAATTATATTTTACTCCAGTAACTCCAACAGTTCACTGAACCGAGACATGTTGGTGCCACTGTTGAGAGAAGTGATGAGCACGAGCAGCTGATACTGCGCATACTGCGTACTACCGAACGCACAGGGACAGCGGCAGTTTCGTGCCAGTTATTCAGCCAATAATGTGTAGGGCTGTAGGCTATATTTCATCAAAAATTGTGTCTAGTACTATATTAATACAAATGTTTAATTGGCATCTTTTTTTCAAACGACCCGACCGACCGCGACCCGAATATCATTAAAAACATTTTTGGATGACCCGTAACTGCGGGTAACCGCGGGTGACCGCAGGCACCCGCTCATTTCGGATCAACCCGCGCAGTTTCGTTGCGTGGCAGCAGATAAGATGCCAGAGGATTGTGGTGCATTTTCCTGTTCTAATCGCCGGACCACCGAAAATAGAGCTTTTCACAAGTAAGTCTTAACATTACCGTACTATTGGTTGCAGGGGCGTAATTTTGTTTAAAAAAGTGGGTGGGACATGTGTGTAAATGAATGAATCACGTGACACGTGAATGAAAACATAGATCTGACTTTACAACATGTCCAGTGGCAGTGGAAATAGCCTATACAGAAAGTCCTGTAAAATTAAACGAATAAATTGACCTAATAATATGAATAAAAATGATATAAACGAAAATATAAAAATTTGAGCGAAATTGGAGCGGGAAATAGGGCTACGATTCTCCGTCCTTTTAAAAATGCCCCTCTGGCCTCTGCGGTCTGTCCAAGATCCGCCCGCTCGCTTCCCGCTCCACTCTGCTCACATGCTCTGCACCGGAACGAACAAATAGTCTCCGAAACGGATTGAAGCGCGCATGCATGTGAAGACTGTGCGTGAACCACGAGATAGGCCTACATGCATGACAGCGATGAGCAAATTGAGTTCAAACTTTTATTGATAACCAAACCTATATCTAATCACGTGCGATTTGGCTATTGATATTACTGAAGTCCTGTGGTAAAATTAGGCTACATCATTAACTTACTCCATCTACCCTTGTAAAGTTGATCCGAAAAGGGCTTTAGTCTCAACATTTTCCACTCCCACAGGCTTAAAGTTGTCCGAATTTAATTTTTAGAAATTACTGATGCAAACACGTTGAAAAGCTTCTTCTCAATTTGTATTACAGGTGGCTGCGTTCGGTGGATTCGGTGGCTGCGTTCTGTGTGTGTGTGTGTGTGTGTGTGTGAGAGAGAGAGAGTCTGTTCGTGTGTAGCCTATTGTATGTGCGTGCGTCTGTTCGTGTGTATGTCACAAATCATAGCTAATTGTTTCTTCAACTTATTAAAATATCTTATTTACTGCTATCTACTATCTGTTTCTGCTTCTTTATTATATTTAGTGTGTGATTTATAAAACACATTATATCCTTCATTCCACATATTGTGTCTGGTCACTTTACATCTTATATCAGAATATTATATTACTGTTAAACCTACTATGGATATAAAAATACACCAAACCATGTATATCATAGCTATATGAATGACCTTTGCAGCAAAAAACAAAAACAACAACAACAAAAAACGTGTGAAAATCAGTTCAGTATTCAGTGAGATATGATTAATTTAATGCGCTGAACTCATTTCACCACACTGAGCGGATGACCGGTTTAAGATGGCGGCTCTAATTCTCGTCCGTGCCAATAGCAGTAGCGGTCGATATCACTGTAAAAAATATTTTCAAGGTTTGTTATCACAACATATTTTCTTTTGTCATATCAACTTAAATAATTTATTTAGTTCAGATAACATATAATTTTGAGTTTCTGATGGTTAAATTAATCTCCTTCATTGTATTAACCAGTTAACCTTACCAGTTAACTCACTTTTTCCAGTTCAATGAACTTAAAATTTTAAGGCAACCAGGTTGCTTACTTTTTTAAGTTAAACCATCAATATTTTTTTTTTACAGTGATATGATGTCTATGCTAATTGGATTTTACAGCGTACACAGGAAATTGCGACACAGACAAACACCAGTGTCCCCACCGGTCCCCACCTGTTTTACCCAGTCTATCCAGTTTGCCAAGGACTTCCTCATGACTTAATCTTCATTTGAAGTATCACAACCGGTGTTGCATAACCTCAAAGTTTATAGTCGCGTCCTAGTTTGAACCAGTTAGCTACAGGGATCTGAAAAGGGTGTGAAGAAAAAAAGAGGGATCCAATAACATGAAAATAACAACATTTTACATAGATAACTTCATTGTTGAAATGCTGCTATTAAGTTTATGGTCAGGGAAATGTTTTTAGAAATTAGAAAACGTTCGTTCAAGGATGCCTTCAATTGATCAAAAGTGACAGTAATGCCATTTGAAAAATATCTGTCAAATAAAAGCTGTTAAAAAAATCTCAATCAAAGAATCTTGGATTTCTTTTATTTTTTATATGAGCAGCAAATCAGATTTTTTAAAGAACCTGACACTGAAGACTGGAGTAGCCGAACAATGCTGAAAATTCAGCTTTCATCACAGGAATAAATTACATTTTAAAATCTAATTTCAACATTAATAATATTTCACAACGTTAAAGTTTTTAATGTATTTTTTTTTTAATCAAATATGAAGCCGTGGTGAACTTTTGAGTGGTTGCGTATGAATAGAGGCGTAACGCAAGTTATGACCATATATGTACTTCTGTTAGTCGCGTGCTCGTTATAGGAAGTTGCATTGGCCACAAGGACGTTAAAAAAAAAAAAAAACCAGCCAGGCCACAGATTAGGATAATATGGATTAATAGCCCATAATGAATCGTTCATAAAAAGGCTATTTCTTTTCCTTCACACACTTATTTTAAGCATCTTCCTTGAATTTTATATTAAAAGTGCATTAATGTTCAGAAATATTTTAACAAAACAACAACAGCAACAACATTTATTATGCTTTAAATAAATCATGCTTAATGTTACAGATGTACAGCAACTCATCTTGACAATGATCAAAAACAGAGGCATGACAACCACAAATGTATAGATTTTTGAGCCTTGGAAATGTAACATATTTGATCAGAAAGTGTGAATTCTGATTCTTATAAACATCACAAGACATGAGAAGTTATTTTTCTAACAAATAGCCAACACAAGTAGGTGCTGTGCACACTAACAGTGACCGCAGAGTTAAATAACACTTAGAAATGTCTGAGAATCATTGCATTAGATCAATTCTCAAATGAGGATCTTTCCTCAGAACTTCCTCCATTGACTTTTAGACAGTGTTGTATACGCATTGAAGCTGCTGAGGGGTTTAAAGTTGAACTTTTTTTTTAATTTATGTTCCTCAGTGATAATGACCTAATTAAATGGGCTGTATGGGACAATTCTCATTAATTAATCAACAATGTTTGAGCAGCTCATAACAAAACGAATAAAAAATAAGACCTTCCCTGATTTCGCAATAACGTCTGGCTGCTGACTTGCACTTGCACTCGGAGACTTGCAAGCTTAGACTTGCACGCTCAAACACCTGCAGGCTTCCTCAGGAAGTGACATCACAATCGATACCTGCATGCCTGAGAAGAACAGCTCCCAATGTCATTCAAGAATAATTGCCATTAGGAAGTAGTGGCAGAGATTGGGAAAATTATGGGAGTGGAGATGGATTTTTCGTTCACTACTACATATTTAGGTAAAATACCAGGAAATGTTTTAGATAAGGACAAATATTTATTAAAAATATTGTTAGCGAGCTGTATGAAAGGAATAACCCGTAAATGGTTGCAGGTGGACCCTCCAACTAAGGATCAATGGCTAGGGATTGTAAACGAAATATACAGTATGGAGAGGCTTACATTTATATTAAGGCTCAAATTTGACAAATGATGTAACACGTTTTGGGAAAAATGGATTATGTATGTAAACCATTCAGTGTGATATTATATATCAAGATGTTGGAATTATTTTGTGATACTGTCTGATATTGTAACATCCATTATAACTTTTGTGTTCTTTGTTCCAATAAAAAAAAAAGAAAAAAATATTAGTATTTTAGTATTAGTATTGCCATTAGTAGCCTATATATATATATATATATATATTAGGGCTGTCAAATGATTAATCGCATCCAAAATAAAAGTTTGTGTTTACATAACATATGTGCACTCTCAGAAAAAAAGGTAAGCTGTTACTGGGGCTGTACCTTACTACACTTTTGTACCTTAAGGGTGCATATTGGTACCTTAATGGTACATATTAGCACCTAAAATGTACATATTAGCACCAAAAATTTACATATTAGCACATAAAATGCATATATTAGCACATAAAATGTACATATTAACACCTAAAATGTACATATCAACACTTAAAATGTACATATTAGCACCTGAAATGTATATATTAGCAATGGACATAAAATGGACAAAAGTGTGGGTGCACTGTGTATAATTATTTTGTATATATATATATATATATAAATTAATAATTATACAAAGTGCACCCACATATATTATGTAAATACAAACTTTTATTTTGGATGCGATTAATCGTTTGACAGCCCTATATACATATATTCTATATCTGTAAATATATGTTTTGTTAATTTATAAAAAAGGTAATCTATGCTGTTATGATATACGTACATTTTAATCCACTTATGTACAGCTCACTCTTTGTATTAGGCCAAACATTATATAGTCTAACCAGCCGACCATGAAACCACTCACTGTCTTGAATAAATAAACCACACTATTTGATAGAGTGGTATATAAACTGTCTTGTAGGCACACGTTGAAACCACTGTAGTTTACATACTTGTTGTGAAATGTACTGTAAAATACAACACGTAAGAAATAACGCAACATATAGGCCTACAACGTATACAAGTTATTTCGACATTTGCACATACTTGGTTTTACACGCTCAATCCGTTTGCAGTTCTCTAAAGCAGTTCGCTTGCAAATCGCTGATCACAACTTTTGTCCATATTTGGGAGAAAAAAAACCAACCTGCCAAAACTGTAAGCGTGCAAAAGTGGAAGTCACAAGAAACAGCTCATGTTTATTTTGTGTCCGCGTGAAGCGGCAGGTCCACAATAAATTGCACTATAGGAACAACAGCATATGCTGCAAATCCTTTTTCTTATGCTTGAAATGCAATTTATTTCTTGTACTTGTTTATTACAATTGTATCGCCCTTGTTCTCAATGTGGTATTTCACAGAATCACGTGATTTTGGTGTTTGGATCAGTCACGTGACGTTTCTGAAGCCATGGACAGGTTTCACAGGACAGAATCAGTTGCTCTGGAACCGTTCAGCTTCATCTTTACTGAAATGAATGACATGGATGTTCCTTGAACATACACTCTACAATGCTGGGTTGTTTTAACCCAAATGTGGGTAAAATATGGACAAACCCAAATGTTGGGTAAAAAATGTAATTTCAAATTGTAACCCAACTTCAACTTTCATTTTCAACTGTACATTTTTAATTACATTTTTAAACCAACATTTGCGTTTGTCCATATTTTACCCACATTTGGGTTAAAACAACCCAGCATTTTTAGAGAGTAATTGATGTATAGGCCTATGTGTTATGGCAAGCCGTTTTAACTTTGATTCATATCCAGGATATGAATTCTTGATATCAACAATTGAATTGCTGATATCTGTAATTGTATTTTTCACTACTGAAATGTTTTACTAGAAATACAATTTTTGATATCAATAATTACATTGTTACTAAAAATGTGAATTCCCAAAATCAATAATTAAATCGTCAATTCAATTGATGCTAGTAAACAATTTCATTTTTGATAACTGAAAATGTATTTCTGATATTAATTGTTTCAGATATCTAAAATGGCTTTCTTACAAGTAACAATCACATTCATGATATCAGAAATACATTTCAGATATCAAAAATGAACATTTTTACTAGTAGCAATTGAATTGTTGATATCAAGAATATAAATTTCAACTAGTGACAATTTAATTATTGATATCAGGAATTCACAATTTTACTAGTAACAATGTAATTATTGATATCAAAAATGATATTTCTACTAGTAAAAAATTATTCTTGATATCAACAATTGAATTTGAATGGCAGCCTATGGTGAAATTTCACTGAAAATACAATTACAGATATATCAGCAATTAAATTGTAATCCTGGAAATGAATAAAAGTTAAAACAGCTTACCATATATGCGTAAGTGTTATAAAGGTTTATCTTTATATTGTACTTACACAGTGACTGAGTAAGTGCAATTTCCTTTTCTTTCTTTTTTTAATTTCTATTGTATTGTGAAGTATGTTCTTCTGATGTAATATGTAAGTCACCATTGTAGCCTACATGATATTTGTTGGGGGGAAAAAAGTATAAATAATAAAATTCAAAAATAAAGTCAGTGCAAGTCCGCGCGTGCAAGTGCACGTGTGCATCCAGATTGGTTGTCTGTGAAAGCCTGAGGACGTGTTTGCTGGGAAAATCTCAAGGATGTGACCGGTTTGTTCACGCCCCAGAGAGACTCCCTTCCGTTCAGTGACATATGAAATGCATGACAGGATATTAATAATGGATGAAAGGATAAAGTAGCCTACTGTGATGATGATGATGTGTCATGCAAAAAGAAAAAAAAAATGGGATCAAGTCAAACTAGTCTCAGAAAGCCAGATCTAGGCGGCTTCGTCTGGGCGTTTCTGCAACTATGGGCACTTCTAGCCTTGTGACGTTGAAGAAAAACAACTTGTTCAAAAGTCACTTAACACAGTCTCATAAGTTTAAACAATTCGTCTAGTTTTAAAATTGTTAATATTTATATTTCTGACCTGCAATGAACTAATGTCATTTCCACCACAGCTGTTATTTAAAACTAGAATAACTAATGCCACTCAAGAATTGTCTAAGATCATTTTTTGTAACTATCAGTTTTTCCACAATATACAATAATTATACATTTGTCAATTAGATAAATTAGCTGCCATACCACATATATTATTATTAGGGCCAAATAATGGATCTGGAAACAGAATACAAAATGAAATACAATCATTTTAGCACTGGTTTGTGTTTATTTCCTATGAAACAGCTGATATCAAGAGGATTCGACGGCTCATATACAATAACAGAGAAGATTTGAATCTCAAAAATGACTGGTCATGAGTCATGACCAGTAAAAGTGTGTTTGAGTCCCTGTTCCCGCGTCACGTATTCATATTAATTTAGTCATCTCCAACCGATATAAAACCCCCAGCTTTTCTATTGATAGAGTAAGACAAGAAAGGGATTTACAATATGTGTGTGTGTGTGTGTATATATATATACACACACACACACATATATACTGTATATATATATATATATATATATATATATATATATATATATATTAGGGCTGTGCAAAAATTAATTGTGATTAATCGTATCCAAAATAAAAGTCTGTGTTTACATAATATATTTGTGTGTGCTGAATATAATTATTTTGTATATATAAATACCTATGCATGCATGTATATATTTAAGAATTATTTGCACTTAAATTCTGTATATATATATATAAATACATAATCTATATTATATAAATATAAATATTTTATATATGAATAACACATTTTCTTAAATATATACATGCATGTGTGTGTATTTATATATACAAAATAATTATATACAGCACACACAAATATATTATGTAAACACAGACTTTTATTTTGGATGCGATTAATCGCAATTAATTTTTGCACAGCCCTAATATATATATATATATATATATATATATATATACACATTCATTATTCAGGGACCATATAAATTTACTTTTACAACAGAAAAAACAATACAAGACTTTTAACAGCAGAAAAAATATTTACTTCGGTGCAGTCAGTTTTTAGCAGATGGGTTATAATGAAGACAACATAAATATGCACACTTGTAAAATACTACTAAAATAGCATCATAACATCATGATTATTGGCATCAGTAAATCTGAACAAGGCTGAATGAAGGCTTGCATTTCACTTTTACTCAATTACTGAAATCTCACATCTTCCTTCGCACAACACAACCCAAAGTTCACACTATACCATTCAAATGTTTGGGGTAAGACTTTTTAAGAAACCAAAAATAATAATTAAATTGATCAAAAAGGACAGTAAAGACATTTATAATGTTACAAAAGATTTTTTTATCCAAAACAATTGATAATAATAAATATTATTGACCAGCAAATCAGCATATTAGAATGATAAGGATCATGACACTGAAGATTGGAGTAATGATGATAAATTACATTTTAAAATATATTACAATAGAAAACAGTTATTATAAATTATAATATTATTTTACAATATTACTGTTTTACAGTATTTTTGATCAAATAAACGCAGCCTTGGTGAGCAGAAGAGACTTATTCAAAAACATGAACATCTTCCCAACCCCAAACTTTTGAATGGTTCGCTGGAATGTCATAAAGAGTGTTTAAAAACTCCATTTCCAAGCATCTTCTCTGACAAAGCAGATGGAAACGAATAAGCAGTACTCATTATAACAGAAAACATTGGAATGGCAAAAAAATATTAAGAAATTATAGAATCATTAATAAAAAAAGAGCTTAGTTTAACTATGTTTCAAAATATAACATGGGATTTGTAATATTGGTAGATCTATTTTTCCGGATAATGGGATGGAATGGTCATTAGTGCCAGTTAGGGAAATGTTCGATATTTAAGTATACCGTTAGCTACATTGCTACACTCATCTAGTCACCTAATATTATTCAAATGTTTCTGAGATGCAGAATTGAAAGGATGCGGTGGAAAACGGGTCGGGATAACAGAGAAATCAGCGTGGCGAGTTTGAATGTCACTCTCAAAATGATGTTTTTCAGCAAAACAAAATCATGAAGGGAAGAAGTGTAGATATTTCTAATATCTTTTATAGGATCTAAAGACACTCCACACACTTTGTTTTGTAATCATGATTAATTTTTACCCACTTCCCCAAATCAAATCATATTCATGTTCAGATTTGATGACATTATGCCATGGTTTCTTAGTTATTCCAGTTCAAATATGTATGGAGAATGAGATTTGATTGTGTAAATGAAGTAGTCATACAATTATTTAAACTTAAAAAATTAAGTTTTGTGCTGTGCTGTCTGTAAGTTTAGTCAACTTGAAATACGTACTCACACTGTAAACCCTAACGCTCAAAAGAATTAATTGGTTTGAGTAGGGCAAACTTAAATTCAACTAATTAGTTCAGTCAAACTAACTTTTATGAGTATTTAGCACTCTTTTTCTTTCAAGTTCACAGAACTGATATGTTTTAAGTAAACTGAACTGTTTCATTGTTTCGAGTGTTTTGAAATTTTTTATTTTAATTTAGACGAACTTAAAATTCAACTGAAATGGCTGGGATGTCTATTTCCCAGCATGCTTTGAAAGGGAGAGTAAATGCTACAATTAAGTGTAATATAAGGTTGTTGTTTTTTGTGCAAGATTAATGTTAAGTGGGAGATTTAGCAGCGATTAGTGTTTTGTTATGCTAATATAATAATTTCTGTTAATGTTGGTTTTATGATAGTTACCATCGTGGTGACGTGTGCATGCAGTGAATTTGATAGCAAATACAACCTTTATATTGCTGCTCTAATACAGGAAGTGATACTGTGTAACATACTATTATTAACAAGTTAACAAATTAAGATGTAAGCAAACTAGCGTGTTAAAGCTAACTAGGTTTATGTTCACATTGAGATTACATCAAAGTTTTAAGTTAAAGGAGTAGTTACTTTTTAAAAAAACTTTGCTGATCATTTACTCACCCCCATGTCATCCTTTCTTCAGTCGAAAAGAAATTAAGGTTTTTGAAGAAAACATTCCAGCATTTTCTCCACATAATGGACTTCAATGGGAACCAAACGGTTCAAGGTCCAAAAGACAGTTTCAGTGAAAAATGAACAAATCTTTTTCCGAGTCAATTCGTTCATTTCGTTCATTGAATGAACCAAATGACACGAAAAAAGATTCGTTCATTTTGATAAACGAGTTCGAATAGGTGAGTCACGAACGTGCATCACAGAACAGAGCAAGGCGAGCATTTGAGCTTATTTATTTTTTTTAAATGAGCGATCGTTTCGCTTGATGAGACCCTTATTCATCATCTGGAATCGTTTAAAGCCCTTTGAAGCTGCACTGAAACTCTCATTTGGACCTTGAACCGTTCGGTTCCCATTGAAGTCCATTATATGGAGAAAAATCCTGGAATGTTTTCATCAAAAACCTTAATTTCTTTTCAACTGAAGAAAGAATGACACGGACATCTTGGATGACATGGGGGTGAGTCAATTATCAGCAAAAGTGAACAGTTCTGCTTACTTAAACCATTGAATTTCTTAACTTAAAAAAATTGAGGCAACCAATTGCCTTATTTATTTTGAGTTTTACCAACTTATACGGGTTTACAGTGTAGTGATACATTGGATATTTGGGTTCTAAAGTTAAATTTTGGGAAATTATTCTTATTTTAAATTGTAATCATCAATCTTCAGATCCATTTTTTTTTCTGTAAGCATGTTGTTGTAGTCACTATTAAATGCCACGTATGGTGACAGAGCTGCGAAAACATGAAAACACAAGCTCATGTGTTTGGAACGAGGGTGAGTAAATGAGTATTTTCTGTCGCTCTGGACTCATTTTGGCACATTAGGGCTTGACAATACGGACAGGTTGGATTCAGGGCTGTAATACTGCTATGATATGACAGTAAGATCTTGGCACAACACCATTTAATTTAGTAGTACATATGCACACATATCCACCTTAAGAAAACAAGTGAACTCAAATATAGCCTAAAGAGGAAGTGACATCAGAGGCAACGGCTGAATAAGCAGAACAGATCGGATCTGACCAGAATGACACGTCTTGCACAGCGTTTTGTTTTCCTCAACAGTCCTCCATCTGGCTCCCTCGCTGCACTCCAGGAGTAAAAGATTCATATGAGACGGCAACAAACAAATTAGTTGTCATAATAAAATCCTTGCGAGTTCTCGAGGAAGGTTAGCTAGAAGGTCAAAACGCTCCTCTCTGGCTGTGAAGATCTTCGTCTGTACTAGATTCCTGGCTCTTGCTCACACCTGCAGATCCCAGGAAACCAGAACGAAACCATCCGTCAAAAACACGCATTCCTGTTTCATGTTCTGACATCATTGACTGGAGCGGGTCCAAAATGACCGAAATACTGTGGCTGAGATTTCAAGTGTTTTTGCAAATTGTAGATGGACTTAGAGGTTGAAAAGCTGAGATTTAAGTCCAATGAATGATTGTAACTTAAAGGGATACTTCAGGATTTAGCATTAATTTTCGAATCACCATGCTTTCCGCCCTCATATCCCCATGAGAAGAGAGATTTACGTATTTTTTGTCTGGAAAAAATCCTCTGATGACAAAAATCAACATTCTGCATCATCTGAGGATTTTTTTGTCCAGAGGCTAAAGACTACAGTCAGTAGTAGGCGCTGTCCCGCATGTTTTCTCACTGGGATCTCACTCACAGAATGAACACATAGTGTCAGCCATCTTTTTTTGGAAGCTAAGCTAGCAGGCTCTTGTTCTGTGGAGAAAGCTGAGTAGTCGGGGTTACCATCCTCTTTTTCCCGGACATGTCCGACCGTCAATGTCTGGGATTCAGCTTTTGCTTTCTGCAGTCGCCATTCATTGTTTACATGCACAGCTTTTGTTTCAATCTAACTGAATTCATTCTGATTGGTGAATCTGAATGTAGTGTTTACATGAACGCTAAACAAGTGATGGGTTGATGTGTGTTTTAACATTGCTAAGAAAATTCCCGTGAGAGATACACGACCAGTGCGTCGCACATCGGTAATCACGCCACCGGCCTCGCGCCGTTCTCCCGCGGCCCTCACTCGTCCTGCTCGCCACAGTAAACATAATGATTGGCGACAGTAGAACGCAAAAGCCGAATCCCGGACATTTTGGCCGATCTCGAAACACATTTTCGGGCAGACTCGTCACAGAGACTCACTAGTAGCCTAGACTTGTTGTTTAACCACTGCGCTCTGTAGCAAGTGCATTCTGGGAGTTGTGGTCTTTCATCCACATAAGCCAAAAATACATTTTCTGGCTTTTCTCAGTCTCTAAAAGCTCCAAATTCAAAAATAATTTCACATTTCTTCTACATGAATGACCCATTTTAAATACACATTCATCTTTCCAGAGGTGAAGTATCCCTTTAAGAAACATTTGTCATATATTAGTAGCTTATTTATTATCGGAAGAACAGTACAGTACAGAGATATATGAATAACTATGAGGTTTCCTGTGAAAGGAAAAATAAAGCTTTGGATACATCGATTTAGACTTTCTTGCCTGATACGGATTATTACATTATTATATAATTAATAGCCATTTTTTCTAAAATCTAAAATGACTGTTTATTAGCTGATAATAGTTTAGGGCTTTTCTAACCTGACAGAGAGAGTATTGGTGACCACAAAAACACATTTCAAATGTTAATTTTATATTATATATAAAAAAATTAAATTAAAAAAGAAAATTAGGCATATTTTAGCGCCATTTATTATTTTTAATAATATTTCACATTATAATTGCGACAATTCAGCCCTTGTAATTAATTTATTATTTACTTTTGTTTTGAGTTTTTTCGTATTCTCATTAGATTCTCATTACTGTAATAAAGTAATTGTACATTACTCAATTTTAATTTCACTGCTTTCAAAAGTACAATACATTCATATATTTTATAGCAGGCACAACAAATACTAATATGATGCATTTTACTATTTAAATATGTATATCATTGTACTTTTTTTATAGTAATGAAAATGGTGCCATAACTTTAACAACTTTCTTATTTATTTCATTTGATTTTGGAGTGAAAACACATTACAGGTTTTGTACGATTCACCCATTTACCGTAAATTGTAAATAGGTATGCAAGTAAATAAATACTGTTAATATAGGTTTTTAATATGTCTACTATATTAAAAGGGGCATTGTATAAAGCATTTTTAGCCAAAGTTGATTTATTAATTGGCTCAAAAACAGCTGATTAGTTACCGGTTTGCTAGAGTAAAGGGAACTTCGTAAGAAGACTTACCTTGACATTTATATCCTGTCTGAGAGTTTAACGTGGAGGTGCCAACAGACAGCATTAAAATAGAAGAGGGTTACTTAAGGGAAAAGTTAGGGGAAAAAAGACTGACTTAAGCTCATATCAGTGATGCGTTCAAATGTAACCGCTATCCGTATCATTTGGCATGCACTGATGTATCATACCAACCACCTGGTGGCGCTCTGTGATGCCTCGAGTGCAGATGGGATGCACGTTTCAAACTTAACGTATCATGCTTATCACTTGCATTTACCTCATGCAAAGTACACTAACAGTAGTTGTCAATAGCGTCAAAGAATGAATAGTGGAGCTGAAAGTCTAATGGAGACAAAAAGAAAGAGAAGATAAAGGGAAGGAGAGAAAAAGACAAAGAAAGAGAACACAGTCTTAGTTCAGAGGGATGTAGACAGAAGCCTCTCGTTTAACACAGTTTTATAGACATTCCCACAAGGTCGACTTGTTCTTGCATGTTTAGACGTCACAACATTCCAGTGCTAGCCGATTACACCGCAAAATACAAAGCACACAATGTTGCGGTGTGTTTCATGGATGTGTGCTGCTGTGTTGACGCCACGCACCTTGAGTAGTGTTTTTCTCGTTCAGGAGTTTGGTTTGACTGTTGGGCAGGATCTTAATTTCAGGGGGGTCGGGGCTCTGGGCGACCCGGGACGCCATCAAGGCATTGAGGTACTGCAGACGGGTCACCTGTGGGACAGGGGACCATTTTAATAGCAGGAACAGAAAATGCATCCGTTTCTGAAGGTCACAAAAGAACATTACCCCATGTGTGATGAAAAAGTAAAAAAACTTTAGGTAAATAATGAGAATAATACGTTTATTTTATTACAATAAAGTGCAAATAAACATGACATAGAAACAATACAAATAAATCGAGATAGTGCTACGTAAACAGAAATCACGGGATACAAGTAGCAACAAGACATGTTTTAAAGGAGTAGTTCACATTTAAAAAACTTTTGCTAATAATTGACTCACCCCCATCTCATCCAAGATGTCCATGTCTTTCTTTCTTCAGTCGAAAAGAAATGAAGGTTTTTGATGAAAACATTCCAGGATTTTTCTCTATATAATGGACTTCAATGGGAACCAAACGGTTCAAGGTCCAAAAGACAGTTTCAGTGCAGCTTCAAAGGGCTTTAAACGACACCAGACGATGAATAAGGGTCTTATATAGCGAAACGATCGGTCATTTAAAAAATAAATACAAAAGTTTAAGTTTTATAAGCACAAATGCTCGCCTTGCTCTGTTCTGTAATGAGCGTTTGTGACTCTCCTGTTTGAAAATGAACAAATCTTTTTTCCAAGTCCTTTTTCGAGTCATTTCGTTCGTTGAATGAATCAAATGACTCGAAAAAAGATTAGAGAGAGTCACAAACGTACATCACAGAACAGAGCAAGGCGAGCATTTGAGCTTCTAAAACTTAAAGTTCGTTTCCAGATCGTTTCGCTTGATAAGACTCTTCTTCATCGTCTGGTGTTGTTTAAAGCCCTTTGAACAGTTTGCAGTTTGTACTAAAAGTGTCTTTTGGACCTTGAACCGTTTGGTTCCCATTGAAGTGCATTATATGTAGAAAATCCTGGAATGTTTTCATCAAAAACCTTAATTTCTTTTCGACTGAAGAAAGAAAGACATGGAAATCTTGGATGACGTGGGGGTGAGTAAATTATCAGCAAAAGTTTTTTTAAAAGTGAACTACTCCTTTAACGTTTTGAAATCTTGTTATGATGATAGGTCGTGGATGTGAAGGGACCAAATATAAAAATATGAGATGGATCTCAACATTACAAACTTTAATTTAAAGCAAAAAACTTCTGCTGGAAATGAACTACAATTCCATTAATCCAAAATAAAAAAAAAATAAAAACAGTACATTATAAAACTGTCGACTTATATTCCAAGGGTATAGATATAAAAACAGTATATATGTATCGCCAAATATTCAAATAGTTAAGCAAATATATAAATTATCTGAGAATGTATGTGAGACTCAATTATGTAATGTACACGCATACATAATCTCTTAACCACATCAGAGCTAATGTCGGTCTGTCTCGAAAAACTTTTATCTATAAAAAAAAAACCTATTTTACTTCCTATTTTATTTTGTATTTTAAATAAAAAATTTTAATGTTAAAATATCAACAACAATAGTAATGAAATTACCAACGTTTGAGCATTAAAATATATTTTTAAATATTTTTAAATGTTAAAAATAGAATAATAAAAATAACTATTTATTACAATATATAATCTTAAATATTTATATTAAATATTGAATTTTAAATGTTAAAATAACAATGTCAACAACATTACTTAAATTAGAAATGTTTATGAAAAATATATTTACATTTTATTTTTATTTATTTAATACAAATTTAAATATTTAACAATATTTAATTACATTAATATATATATATATATATATATAACATAACATTTTAAATGTTAAAATAACAACATCAACATCAATAGTAATTACATTATTAATGTTTATTAAAATATATTAAAATTTTATTTTTATTTATTTAATAATAAATTTAAATATTTAACAATATATAATTACATTAATATATTTTTATATATATTTAACATTACATTTTAAATGTTAAAATAACAACATCAACAACAATAGTAATTACATTATTAATGTTTGAGTATTTAATCGTATGATTAATTTTTTTTTTTAAATATTTTACCAGAAAATAAAAAAATTATATCTATAGTGAGAATTTTTTTCGCAAAATGCATTGAGGAATCATGCACAATAAGACTTGGAACATGTATTATGAAAATGAATAGGGTCAATTTTGATTCACAATCAATGCTCATTGATCAAATACATACAAAAAAAGCACAGAAGAAGTCAAATGAAAGTTGTGTGCTCACCTTGATGAGCTGCAGGTCTGTGAGGGCTCGTACTGTGTAGTCGGGACAGTAGCTGGACGGGCTGGTGGCTTCTCCCAGCTCAAAGGGGTCTCTGGGGGACTGATGTTGTGTGGACACCGGAGACTGGTGGACTGATCACACCAACAGTCATTACGGTCAATATAGCACAACATGGACTGCTGACATTCATGGTAGTGCAATGACACTGTGGAGCTAATCAGGCGTTACGCAATAAAACAACAAGTGATAAATCTTATCACTTAATCTGATGTTTATCTGGGTTAACCAACTGCTACTGCTAGAACTGATCTATGTCACTGCTTTACATTTGTGCTGTTTTGTTGGTAGCCCCGCCCACAGTAAAATCTCATTGGTTTAAAGGGATAGTTCACTTTGAAATTAAGTTTTGGTATGTTTTAGCTTACCTCAAGGGCATCCAAGATGTAGGTGTCTTTGTTTCAGCAGTACAAACAAAAAACAATATAAATACTGTTCGTTTTCTCACACAAATCGCTCATTTCGTGTCTTAGGCTGGAGACACACTGGCTGCGTCGCGTTTTCTGCAGTTGCACCTCATTGCAGTACATGAGATCCAGGGGGCGGAGTTGGATCCAGATATAAGGGGTGGAGATGGGTAGGATTAGGGGTGGGGTTAGGGATCCAGGGGCGGGGATGGGTAGGATTAGGGGTGGGGTTAGGGATCCAACTCCTCCCCCTGGATTTCGTGTTCTGCAGTGAGGACCATCTCGTTTTCTGTGCCTTTGCACACGTGTCTGAAGCGCCGCCGCTGCCAGGTGACACAGTCTACATTTGGATTAGCAGTGTGTTGCTCGCCTTTACGAAAACAATTTCAACGGTTATCACACATCTTCCAAATTCCGAAAAATAGGAAAGTGGGCTGTCTGTTTCAATTACATTTACAAATTTTGTGTAAGTAAGAGCCTATATTTAGCCTGATGGTGGACCGTCACTCAGAAGACACACTGTTGTTATTGTAGCCTATCCTATCTTTATATCCTCCTGAAGCCCATAACGTTTTTTTCTTCTTCTTCATGTAGGCCAATCACATTGTTAAGAGCATAAGAAACTAATGAAAAAAATATATATATATTTTATTCATATGTTATGCTATGACCTCTGTAGTGGACACCAGGACTCGATTGTAAAAAAAAAAAAAAAAGACATGAAATTATATGTTGGCAAAAATAATGGCAATGTTTGAAAACCGATAATTATTATTATTTGTTTAAATTACATTAATATCTGAATTTATTTCAAAACCTAGACTTGCAAACATCAAAATGTAATTTATTAAGTAATTTATTATTTTATTTTATAAAGACGGACACGCCACCTAGAGCCCGACCGATAAAGGATTTTGAAGGCCGATACCGATACAAATATTTTTGGGTTTTAAAATCCGATATTCCGATATATCGGCCGATTTTTTTATTTTTTTATTAAATATTGTTGGATTTCACACATGTGTAAAAGAAAAGCTATCTTTTCTGCACAAGCTACGTTTGATGCTTTTTCTCTATGTCTAAATGTTCACTCCTCGCAAGTATAACTTACATTTTACAATGCAGGGATTGTAACTAGAGATATGCTAGCTATAAATACAGTAATCATTGCTTTATTTAGGCAGAAAAAGTTCATTGTGGTTTCCAAGCTCATTAATGTTAACGTTAGCGGTCTTCCACTGATGATATTGGCATTAGCTAGCTTTGTGGTTAGCTAGTCTATGATGAGCCATAATTTAGCAATACATAACATCATACTGCAAGTTGTAAAACATACATTTTCAATATAACATGCCAAGGAGAGATGATTGAAGTGTGTTTCGTCTGTTTTTATTTTATTTTTAAATATTCATTTATCGGCCATTATAACTGCCGATACCGATATTATGGAAAATGCCTAATCGGTCTGGCTCTACGCCACACAGCCAGTGGGTCTCCGGCCTTAGGCCATCAATGTGTACTTACATTTACGAGTCATTAAATCGTGTTTAATTTGGACTTCTCTGTGCATGCTCTTTAAGGTGGTGACCATAGACCTCCATTATATAACTGACAGACAAGAACGGTTTGACCTAAAAATATCAAATTTAAAAATACTGTAAGTAAAACATACCAAAAATTAATTTCAAAGTGAACTATCCCTTTAAAATTCCAATCCACTGAACTGTACATTAATCAACAAGTATGTTCTAACTGGATGCACACTTCCCACCTCGTGCAGCGAGGACAGAAAAACATTGAAGGTTTGTGGCGTGACTGGTTAGGTGAAACATCAACATTTAAACAATAGTCCCATATAGCTGTTTTGCTTTCAAAACACAAAAGGCTTGCAGAATCAGCTGTTTTTTGTTTTGTTGCCCTACAGCTTAAAGAATGTCTTTGACTATCATGAATTTTGAAGCCAACGTTCATGAGTCAGCGCTCTTTGTTTTCGTTAAGCAGCATTATAAATAGATTAGAATGATGGATTTAGAGATGATCTGGGATTATCCTAAAACCCCGTACCTGAGGAGGGAGCTGTGAGCGCGGAGACGCCGTAGTAAGTGAACGCGCCGTTTTCAAACTTTAATCCCTCTTTCCCGATCTCCACCTCCACACGGCCCTACACACACAAACATGCACACAAAAATCTTGCTGGATAATCTCATCAAAAAATACAAACTTTTATCTTATAATTCAAAATATTAATTCCAATTCATATAAATAAGCTAATGTTTATAATGTGTCTATTATATATAATAATATATATTATTTACATTTTACGATTACATTACCTATTTTAGATTTTAGGCTGAAATATGGGACAAACTCTCCCTTGTATAAATGGACAGGGCCATGATCAAGAATCCGAAACTATAATAAGAAATTAAGCTTTTCTAAAGCTACCAACACATTCCAACAGATTATTAATAATAAATAATTGATTCATCAATGTTTAAATCATGTAATACATTAAATATAATTGAATAACAACAATAATTATAGTAATTATTCTTGAATTTAACTATTATTGTTTTGATTCATTATTATTCAATATTAATATTAGGGCCCATTTACACCAAGAACGATAACTATATTAGTGTTCACAGCAGCAGACGATATCGGTCCGTTTAAAGCACACGCTGTAGTTTTGTCGTCTGTCACTTTAAATGCTCGAGCTCTTTAAAGCAGGATGGATTCTGATTGGCTGTCAATGTTTTTATCGTTCATCGGTGGTTTAATTTTAATTTCTCTGTGTCATGGACTATTTTTTTTAACATACATCTATATATTTTTAGAACTATATCCTTATTGTTATCTGTATAGTAATCCTTGGTGTGAACGGGCGTTTATTATGAAATTAGCAATGCTAATGATCAAATATTAAATATATTTCCAATGTTGTTTTAAATAATACAATTTTGTATTATATAACTACTACTAATATCATATTTAGATACAGTATATATAATATTATTTACACCAGTGCTTATAAAGTGCCTTCCACACACTATGATCAAGAATGTGAATTTATGATAAGAAATAGTTTAAAAAACGTTTAAACACCATTAAGGGGATAGTTCACTTTGAAATTAATTTTAGCTTACCTTAAGGGCATCCAAGATGTAGGTCTCTTTGTTTCCGCAGTATTTTCAATTTTGATGTTTTTAGGTCAAACCGTTCTTGTCCGTCAGTCATATAATGGAGGTCTATGGTCACCACCTCAAAGAGCAAAGAGAAAACTCACACAAACCGCTCGTTTTCTCACACAAACCGCTCGTTTCGTGTCTTAGGCCATCAATGTGTACTTACATTTACGAGTCATTAGATCATGTTTAATTTGGACTTCTCTGTGCATGCTCTTTGAGGTGGTGACCATAGACCTCCATTATGTGACTGACAGACAAGAACGGTTTGACCAAAAAATATCAAAACTGAAACTACTGCGGAAACAAAGACACCTACATCGTGGATGCCCTTGAGGTAAGATAAAACACACCAAAAATTAATTTCAAAGTGAACTATCCCTTTAACAAATTCTGACAGGTTAATACTAATACATAATTTAAATATTTATGTATTTGTAAAATATTTTAAATATAACTATAATTTTCAAAATAATAATAACAACATAAATTATTATCAATGTAAAACACCGATGAAGGCAGACAGCCGAAACGTGTGCACTGTTTTAATCTCCTACTTAAACCTAATTTTACAGTGCAGACATTTTGCATTTTCATTTACTGATATATAGGTCTTAGCAAAATATCATTCTTAATGTTAATATTTTGCTAATAAAAATACTACTACTACTAATAGTAATAATATCATATTTAGATATTGTATTGAACATTATGAGCTTGGAACAGATGTCCACAAACACAGGCACATTGAGACGTGTGGTGTGTGTTGTTCTCGCACCTGCAGAAGCAGAATGAAGTAATCCACAGGGTGGTTCCGCGTGTACAGGTAGTGATCAGGACTGAGTCGGTTCCCGGGGTCAAACTTCACTTCTTGGTTGACGCTGGGGTGCCGCAGCAGATGAAATAAGACTCTCTCTGACACGCGCTGCGGGCTGAAATGTTCCACCTCTGAAACAGACAGAGAGGTGCAGTGTTCACTGGCGGATGAAATCGCCTCCATTAACAAGCACAGATCGTCCCGCCATTGATCCGAGACACTGGGAATGTCCTTTAACAGTTGAGCAGCACTTTCTTTGTCTGCACTTCCTTCTCGTCAAGCTAACAAATAAGATGCGTTTATGTTTTTGAAAGGCTGCGTCAAATAGAGTACATTAAAAATGATATTATTTGAATATATTTTAACGTGCGATTAATCCCTGGGATCATTCAGCATCATTACTCCAGTCTTCAGTGTCACATGATCCTTCAGAAATCATTCTAATATGATGATTTGCTGCTCATGAAACAATGTTTCAGGATTTTTTGTAACAATATAAATGTCTTACTGAAACGTTTGATCAATTAAATGCATCCTTGGTGAATAAAAGTATTAACCCCCCCCCCATCTTATTGAACATTAGCGTATATTGTATATAAACACAACAGTAGATAAAGAAAGTGATTTAAATGTGATTTAGCTCTAACATTGGACGACCCACGCTTGAAGATCTGACCAAACATCAGTAGAATTATATATACATGACAAGTTGCTTTGACAGTGTAAAAGGGATCGTGTCATCATTTACTCACTCAAGTTGTTCCAAACCCATATGAGTTTCTTCTTCTGTTTAACTCGAAAATAAGATATTTTGAAGAACGTCGGTAACCGAACATTTGATGGACCCCATTGACTTCCATAGTACTTTTTATCTCTCCTTACTATGAAAACCAATGGGGCACAACAACTGTTTGGTGACCGACATTCTTCAAAATATCTTCTTCAACAGAAGAAATAAACTCATATGGGTTTGGAACAACTTACAGAAATAGTTCACTTTAAAAAAAAAAAACTTTTGCTGATAATTTACTCACCCCCATGTCATCCAAGATGACTATTTCTTTCTTTCTTCAGTTGAAAAGAAATTAAGGTTTTTGATGAAAACATTCCAGGATTTTCTCCATATAATGGACTTCAATGGGAACCAAACGGTTCAAGGTCCAAAAAGACAGATTCAGTGCAAACTGTTCAAAGGGCTTTAAATGACACCAGACGATGAATAAGGATCTTGTCTAGGACGCTTCGAGTCATGACTCGAATGTTCATTTTGATGATCGAGTTTGAACAGGAGAGTCACGAACGTGCATCACAGAACAGAGCAAGGCGAGCATTTGTGCTTTTTATTTATTTTTTAAATGAGCGATCGTTTCGCTAGATAAGACCCTTATTCATCGTCTGGTGTCATTTAAAGCCCTTTGAAACTGCACTGAAACTCTCATTTGGACCTTGAACCGTTTGGTTCCCATTGAAGTCCATTATATGGAGAAAATCCTGGAATGTTTTCATCAAAAACCTTAATTTCTTTTTGACTGAAGAAAGAAAGACATGGACATCTTGGATGACATGGGGGTGAGTAAATTATCAGCAAAAGTTTTTTTTAAAGTGAACTACTCCTTTAAGTATGAGTAAATGATGACTGAATTTTCATTTTTGGGTGAACTATCCCTTTAAATTAACGATAAAATGATTTTTTTTGTTGAGATTATGATTATTTTTAAAGCATTTTTTTTTAGAATGGCTACCTTTTATATTTGATCTGTTATACGCTTTATAAAATAATTTTTGTTATTTTACATTTTACCCTTGAGAAGAGTGAGCCATTTGAGGCCGAGTACTAATGATTTTACCATTATTTTTGGTTGTTCATGAACACTAGATTAGGATTGTAAAACTCATTTTACACAGATCAGACAAAGAGCAATTTGCAATATTGAAGGCGGCAGACCTCGGGATAGGAAGCGGTGGGTGGCCAGCAACAGCTGAGGAGAGGTGCGGATCTTCGGTTCGCCCTCTGGAGGTTTAAAGATGGAGAACTCGTCATGAACGCTGCGCGGCTCCAGGGGAATCTCCAGCGGGGCCATCGGACGCTTCACCTTCATGTCCACTGTGGAATAAGACAAAACACATTAGAACTCAGATAAAATGATGCAACAGGTCTCAACTCAAAAACACAGCATACGGCTACTCACTGTAACCATCAGACTCGTCCAGGATCTCAGATTTGATGATCTCCTCAATAACGTCCTCCAGCGTGACCAGCCCCAGAACCTCGTAGAACGGATCTCCTTCGCCCTCATTATTCACCTTCTGAACGATGGCCAGGTGTGAGTTTCCTGTGAGGACAGACAGAAACAACAATAGCATTTTTCGGTGACACAGGTTTTGAAATTCAGCGTGGGATTGTGGGTATTGAGCTCTTTTGTGCTCTCACCTAAAGTGCGTTCACATAAAGCCACCTCTCGCGAGTTATTTCTCGCTACTTATTGCACTTAAACAGTCAAATACACACTAAATAATGTCAAAATGCCGGTCTTGGAGAGTATTAATGTAAACACAGTCAGTTATGTTCTAAGTGAATGTAAACAGTTGAGGAAGAAAACACACGTGTAACAGTATAATGGATCTGTGCGTCAGGTCTTAAAGTGACAGCAGCCTAATATTCCTGCTGGCAATTTATGAGATAACATTAAAAATATCTATATGGCAGTTTTTCTCCATGGTATCTGTTAAAATATTAGCCAGTGAAAATGCTGAGTGACTAGTAACTTTGGAAAACCACTAGCCATAGTGGCATTTATGTTAAATATACAAAAAAAATACATAAATTGTCAGAAAAATATTCAAAAATTTTTTAAAAAATAAAATGCATTGATCTAAATCAAGTATTAAAGAAAGATGTGTAATTAACACTGATATAGAGTGCCGAAGTGATGACGTCACTTGTGGGACAACTCGGAAGTTAGCGTCGCATGGGTTCCCTCGATCTAAAAGCTATGCATTTTCCCCATAGACTTTTAGAAAATCGCAAAAAATAAGATCTGAGTTTAACAAAGAGTTGTGACCCTTACACGTTTTGTCTATCAAGATAATCTTTACAAGTTAATCCAAAATTTATACATTTTGAAGCCTATATAAAGTTTTTAAAAAACACAAGCAGACACAATTAAGTTTAAAAACCCATAGACTTTAGAGCGAGGGAACCGGGAGTGCTAAAATGCTAACTCACTTCCGCGTTTTGGCCTACAGAGTGACGTCGTAACTTCAGCACTCTATTATAAACACAGTTTTAGATGTATTATAACATAAAAATATGAAAAAAAAGATACAAATTAAAATATTTAAGTTTTGTGAAAATGAAAGCCTGAATTTTTATATGCAATCAATATCGGCCTATTCATGCCAACAAAAATACTTGCAGATAATTGTTAAAATATTGGTTGCACACCGATAAACCCAGTTTTAATGTATCTGATTATGATTATCAAGTTATCAAGACACTACTAACCCATTATGACAGACTAATAATAATAAAAACATAGTCATTTAAATATATTATTTAATATATTATTACACACTGCCCGGACAAAAATTTTAAAAATTTAAATAGGCAAATGCTTATCATTATTTCAGTGATTCTAGCATGTTATATGTTTGGCAACAGTTCTTCTAACCCTAATTGATGGAGTGTAGCTTTTCATTTCTTAAACAATCATGTTGGAAACATTGATGCACCTCTTGATGTTAATAGCGAGAGGTGCATTCATTTTTGGTATTGTCAATGCAAGAGTCCAGCACTCTGTAAAGTCTCCTCCAGCACATCCCAAAGACTCTCAATAAATCTCAATGGACTGAGAGGAGACGATTCATGTGTGAAAATGATTCTTCATGATCCTCACAACCATTCTTTCACAATTTGAGCCTGATGAATCTTGACATTATCATCCTGGAATATGGCCATGATGTGTCTCACACATGGTTGTTTAAGAAATGAAGAGCTACACGCTCCATCAATTAGGGTTAGAAGAACTGTTGCCAAACATATAACATGCTAACATAATAATCACGGATATAATGATCCAGTCATTGACACATTCACCTTTTAAAACCAAACAGATATTTTTTTTGGTCGGGCAGTGTAACACTTGAATAAATAATGGATAAAACATTTGATGAAAATAAAACCCCAAATATTATATGCATTCAAAAAGGTTGAACACAATAAATGTATATTTTGAAGTCATCGGCTTAGGATTTAACATGCCTTTTTTGAATTCTTCCAGCATTGCATCCAGCTTGGTGTCATTAAAAACATAATGCAGAGGATGGTTGTAGAACTTTGTGATGGTGGTCATGGGAGTGCGGTCCTCTGGATCAACCAACGCCAAGTCTTTCACGTAGAGGATCTCGATGATATTGGACCTCTCCTCTTCGTACACAGGGACGCGAGTGTATCCGCTCTGCATGATCTCAGACATGGTGTTGAAGTCCAGAACGGCCGTGGAAGGCAGCATGAAGCAATCTTTCAGAGGGGTCAAGATATCCTCCACGGTTTTGGTCCTGAGAGCGCCCTTACTGAACTCCACCTTGACAAACTCATTATACGGATCGTTCACGCTAGTCCGAATCATTTCCATGGTTTTCTCGCGGATGCCGCAGGTGCTCACGTCCCGGTGGAGGATCAAGTCCAGCAGGAGTCCGAGAGGACAGGAAAGCGGACACGTCAGAATGAGACAGATCTGGGCCAGCCATATCAAACCCGGTGCCATCTGGAACCCATAGCCCGAACATACAATGTGAGGAACCAACTCGGCCAGGAGGAATATGAGGAAGCCGCTGGTGAACACAGCGGGGAGGATGGACCCATAGAGGCGGTACAACAGAACACCGAGCACAGAGTGACCCAAAGCACAAATGAACAGGAGAGAGCACACCAAAACGTTTCCTCTCCTCCGGATGGGCTTGAGGCGCTTGGCCGCCCGCTTCTCATCCTCTGAACCGCAGCTGTGCAGAACGTACAGCTCCAGTGGGTCCAGCCACAGCAAACTCAGATTCAAGCACCTGACCACACAGCAAATTAAAACCAGAAGCACAAGCACCAAAACCAAACCCCATAACGGAATGAAATCAGATGGTACACCCGGGTCCTTAATGAGAAACTTGTCCGACCCGAATGACCCCCACGTCTGGCCCTTTAAGACGCAGATGTGATGGAAAACAGGCTCTGCATCTTTATTCTGCGTCTCGGATGTTGCAAGCTCGGCACGGACTTCTATAAGCCTGCTGTTTTCCTCACGTTCCTCAACCAAGCCGCGCACCTGGAACGAAGCGGACCTGCGACACTTCTCCGTCGCGCACGGGTCAGCCAAACAGTCTCCAGGCGCGGCGAACGCGACCCACGGCCACGTCTCATTGGACAGGTAGGACCCAAACAACCTGAGCGTGAAATTGGTCCCGTTTGGAGCTACGATGACCCCTTCGTGCCGGTACACCAGCTCGCTGGGGTCCTCCAGGCGTAGCCCGAAAACCTGCACTTCTTGAAGACTGCAGGCTCCGAACCCGCACAGGAACGATATGATCAACGGGAGACGCAGCTCCGCCAAGCTGACCACCATATTGGAACAGGACAGCCTGGCTTTATGAATCATGTGACGCTGCTGATGTTGTTGCTGCTACCCTCCTACTTTTTCACTTGTTTTCATATAAAACGGTGTGGGAAACTGGCTAGGTCCGGCCGCCATGTTGGCTCAGAGATTCTTAAGAAACAGGCACAGACGTGGCCCCCGACTCTGGAGCCACAATGAACACAGTTTCTTTTTCGAACGGACGCTACGTCGTGTCAATGATGGACCAATGGCAGAACGGCAAGTTCGCGCTTGACCAATCGGAGAACGGGAAGGCATGGTAAACCACGCCTACAACGGCACTGAGTGAGGAGCGTCAGCCTGTGAGATTAGCATCCTCTCAAGGCTTTTGCAAAAATAAATAAACGCCTTTATCTGGTTGTGGAGTCGAAAACAGAGAGGGTTTATTTAAACATTTACAGGTTTTAAACTATTCTAGCAAACAGTAACAACGTTTATGAGGTAAAAACTGACCGCAATGTTTTACAGCTCGCAAACTGTTTTCACAACTGGAATAAATGCACTGCACAGACAGACAGACTGAGCAAAAGAGGTGTTTATTAGAGAAATATCTCTTAGATATATGTCATCAGAATTCAAACAGAAATACAAAATACTATTTACACATTGCTTTAAATACGATTGTGTTCGTGGGAGGTACAGTACATTTGCGTTTTGCATTTCCCTTTAAAGAGGAGCGACTTGAGGATAGGAAAAAGCATGGGGAAATCATTGTTAGTTTTTTTTTAAAATAAATATGAACAAAAACTCATACCTCATTCATTTTCATTAGTTCACTTGTGTAATGGAAGACAAGAGTGTTCTCACACTTTAGTGAACCCAAAACAAAGTGTGCTTAGTATGCAATACAACACCTTGAACTGTTTGAAAGGTCAATATAGGTCATGACCCCGGAAAGTAAATAAATGCAGAGTTAAAAATGCAACCATGCATCCTGAAAACTCACATTTGTAATCTTTAACATTCACCGTGGTCTAATGATCAAACAAGGGGAATCTGCACAGCATCTCTACCGTACAGTTTCTGCGGTGAACATTAAAAGCAGATTACGGAGCTGGGATGGAAATCTCAGCAGCACGCTCACAGGAATTTCATTAGTTTCAAGCAGCAACAGCATCCCCACCCCCTCAAAACAGAGTCCCTGTGCAATAAGAGAGGAACATGAGAATCAAACAGACAAATCAAAGTGCAAAAGGCTTTGGCCAGTGTGTTCACTCACAAATTTAATTCCATGTGTTGCAACTTTGGTTATAATACAACATCATACGGCGCAGAACAGAGCTCGCGGTGCCCACGTTTTGGTTTCAGTTGAAGTATATACTAGTCAAATATCATAATACAAGAATGTCTGTTGAGGTAAAATTAGTGCTATCAAATCGATTAATCGTGATTAATCGCATCTAACGTAAACGTTTTTGTTTATATAATATATCTGTATATATGTGTGCGTGTGTGTACAGTATCGGTCAGGTTTGGAAACATTATATAAACAAAAAGTTTTTATGTTGTTGCGATTAATCGCGATTAATCGATTTGACAGCACTACGTAAAATGCAACTTATTTCTTATCTCAAGTGTGCAATTGTACATTAAACATTGTAAAAAAAGAAACAAAGACCTATTTATTGCTTTAGATTTAAATCTCTTGTAAAGGCAACAAACCATTTATAAATAATAATATTATTATAGTAATCATCATACACAAGTCGGACAAAGTCAATTTCATACTCTTCAATGAGTAAAACAATTAGAACAACAATCCAATGCTATTCTTCAGAGTAATTCGTCCTAATACTTTTTACTCAGCAACTCACTGGGATATTCATACAATTTATGAAATAAAAGAACACTTTAACGTCGAAACCTTTATGCATGCACTGCATAGCGTACTTACAGCATGCCATGAATACAACAGTTTCTAATGTCAGCTCAGCATGAGAGCAACACAATGGAAATATCACTGTGTGATCTCTGAAACGTGATCTCAGGACAGAACTGGCTTTATGGTCATTGCTAAAAGATCTAGAAAATCTCAATATAGTGCAAGGAAACAGGCTTTAGTTTGTTAAATGCTCACTTTGAACTCTAGAGGCTTATAACAAACCAAACCGTACCGTACTAGTGACTTCAGGAAGAGATACTGAAGATTTGTAGTGTACAAACAAGCATGAGAATGAATGTATGGTTTCACTTCAGTTCACAGTGAATTCTGTTTAAAAGGAATACCTCACTTTTTTTTGGAAATAGGCTCATTTCCCACTCCCCCAGAGTTAAACAGTTGGGTTTTACTGTTTTCGAATGTATTACCCGTTTTTTTTTATATATATTTAGAGGAATATCAGTAACCAGACAGTTTCTGGTCTCATTGACTTCCATAGTATATTTTCCTACCATGGAAGTCAATGAGACCAGAAACTGTCTGGTCACTGATATTCTTCTAAATATCAGAAAATTGGCTGAATGGATTTGAAAACGGTAAAACTCAACTGTTTAACTCTGGGGGAGTGGTAAAATGAGCCTATTTCCAAAAAAAAGTGGAGTATTCCTTTAAGCATCTCTCTATGCGAGGACAGGAATGTTGGTGGAAACAGCATTTGATTTGTTTGAAGGAAAGTAGCACGAGATAAAAAGTTGGTTCAAGAACCAAGAACGATAACTATATTAGATACCAGGATGGATTCTGATTGGCTGTCAGCGGGGGAAAATTGTTTTGAAAGCGATTCAGAAAATATTGTTTTTCTGTGCCGTTATTGTTGTGGTGTGGACTTTTTAGAACCATCGTTATCGTTACACATTATCGTTATCGTTATAGTTATTGTTATAAATCTCACAAAATTTCAGATCATATTTCACCCCAAAATGAAAATGAAAAAAGACCATGAAGATTTTTTGCATTCTGATATTTCTTAGTGTTTTCATTACTGTGAAGTGAAAAAAATGAAATTGCATTAACTGTACTGACTTACATTTGTAGTACAGAAATACGACTCTAACGAGAATCATTGAGAGGGAGAATTACAAAACCTTATGGAAAAAGTACATTAATTTGTTAATAAAATTTGCGTAACTGTCGTTAAAATAACGCATAACATCATGCAAAAAATCTTAATGGTATATATAGGCTTTATTTAGTCGAATAAATGTGGTTGTTGTGAAATATAACTCAGGGGTTAAAGATTACAAAATATTGATGAAATATACATAATTTAGAAAAAAAAATACATTAATCTTTAAATATATATAATGCATCATAATTTGAATTTCATAATCACAGGTCTAGGTTTTGCAGTGGTAAAAGTTCAATGTTTTTTTTGCTATAAATGTCACCATGTGGGGTTCTCTGAACCACATCTGTGTCAGCAAATTTCACATCTTCAAACTATATTTACAAAGTCTTCCTTAACGTTTGTCACGTACTGCTACAATTTCATTACGGCTACATCACGTAGCCACTCTTAACCCTGGCAAATAACCGAATAAACTAGACCGGTCTCTCTGAAAGGTTAGCCTAGTTGTACACAAACAGTCCAATAATAGCTTATGAGACTCAAAGTGCTCTTATGCTCATAATCTCAGAAAACTACAGCACACAAATGTATGCTGCTGGGTCAGAGACGTCATAAGAAGTGCATATCGTACGATAACTTCGTTATATACTGACGAAATATTGTATAATGCCTATAAACGGGCATATTTGTAGCAATAACATAGTGTCTACGTGATTACATGTCTACGTGATTAGCATGCAACACAGGTCATAAGTCACTTGTCATAAAGACTTCAACGTCGGACTGAACCCGCAGCCCCTAAAATCACAGTGAGATCACGTCCAACCATTGAAGACGACGCACTATTTTTTTTGGAGTTCTATAACACACCTTTGGCCTCTCGAAATGAGAGATCAGGCCCTAGATGTAGTGTATTTTGTAGCAGGTGTAAATGTGCTTTCGTTCGACTCTGGAGCTCCGCTAGGGCCCCAGATTAGCGTCGTCAAATGGTGCTTTCGGTGTGGGCGTGCGTGAACATGTGCACGTGATGCGCGTGAGGGTTGGGGAAAGGCGTCGGGCTGCTGTTGCCGTGGGGATGAGGGGCGGGGCTGCTGTTGCCGTGGGGATGAGGGGCGGGGCTGGAGTTGGAGTTGACGTTGGTGTTCAGGTGCGACTGGTTTTGAGGGTGGGCGTGGCTCGGCTGGCGTTTGGACAGGCTGTTCTTGTCGTTGAGCAGCGAGGTGGTCTCATCCGGTCCGTTCTCTCTGGGAGCCGCCAGCGCTGTGGCGTGGTTCACGCTGGCGGTAAAGGTAGGGGGCGGGAGAGGGCCGGTATCCAGACGCGTATGGCTGCTTTCAGGGGACTGAGGAGTGCTGTCCAGCTTTGAAGCCAGGAAGCCGTTTTGGTACTGAGAACGAGTGACCTGAAAAAGACAAAATTAAAAAACGGATCAAAAAGGTATTCGTACTTTTATTCAGCAAGGTTGCATGACATTGATCATAACTGACAATAAAGACATTTATAATGTTACAAAAGATTCTGCTTCAAATGATTTATGCTCTTTTGAAGGTCCTGAAAAAAGAATGCATCATGGTTTCCACTAAGGATGGGCAACGATTAATCGCATCCAAAATAAAAGTTTGTGTTTACATAATATATGTGTGTGTAGTGTGTATAATTAATTTGTATATATAAATACCCACACATGCATGTATATATTATATATATATTTATTCACAATTAATATTATATATAAATATAAATATTTGATATATTAATAACACATTTTTCTTAAATATATACATGCATGTGTTAGTATTTATATATACAAATTAATTATACACACTACACACACATATATTATGTAAACCCAAATTTTTATTTTGGATGTGATCAATCGTGATTAATCATTGCACATCCCTAGTTTCCACAAAAATACCAAGCAGTACAACTGCAACATTCATCATAATAATAATTGCACAATCATTTCACATTATGGCTCACATGGTCACGAATACAAGCATGAGCGAGATTTGACTAGTTTTCAGTGATTGACGCAATGTGATGAACTAGAACGCTTCATAATCAGTGATGTCACCCACACTGCAAATCAAGCTCCAAAAGTTTATTGATAAGTAGATATATATATATATATTATATATATATGAAGAGCTCTTTTCCAAACCGCGATAAACGTCATTTAAAAAAAAAATGAGTTTGTCGTGTCATTCTGCTGTGGACAGAACCCTTTCACTGCTCCATCAACGTTTCATGCCAAATCGGTATATTTCCTTGTTTAAAATGTACTGCAAGATACAGTTTCTTTCCAAAACGCAATAAGCGCCAGCCCTGTTTTTAGGCTAAATGCGATAAATCATCATTCAATGAGCGCTCTACGCAATCCAGCACAGCGGCACTCTGAACAGAGGTTTATTATGTTCATTCATTCCTCAAAATGAGTCCTAGTAGTCGACTAGTAGTAGATCATTTAAGCCATTTGTATTATCAGTAATCACATATATTGATTTAATTAAATGGGAGAGAAACCATATGAGCGTTTTTAATTGCCTATTCCGCATCTCAACGTATGCATAAAGCTTGCCACAAAGAACCGGCAAAAGTAATGATTATGCATGAAACATTTGAATTGTTTATTATTAAACTAGTGTTTTCTGTCAGTGTCAGCAACAGATAAAGTTGATGCTTACTCGCGATCTTCGCAGTGAACGCGCATAGAGAAACGCATACTTTGAATTAGCCTATACGCAGAGAGTTGCCAATTTATTTTAGTTTTTAATTGTTTTGTTTAAAAGTAGACATTTAAAGCTTTCTGTAGCCTGTTCACAGGCCTGTGTGAGGCAAGCGTCGCGGTGTTTCGGTTCATATATGAGACGCGCTCCGGTTCACCTGCGCGCCTCTGTGTCCTGATTATATTGTCTGATATTTACTTCTAATGTATTAATCCAGTCAATTTGTCGATGAAACATTTATTAAAATGAAGATACAATTTATATGAAACGAAATTTACAAGCTTTCTACAAAACAAAACTTAATAAGTGGTCAAAATCATGTCTGACACACTCCAAATATTTTCCGATATTGGGCAGCTTTTGAATTTTGATCCTATCTTACTCATCTCATGCGGTTCCCTTTTCATAGCCTACTCAACATAGATGAAATAATAAAAATAAGTAATGTAATATTATTAAACACAAATGTGAAACGTAGCCTATGTTTATTTTGTTTTTTGTTTGTTTTTACTTATATTTAAGCGTCATGCTGCTCCGCTTTGCTCACATGTTATGTAGCCTGTGTGTGTGTGTGCATGTGCTGGAGGGGTGCCCATCCCTTTTTTGAATATCGTTATCATTATTGATCATTTTTAATAATTCGTTTTTTTTTTCATGCATATGTTGAAATTGGTAGTATTTGTTTGAGGTTTGACACTTTACTAAAAATGACTATACTAAAAATGATGCAAAAAAAAAAAGGATGTATTTATAGCGTTTTGGAAAAAAATAAAATTAACTTTTAAATTATCATTAACAATATTGTTGTTTGATTTAATAATTATTGTTCAAAATGTTCAGACTGAACCAATAAAACATTTAAACAGGATAATTTGAATATTCACAAAATGTGTGGGTCTAGGTAAAAAAATGTAGTTTTCCTGAAAACTATTGAAATGGATTTATAGCGTTTTGGAAAAGAGCTCTTCATATATATATATATATATACATATATATATATACAGTCGTGCTCAGAATTAATGGGACCCCTGGTAAATATGATGAAAACTGGCTGTAAAAAATAATTCTGCATTGTTTATCCTTTTGATCTTCCATTCCAAAAATTGGCAAAATTCTAACCTTTCATTGAAGCAAAAGAATTGAAAGTGGGGGTAAATCACACTATGAAATAAATGTTTTTCTGCAAAACACTCTGGCCATAATTGTTGGTACCCCTAGAATTTTTTATGAGAAAAATATCTCTGAAGTACATTCCCATTAATATTTAATTTTTTAAGCAAATCAGGGTGACTAGGAACATGAAATTGTCTAGCTGACTTCTTGTTTCAAGGAGTTTAAATATGAGGAAGCACAAAGGTCAAATTCCCTGAATCATCCATCACAATGAATAAATCCAAAGAACATGGTTCTGATGTGCATCAAAAGATTGTTGAGCTTCACAAAATAGAAAGTGGATGTAAGAAAAAAAGCTAAAGAATTGAAAATCCCCATTTTGACCATCAGGGCAATAATTAAGAAGTTATAATCAACTAAAGATGTTATGATTCTGCCAGGAAAGGACGTGTGTCTATTTTGCCTTAATGGACGGTGAGGATGAAAGTTTGAGTGTCCAAAGACTCTTCAAGGATCACAGATGGAGAATTGCAGAGATTAGTTGAGTCTTGAGGTCAGAAAACCTAAAAAAAAACCAATATCAGACAACCCCTACATCCCCACATGTTGTTTGAGAGGGTTTCAAGAAAAATGCTCCTCGCTCCTCCAAAAACAAACTCCAGCATATTCAGTTGTCAGACACGACTGGATCTTTAAACGGCACAGGGTTCTGTGGTCAGATGAAACAAAAAAAGGGGCTTTTTGGCAGCAAACCCAGCAGATGTGTTTGGTGCAAACAGGGATGAAGAGTACCCCATGCCTACGGTTAAATATACAGCTGGATCTTGTATGTTGTGGGCCTATTTATTTGCTGGAGGTCTTGGACATCTTGTTCAGATACATGGCATTATGGATTCTATCAAATACAAAAAGATAAAAAAAATCAAAACCTGATGCCTTTTGCTAGAAAACGTATAATGGGCCGTGGTTGGATCTTCCATCAGGACAACGATCCAAAACAAAAATCAACACAAAAATTAGTTACGGAGCACAAAATTAAGCTTCTGCCATCTGTTATCTTGGCAAACGTTTACAGATCTGAGGTTGCAAAAAGTTTTTAATAACAGGGTGCCAACAATTATGGAGTGTTTTGGAGAAAAACATTTATTTCATAGTGTGATTTACCCCCATTTTCAATTCTTTTGCTTCAATGAAAGGTTAGAATTTTGCCATTTTTTTGAATGGAAGATCAAAAGGATAAACAATGCAGATTTATTTTTTACAGCCAGTTTTCATCATATTTACCAGGGGTCCCATTAATTCTAAGCACGACTGTATATATATATATATATATACACACACAGCACCCGAAACTGAATACTTCCATACTCTAGTATACGAAAACCACCCAGTGCGCAAAAAGTACCTTTCTGAAGTGAGCATCCAATATACAGTGGGAATACTTATTTTCCACCATAATTTACAAATAAATTCTTTAAAAATCCTTCAATGTGATTTCCTGGATTTTTTTCCTCATTTTGTCTCTCATAGTTGAAGCATACCTTTGATGAAAATTACAGACCTCTCTCATTATTCTAAGTTGGAGAACTTGCACAATCAGTGGCTGACTAAATACTTTTTGGCCCCACTGTACACTTTACAATCCCATGAGGCAACGGGAGAGGATTTGTGATTGGAAGTGCTGCAAAGCAACTGACGCTGTAAGTCACATGATAATGACAACATTTGAATTTCATACATATTACACACATTCATACTATTTAGAACATACTTTTTTAACGGTCGCCAATTCAAATGTATGCAATTTTGGATGCACCGATAGTATTTTTGTATATGTATATACCTCAATGATATAGGAAAATTACCTTTAGTATTTGGACTACGTAATAGCCCTAAAGGGACATGGTGAAGGAAAAAAATATGAGATGGGACGAAAAATTACTTGTGAATGCATTTGCGTTCTCTCTGAGTTCACTGGCCGCACCACAAAGGTTTTGCAAGCGAACGGAAAAGATCTACATTTTCTTCATCACCACATCCATTTAGAGGCTCTGTAATACACTGAACTTCTGCTGAAAAACAGGCTGGTAAAAATAGTTGAATATAAATTTAAAAATATGAAAATATTAATGATATCAATATATTAACGTGGGTGTGTATGTATGTATATATATATATATATATATATATATATTAGGGCTGTGCAAAAATTAATTGCGATTAATCGCATCCAAAATAAAAGTCTGTGTTTACATAATATATTTGTGTGTGCTGTATAGAATTATTTTGTATATATAAATACCTATGCATGCATGTAATATATATTTAAGAATTATTTGCGCTTAAATTCTGTATATATATATATATATATAAATACATAATTTATATTATATAAATATTTTATATATGAATAACACATTTTCTGAAATATATACATGCATGTGTGTGTATTTATATATACAAAATAATTCTATACAGCACACACAAATATTTTGGATGCGATTAATCGCAATTAATTTTTGCACAGCCCTAATATATATTCTTCTTTTTGAATTTCTGAAGCAATTGCTGAATTGCTAAATTTTTCAGCATCATTACTCCAGTCTTCAGTGTCACATGACCCTTCAGAAATCATTCTAATGCTGATATGCTCTGATTATATATATCAAAGCAAATCAGCATTTTAGAATGATTTCTGAAGGATCATGTGACACTGAAGACTGGAGTAATGATGCTGAAAATTCAGCTTTTATCAGGAATAAATTACATTTAAAAAAAGGAAACAACCTTTGTAATATATATATATATATATATATATATATATATATGTGTTACCTATATATATATGTTTTAACTGTATTTTTCAAAAATAGAAATAAAAATATTACCGACCCCAAACCTTTAATCGGTAGTGTCTGTTGTACACACTCATTGCTAAAATGTGCAAAAACACATTTTTTTTTTCTTTAAATGCTAAAAATCTAGAGAGCAGGGTGACGGATACAGTGCAGATAAGCATATATAATACATTTGCCATTAGACATACAAAAACAGCTCAAATTAAACATCAACCAACAGCATAAACAGTAGACACAACCCACGCAGGAGCATAACTTCACATTTCAGGAACAGTTGAACATTTATGGACATAACATACCTTCACAAACTGTACGTCAGTGATGGCCCGCACATTAAAATCAGGGACGTACTGTTGCACGGGGCTGTTATTGAGCTGACTGTTACTGCCACCGATGGACACACAATCCACTCTCTCCGTGCAGCTCAGAGACGCAGAGCGGTTCAAACCGCTCATGTGAGACGGCGAGCGAAACTCTGGAATGCACATGAAACCCATCAGTTCATGTTGTGGCACGTCTGCTTACACACACACATACACAGATGAAACAGTTTCAGTGAGAATACACACCAACACAAATGTGGAAAGACTTAAAACAACAACAGTGAGATGATTTTATCGATGTGAGGGAAAGCACAACAACTGACAAGGAGCAACAAAGAAACTCATATGACACTTGAAATGAATGGAAAGACTATTGCAAATGATTGGATGGTCATTCAGGCTTGTGTGTATGATGAGCAGCATTAGTTTAGTTATACTGGAGAAGAATAGATTATACTATTCCGAAGTGTAATATTAGTATGTGATTATAAAGAGAAGAGGATCATAATCTCGATGACCTACACTGTCAAAACAAAAGCATGTGGGATGAGCACTAGATGTTCTGACTGTAATAATATGAATACACTAGCGCCATCTAGAGGTGTTATGAACTACCTTCAGCAGTCACCGCAGGGTTTGGTTTGACTGCGACAAATTACAGACAATACATGAATGCTGAATGATGTGGACAAAAGCACACACACATTTCACTTGATCCCATTGATTTAGAAGTGCATGGTTACTAATAAAAAGCATGGGAGAACTATGGGCTATGGCAAGCCGTTTTGACTTATTCATTCGCAGGATATGAATTCTTGATATCAACAATGCTATTTTCACTAGTTAAAATACTAATTCTTGATATCAGGAATAAGATTTCAACAAGTAAAACTTTCACTCTTGATATCTGTAATTGTAACTGGGCTGCCATTCAAATTCAGTTATTGATATCAATAATTGATTTCTTAACAGTTCAAATTCCAATTTCACATATCAGAAATACAACTCTTACTTGTAAAATTCATTATTTTTTATATCAATAACTAGGTGGTTCCCAGTGCAAATGTCTTTTGTTGAAATCAACAATTTAATTGCTACTAAAAGTGCTTTTTAAAGGGATAGCTAAAATATTTTTTAATATGTTTTATCTTACCTCAAGGGCATCCAAGATGTAGGTGTCTTTGTTTCCACAGAAGTTTTAATTTTGATATTTTTAGGTCAAACCGTTCTTGTCTGTTAGTCATATAATGGAGGTCTATGGTCACCACCTCAAAGAGTATGCTCAGAGAAGTCCAAATTAAACATGATTTAATGACTCGTAAGAGTCACTCGTAATGACTCTTAAGACAAGAAACTAGCGGTTTGTGTGAGAGAACGAACAATATTTAGTAGATTTAAACTATTCTTCACTTTTGATATCACTTCTTCACTTTCGCTTTCGATCACTTGGACGTGGCTGTGGTTACAAGAGGTAAAAACGATATAAATACTGTTGGTTTTCTCACTCAAACCGCTCATTTCATGTCTTAGGCCATCAATGTGTACTTACATTTACGAGTCATTAAATCATGTTTAATTTGGACTTCTCTGTGCATGCTCTTTGAGGTGGTGACCATAGACCTGCATTATATGACTGACAGACAAGAACGGTTTGACCTAAAAATATCAAAATAGAAACTATCTTGGATGCCCCTGAGGTAAGCTAAAACATCCCAAAATTAAATTTCAAAGTGAACTATAATATCAATAACTCGATTGTCACTAGCGACAATGTTAATTTCTGACATCATGAATGTGATTGCTAGTAACAACGCCATTTTAGAAATCTGAAATGACTCTAATTATATAAAAGCTAATTATTGATCCCAGAAACACATTTTCAAATACCAGAAATAACATATGAAGCATGATGAAATGCATTTATATCAAGAAGTAACATTTCATAGAGACAATCAAGTTATTGATATCAGGAATTTATATTTTTACTATAGTACCTACGTAATTATTTATATCAAAAATTTAGATTTTTTCTAGTAAGAATTGTATTTCTGATATGTGAAATTACAATTACAAGTTGAAAATGAATTCCTGATACCAAGAATTTGTATTTCTGTAAGTGATTGTCACTGTTGATAACAAGAAATAACATTTTTACTAGTGGAAATGTAATTCCTGATATCTAGAATTTGCATTTTAACTAGTGAATAATTGAATACTGAATATTGGCTATTGAATAAATAGAAGTCAGAATTGCTTGCCGTAGTTAACATTGGTTGGAAGCGCTATATTGAGCGACGCGATGTGATCAACTACAACTCTCCTGTTATAATCCATGAAATCACACACACTGCAAAACATGCAAAGTTAGTTGATAATAACGGAATCGTTCTAGTGTTTCCGTATCGTGTCGCTCACATGCTCTCGTCTAGTTGTTAGGTCAGTAACTGCAACCAAAGAGAACACGATTAAAATTCATAACCGAACCAATCATCACAGCGATATCAGAGAATCGATGATATCGGAAGATTGCCTTAGTATTTGACTATACATTTGCACTCCAGCCAGAAGCGTCTGAGAAGGTACCGGTTGGTCAAAGTATCTTAATATTTTTATTCAGAAAATAAATAACACGCTACAAACATCACTTTACGTAATTAATATTCATAACCCGAACCACGCCTTGACGTTCTGTTCGCGAGGAGAACTGACGTAAACAATGAAAGAAAAAACTAGAATTACCAAATTATGTGTTTAATAATATATGAATTTGTTTGTTTTCACTTTCGTTTTAGTTAAAGATTTTTTGTATTTGTTGTGTGTTTGTCGTTTGTATTAGTGTTTTTAAACGTCTATTTAGTCTTTATTTTTTCTGTTTTTGTTATATTACTTTTACTGAAATGTTTAATTTATTTCAATTAACATTTTCTTGTTTTTTTAAGTTTTAGTTAATGGTAGCAAGACTTATGTACACTTAATATGTACATTACATCTAGTATAATTTACTGCATAAAGTATATTTTATCCAAACAACGACGTTCCGGTGTCATCATGACGTCATGAACCAATCTTCAGTGATCATGTCAGAAGCAGAGCATGTGTGCTGTATATTCGGATACTAAGGCAGGACTGTATTTTCAGGGTGGTGTGAATGTGGTGTTCAAATGCATGAGGTCAGGTGTGATGGACAGGAAGTGATGTGGGCAGCGGGGTGAGTGTGTTAGTGGTTAAAAAGACTGAACTCATGAGGTCAATGCCAGTACCAATATCCAGCAAGCTTTCATTTTACTAACAGTCATTTACATACGTACAGTGTATATGTCTAATGCCATGTTGAGGATCTGCTTACAGTAGACTCCTGTTATTATCCTGTTGCTAAGCTAATGAATCAAAACTAGGGCTGCGTCTGAAATCACATTCTCTTTTTAAGTAAGTCTCTTTATAGTATGAATTCAGCAAGTTTTCACACTTTTACAGTGACCCTCACATCCTGTTTGTAACCTGAAAGGACTAAAAAGTAAAAGTGGTTCATACACTATATATCAGTTCTTTTGAATGATAATAATAAATTTGTGTGAGGATTTTTTTAAAGGGATAGTTCACTTTGAAATTACTTTTTGGTATGTTTTATCTTACCTCAAGGGCATCCAAGATGTAGGCGTCTTTGTTTCCGCAGTAGTTTCAATTTTGATATTTTTAGGTCAAACCGTTCTTGTCTGTCAGTCATATAATGGAGGTCTATGGTCACCACCTCAAAGAGCATGCACAGAGAAGTCCAAATTAAACATGATTTAATGACTCGTAAATGTAAGTACACATTGATGGCCTGAGACACGAAACGAGCGGCTTGTGTGAGAAAACGAACAGTATTTATATCGTTTTTACCTCTTATAACCACAGCCACGTCCAAGTGATCTGAGGGCGCAGGTGCTTCAGTCTGTGTAAGCGCTGGAAGTGATCTCTCGCACGTGTACGTCACTCATTATTTACACAGAAATTGCGGAAGCGATACCTTTCACTGTGAAGATCTAAACATATTTAGATATACAGGAAATTGCAATGGAAAACTATTTCGATAGAAATCAAAATCTGACCGACCGTGCGAGAGATCACTTCCTGCGCTTTCCGGCGCTTGCGCAGACCAATGCGCCCGCGCCCTCAGATCACTTGGACGTGGCTGTGGTTACAGGAGATAAAAATGATATAAATACTGTTCGTCTTCTCACACAAACCGCTCGTTTCGTGTTCATGCTCTTTGAGGTGGTGACCATAGACCTCCATTATATGACTGACAGACAAGAACGGTTTGTATACTAAACCTAAAAATATCAAAATTGAAAATACTGCGGAAACAAAGACACCTACATCTTGGATGCCCTTGAGGTAAGATAAAACATACCAACAATTAATTTCAAAGTGAACTATCCCAAATAAAATAATAAAATAAAATAAGCTGGACACCGGTTCATAGCATGATAAAAGGTTATTTATTTTTAATTTTAAGCTAGTTCCTGTCCCGCACCACCCCCATGTTAGCTCCCCTTCATTCCTGAGTTAGCATGCAGGGGATTTTACCTGGGAAACGCGAGAACAGAGAAAACCTCTTAAGTGAAAGGCGGCGCGGACGAGGCGACACCACGGCAGGAGAGAGAGGGGGGGTGACAGCTGAGCGGGGGGGGGAGCCAGAGCAGAGGAGAGACAGAGAAGCTCTTTAAACACGGCACACATTAACATCCTGTGGACAGTTGCTGAAGCATCCCTCATTATAATGCACTATGGGAACATTGCATTTTCCTTAAAGGGTTAGTTCACCCAAAAATGAAAATTCTGTCAGTATTTACTCACCCTCATGTTGTTCCAAACCTCTATGTGTTTATTTGGAAGAATGTTTTGGAAGAATGTTTTACTCAAACAGATCTCATTCCCCATTGACTACCATAGTAGGAAAAAATACATACTATAGTAGTCAATGGGGAATGAAATCTGTTTGATCAAAACGTTCTTCCAAATATCTTCCTTTGTGTTCAGCAGAATAAATAAACACATAGAGGTTTGGAACAACATGAGGGTGAGTAAATACTGACAGAATTTTCATTTTTGGGTGAACTAAGCCTTTAAAGGCGTTCAGTGGAACTCAAATGAAGATATTTTGCAGAATGTCCAAGTGGTACAAGGAAAGGACTTTATTATAAAATGTAATTTATTCCTGTGATCAAAGCTGAATTTTCAGCATCATAACATACATTGGAAATTAATAATTGTATGGAGCAAGGACATTAAATGACAGTAAAGACCTTTACAGTGTTACATAATGTTATTTAAAATCGATTTAAAATCAATGCTGTTCTTTTGAACTTTATATTCATCAAATAATCCTGAAAATATTACATAGATGTACCAGAAATTTGAATAATCCTTGATTATTAGATACAATCACCAACATCCAGTGAACAATTGTAATTCAAATGCTCTGGACAAATGCGTATAGTAATTAGTTACTGTAAACCAATATTTCAATGAGCTGTGTAGATGAAAATATTGTGCATTCATATACTGTAGTTTAACAGTTTTCATCAATGTTAAAACTAAGCCTACGCCACTGACATTCATTTAGCAGATGCCAAAGCAAATGTATGAGCATTTAAGTTTACATTTATCCATTATGTGTGTTCCCTGGGAATCAATGGTTTATGACTAGCACTATGATTTAATAACTAATCCGACTCCAGTAAATTAAAAATAAAATAATTTCGTTTTTTATTTGATTGTATAGTTTTATATAGTTTATATAGTGTAATATAGTTTCAACATATTACAAAACAATCATTTGTTCTGATCCTGTCTGTTGAACGTGACAATTAGAGATTAGAAAATATGGTTGTCAATACAAAATACAGTCTCTGAACAAACGCTCTTGTTGTATGTTCAATGGGGTTCTTGACTCAATTTTGAAGTGATAAAGTATGTTGGTTATGAGCTGTTTCATTCACAAAATCCCATTGAAATAAAAACTGAATAAAATGATCACATGATGGGAAACCATATAGAACTTTTTTTTTCTAAATGTGTAGCAAGCTAGACTATAAAGATTTTTTTACTTATTTTTTTAATGTGAACTGCCTTCTGTTTCTTGTTAATTTGGAAATTCCATATAACACAGAGACTAACAAATCCACAAAATCTCCAAATGTTAAGGTCAATCTTGCAATTTCGAGTTATCGGGCCAATTCTAAGGGAAAAAACCTTTTTTCCTCTTAGAATAGTTTATATCTCACAATTCTGACATTACAACACGCAAATTTGACTTTACATCATTCATTTCTGACTTTATAACACGCAATTGTGACTCAATCAATTTTGGCTTTATATCTCGCAATTCTGACTTGAAACACGCAATTGCGATTTCATATCACGCAATTCTGACTTTTATCTTACAATTCTGAGAAATAAAGTCTGAATTGTGAGATAAAAAGTCACAAACTTTTTTATTTTTCATTCTGCGGCGGAAACAAGCTTCCATACCTTTCGTACTTGATGAAAATATAACAAAACCTTGACCTGTTTGTAATGCCAGAAAAAGTTGAATAGAAGTAAAATTACTAATGCAAATGTTGTTTAGTGTAAATTCTGTAAGATCACTGTTTTTCTCTTAAAATGCAGATCACTTCAAATTGGAGGACTGTGACACTAATACGGATTAAAAACTATGGGAATGCACATACAGAAACCAACAGATGATGTACTGTACTAGGGCCCTGTTTACATGTGGAAGCATTTTCATCACCTCAATCAAAGTGGATGACTCTAAATACAGGTGTAAACGGGTCTAAATGTTTCCGGCTTGTCCACATGTGGCCACTTCCAGAGGTAGTCAAAAACACGTTCAACCGGATTGATTTGGTAGTGTAAACGCTCATGTGGTCGAATGTGTTCAAAGAGCCACAAAAGACCACCTCTCCGTCTACTGACCTGCGTAAACATTATGACAATCCTATGATAAACATTAGGATTTAACGGTTTGAAGACAAATGGTGCACTAAGCACAGTGTTCTCTCAACATTTACCAGCTTATTTTGTCGTTTATAGAAAGATCTGAAAAAGATATATACAATACATATGTATCTACATTCATAGACAACAACTAGAGGTCCACCCTTAGTGAAAAAAAAAAAAAAAAAAAAGCTTAGTGCACTTTTTGCACGGTTCCGGTATTTTTTCAAAAACACAACCGGTTCTGGAAAAGAACCGGTTCTCGATTCCCAACCCTAGTTGCAGTTCACCCAGGACTGGACTTTATTCTGTTATGTGGTTTATTTTGATAGGTGAACTGTCTTTGTAGTGTTAAGAGAAGGACAGCTAAACAGGATATTTTTTTTGACCCTCTGCTCCGATTGCGTTTTCTTAAAGAGAAACACAGTCTTTTCAGCTGAACATTATAAATCGCTATTTTTCTGCACTAAACTAGAGAATTTTCCCAAAATATATTCAGAGATGATAAACAAGATGTTATAGAATAATAATTTGATAAAAAAAAAAAACAAATTGACAAAAAACTGACATTCAATCTACATTTTAGACCTTACTGAAAACGTACCAGTGCGACGTCCGACGTGTTTTCCCAGATCGCATCACATACGTATAATATATAATAAAATACTTGGACACAAAAATATGCATGTCATCATGTCATTGATCCATGAACAGTAAAAATATAATATTTTATGCTTTCTTCTTTTGCCACAGTGTCTGAGACTCCTGCTGCCTCTCAGAACCAACTGCCTCTGAGAACCACACTGCCTCTGAGAATGGCACTCAACGACACTGCCTCTCAGAAATGCACGGCCTCCAAGAATCATACTGCCTCTCAAAACCACCACACTGGCTCCAAGGAATATTACTGACTCTCAGAACCAACTGCCTCTGAGAACCACACTGCCTCTGAGAACCACAGTGCCTCTGAGAACCACACTGCCTCTGGGAACCACAGTGCCTCCAAGAAGACTGCCTCTCAGAACCACACTGCCTCCAAAACCCATAACCACACTGCCTCCAATAACTGTACTGCCTCTCAAAACCACCACACTGGCTCCAACAAATATTACTGCCTCTCAGAACCAACTGCCTCTCAGAACCACACTGCCTCTCAGAACCACACTGCCTCCAAAACCCATAACCACACTGCCTCTCTGGGAGCCTCTCTGGGAACGACACTGCCTCTCTGGGAACCACACTGCCTCTCTGGGAACGACACTGCCTCTCTGGGAACGACACTGCCTCTCTGGGAACCACACTGCCTCTCTGGGAACCACACTGCCTCTCTGGGAACGACACTGCCTCTCTCTGGGAACGACACTGCCTCCCTGGGAACGACACTGCCTCCCTGGGAACGACACTGCCTCCCTGGGAACGACACTGCCTCCCTGGGAACGACACTGCCTCTCTCTGGGAACGACACTGCCTCTCTCTGGGAACGACACTGCCTCCCTGGGAACGACACTGCCTCCCTGGGAACGACACTGCCTCCCTGGGAACGACACTGCCTCTCTGGGAACGACACTGCCTCCCTGGGAACGACACTGCCTCTCTCTGGGAACGACACTGCCTCTCTGGGAACGACACTGCCTCTCTCTGGGAACGACACTGCCTCTCTCTGGGAACGACACTGCCTCTCTGGGAACGACACTGCCTCTCTCTGGGAACGACACTGCCTCTCTGGGAACGACACTGCCTCCCTGGGAACGACACTGCCTCTCTCTGGGAACGACACTGCCTCTCTCTGGGAACGACACTGCCTCTCTCTGGGAACGACACTGCCTCCCTGGGAACGACACTGCCTCTCTCTGGGAACGACACTGCCTCTCTCTGGGAACGACACTGCCTCTCTCTGGGAACGACACTGCCTCTCTCTGGGAACGACACTGCCTCTCTGGGAACCACACTGCCTCTCTGGGAACGACACTGCCTCTCTCTGGGAACGACACTGCCTCTCTCTGGGAACGACACTGCCTCTCTCTGGGAACGACACTGCCTCTCTCTGGGAACGACACTGCCTCTCTCTGGGAACGACACTGCCTCTCTCTGGGAACGACACTGCCTCCAATAACTGTACTGGCTCTCAAAACCACCACACTGGCTCCAACAAATATTACTGCCTCTCAGAACCAACTGCCTCTGAGAACCACACTGCCTCTCAGAACCACACTGCCTCCAAAACCCATAACCACACTGCCTCTCTGGGAGCCTCTCTGGGAACGACACTGCCTCTCTGGGAACCACACTGCCTCTCTGGGAACGACACTGCCTCTCTGGGAACGACACTGCCACTCTGGGAACCACACTGCCTCTCTGGGAACGACACTGCCTCTCTGGGAACGACACTGCCTCTCTGGGAACCACACTGCCTCTCTGGGAACCACACTGCCTCTCTGGGAACGACACTGCCTCTCTCTGGGAACGACACTGCCTCCCTGGGAACGACACTGCCTCCCTGGGAACGACACTGCCTACCTGGGAACGACACTGCCTCCCTGGGAACGACACTGCCTCTCTCTGGGAACGACACTGCCTCTCTCTGGGAACGACACTGCCTCCCTGGGAACGACACTGCCTCCCTGGGAACGACACTGCGAACGACACTGCCTCCCTGGGAACGACACTGCCTCTCTGGGAACGACACTGCCTCTCTCTGGGAACGACACTGCCTCCCTGGGAACGACACTGCCTCTCTGGGAACGACACTGCCTCTCTCTGGGAACGACACTGCCTCTCTGGGAACGACACTGCCTCTCTCTGGGAACGACACTGCCTCTCTGGGAACGACACTGCCTCCCTGGGAACGACACTGCCTCTCTCTGGGAACGACACTGCCTCTCTCTGGGAACGACACTGCCTCTCTGGGAACGACACTGCCTCTCTCTGGGAACGACACTGCCTCTCTCTGGGAACGACACTGCCTCTCTCTGGGAACGACACTGCCTCTCTGGGAACCACACTGCCTCTCTGGGAACGACACTGCCTCTCTCTGGGAACGACACTGCCTCTCTCTGGGAACGACACTGCCTCTCTCTGGGAACGACACTGCCTCTCTCTGGGAACGACACTGCCTCTCTCTGGGAACGACACTGCCTCTCTCTGGGAACGACACTGCCTCTCTGGGAACGACACTGCCTCTCTCTGGGAACGACACTGCCTCCCTGGGAACGACACTGCCTCTCTCTGGGAACGACACTGCCTCTCTGGGAACGACACTGCCTCTCTCTGGGAACGACACTGCCTCCCTGGGAATGACACTGCCTCTCTCTGGGAACGACACTGCCTCTCTCTGGGAACGACACTGCCTCTCTCTGGGAACGACACTGCCTCTCTGGGAACGACACTGCCTCTCTGGGAACGACACTGCCTCTCTCTGGGAACGACACTGCCTCTCTCTGGGAACGACACTGCCTCTCTCTGGGAACGACACTGCCTCTCTCTGGGAACGACACTGCCTCCCTGGGAACGACACTGCCTCTCTCTGGGAACGACACTGCCTCTCTCTGGGAACGACACTGCCTCTCTCTGGGAACGACACTGCCTCTCTCTGGGAACGACACTGCCTCTCTGGGAACCACACTGCCTCTCTGGGAACGACACTGCCTCTCTCTGGGAACGACACTGCCTCTCTCTGGGAACGACACTGCCTCTCTCTGGGAACGACACTGCCTCTCTCTGGGAACGACACTGCCTCTCTCTGGGAACGACACTGCCTCTCTCTGGGAACGACACTGCCTCTCTGGAACGACACTGCCTCCAATAACTGTACTGGCTCTCAAAACCACCACACTGGCTCCAACAAATATTACTGCCTCTCAGAACCAACTGCCTCTGAGAACCACACTGCCTCTCAGAACCACACTGCCTCCAAAACCCATAACCACACTGCCTCTCTGGGAGCCTCTCTGGGAACGACACTGCCTCTCTGGGAACCACACTGCCTCTCTGGGAACGACACTGCCTCTCTGGGAACGACACTGCCACTCTGGGAACCACACTGCCTCTCTGGGAACGACACTGCCTCTCTGGGAACCACACTGCCTCTCTGGGAACCACACTGCCTCTCTGGGAACGACACTGCCTCTCTCTGGGAACGACACTGCCTCCCTGGGAACGACACTGCCTCCCTGGGAACGACACTGCCTCCCTGGGAACGACACTGCCTCCCTGGGAACGACACTGCCTCTCTCTGGGAACGACACTGCCTCTCTCTGGGAACGACACTGCCTCCCTGGGAACGACACTGCCTCCCTGGGAACGACACTGCCTCCCTGGGAACGACACTGCCTCTCTGGGAACGACACTGCCTCCCTGGGAACGACACTGCCTCTCTCTGGGAACGACACTGCCTCCCTGGGAACGACACTGCCTCTCTGGGAACGACACTGCCTCTCTCTGGGAACGACACTGCCTCTCTGGGAACGACACTGCCTCTCTCTGGGAACGACACTGCCTCTCTGGGAACGACACTGCCTCCCTGGGAACGACACTGCCTCTCTCTGGGAACGACACTGCCTCTCTCTGGGAACGACACTGCCTCTCTCTGGGAACGACACTGCCTCCCTGGGAACGACACTGCCTCTCTCTGGGAACGACACTGCCTCCCTGGGAACGACACTGCCTCTCTCTGGGAACGACACTGCCTCTCTGGGAACGACACTGCCTCTCTCTGGGAACGACACTGCCTCTCTCTGGGAACGACACTGCCTCTCTCTGGGAACGACACTGCCTCTCTGGGAACCACACTGCCTCTCTGGGAACGACACTGCCTCTCTCTGGGAACGACACTGCCTCTCTCTGGGAACGACACTGCCTCCCTGGGAACGACACTGCCTCTCTCTGGGAACGACACTGCCTCTCTCTGGGAACGACACTGCCTCTCTCTGGGAACGACACTGCCTCTCTCTGGGAACGACACTGCCTCTCTCTGGGAACGACACTGCCTCTCTCTGGGAACGACACTGCCTCTCTGGGAACGACACTGCCTCTCTGGGAACGACACTGCCTCTCTCTGGGAACGACACTGCCTCCCTGGGAACGACACTGCCTCTCTCTGGGAACGACACTGCCTCTCTGGGAACGACACTGCCTCTCTCTGGGAACGACACTGCCTCCCTGGGAATGACACTGCCTCTCTCTGGGAACGACACTGCCTCTCTCTGGGAACGACACTGCCTCTCTCTGGGAACGACACTGCCTCTCTGGGAACGACACTGCCTCTCTGGGAACGACACTGCCTCTCTCTGGGAACGACACTGCCTCTCTCTGGGAACGACACTGCCTCCCTGGGAACGACACTGCCTCTCTCTGGGAACGACACTGCCTCTCTGGGAACGACACTGCCTCTCTCTGGGAACGACACTGCCTCTCTGGGAACGACACTGCCTCTCTGGGAACGACACTGCCTCTCTCTGGGAACGACACTGCCTCTCTGGGAACGACACTGCCTCTCTCTGGGAACGACACTGCCTCTCTGGGAACGACACTGCCTCTCTCTGGGAACGACACTGCCTCTCTCTGGGAACGACACTGCCTCTCTGGGAACGACACTGCCTCTCTCTGGGAACGACACTGCCTCTCTCTGGGAACGACACTGCCTCTCTCTGGGAACGACACTGCCTCTCTCTGGGAACGACACTGCCTCTCTGGGAACGACACTGCCTCTCTGGGAACCACACTGCCTCTCTGGGAACGACACTGCCTCTCTGGGAACGACACTGCCACTCTGGGAACCACACTGCCTCTCTGGGAACGACACTGCCTCTCTGGGAACGACACTGCCTCTCTGGGAACCACACTGCCTCTCTGGGAACCACACTGCCTCTCTGGGAACGACACTGCCTCTCTCTGGGAACGACACTGCCTCCCTGGGAACGACACTGCCTCCCTGGGAACGACACTGCCTCCCTGGGAACGACACTGCCTCCCTGGGAACGACACTGCCTCTCTCTGGGAACGACACTGCCTCTCTCTGGGAACGACACTGCCTCCCTGGGAACGACACTGCCTCCCTGGGAACGACACTGCGAACGACACTGCCTCCCTGGGAACGACACTGCCTCTCTGGGAACGACACTGCCTCTCTCTGGGAACGACACTGCCTCCCTGGGAACGACACTGCCTCTCTGGGAACGACACTGCCTCTCTCTGGGAACGACACTGCCTCTCTGGGAACGACACTGCCTCTCTCTGGGAACGACACTGCCTCTCTGGGAACGACACTGCCTCCCTGGGAACGACACTGCCTCTCTCTGGGAACGACACTGCCTCTCTCTGGGAACGACACTGCCTCTCTGGGAACGACACTGCCTCTCTCTGGGAACGACACTGCCTCTCTCTGGGAACGACACTGCCTCTCTCTGGGAACGACACTGCCTCTCTGGGAACCACACTGCCTCTCTGGGAACGACACTGCCTCTCTCTGGGAACGACACTGCCTCTCTCTGGGAACGACACTGCCTCTCTCTGGGAACGACACTGCCTCTCTCTGGGAACGACACTGCCTCTCTCTGGGAACGACACTGCCTCTCTCTGGGAACGACACTGCCTCTCTGGGAACGACACTGCCTCTCTCTGGGAACGACACTGCCTCCCTGGGAACGACACTGCCTCTCTCTGGGAACGACACTGCCTCTCTGGGAACGACACTGCCTCTCTCTGGGAACGACACTGCCTCCCTGGGAATGACACTGCCTCTCTCTGGGAACGACACTGCCTCTCTCTGGGAACGACACTGCCTCTCTCTGGGAACGACACTGCCTCTCTGGGAACGACACTGCCTCTCTGGGAACGACACTGCCTCTCTCTGGGAACGACACTGCCTCTCTCTGGGAACGACACTGCCTCTCTCTGGGAACGACACTGCCTCTCTCTGGGAACGACACTGCCTCCCTGGGAACGACACTGCCTCTCTCTGGAACGACACTGCCTCTCTCTGGGAACGACACTGCCTCTCTCTGGGAACGACACTGCCTCTCTCTGGGAACGACACTGCCTCTCTGGGAACCACACTGCCTCTCTGGGAACGACACTGCCTCTCTCTGGGAACGACACTGCCTCTCTCTGGGAACGACACTGCCTCTCTCTGGGAACGACACTGCCTCTCTCTGGGAACGACACTGCCTCTCTCTGGGAACGACACTGCCTCTCTCTGGGAACGACACTGCCTCTCTGGGAACGACACTGCCTCCAATAACTGTACTGGCTCTCAAAACCACCACACTGGCTCCAACAAATATTACTGCCTCTCAGAACCAACTGCCTCTGAGAACCACACTGCCTCTCAGAACCACACTGCCTCCAAAACCCATAACCACACTGCCTCTCTGGGAGCCTCTCTGGGAACGACACTGCCTCTCTGGGAACCACACTGCCTCTCTGGGAACGACACTGCCTCTCTGGGAACGACACTGCCACTCTGGGAACCACACTGCCTCTCTGGGAACGACACTGCCTCTCTGGGAACCACACTGCCTCTCTGGGAACCACACTGCCTCTCTGGGAACGACACTGCCTCTCTCTGGGAACGACACTGCCTCCCTGGGAACGACACTGCCTCCCTGGGAACGACACTGCCTCCCTGGGAACGACACTGCCTCCCTGGGAACGACACTGCCTCTCTCTGGGAACGACACTGCCTCTCTCTGGGAACGACACTGCCTCCTTGGGAACGACACTGCCTCCCTGGGAACGACACTGCCTCCCTGGGAACGACACTGCCTCTCTGGGAACGACACTGCCTCCCTGGGAACGACACTGCCTCTCTCTGGGAACGACACTGCCTCCCTGGGAACGACACTGCCTCTCTGGGAACGACACTGCCTCTCTCTGGGAACGACACTGCCTCTCTGGGAACGACACTGCCTCTCTCTGGGAACGACACTGCCTCTCTGGGAACGACACTGCCTCCCTGGGAACGACACTGCCTCTCTCTGGGAACGACACTGCCTCTCTCTGGGAACGACACTGCCTCCCTGGGAACGACACTGCCTCTCTCTGGGAACGACACTGCCTCCCTGGGAACGACACTGCCTCTCTCTGGGAACGACACTGCCTCTCTGGGAACGACACTGCCTCTCTCTGGGAACGACACTGCCTCTCTCTGGGAACGACACTGCCTCTCTCTGGGAACGACACTGCCTCTCTGGGAACCACACTGCCTCTCTGGGAACGACACTGCCTCTCTCTGGGAACGACACTGCCTCTCTCTGGGAACGACACTGCCTCCCTGGGAACGACACTGCCTCTCTCTGGGAACGACACTGCCTCTCTCTGGGAACGACACTGCCTCTCTCTGGGAACGACACTGCCTCTCTCTGGGAACGACACTGCCTCTCTCTGGGAACGACACTGCCTCTCTGGGAACGACACTGCCTCTCTCTGGGAACGACACTGCCTCCCTGGGAACGACACTGCCTCTCTCTGGGAACGACACTGCCTCTCTGGGAACGACACTGCCTCTCTCTGGGAACGACACTGCCTCCCTGGGAATGACACTGCCTCTCTCTGGGAACGACACTGCCTCTCTCTGGGAACGACACTGCCTCTCTCTGGGAACGACACTGCCTCTCTGGGAACGACACTGCCTCTCTGGGAACGACACTGCCTCTCTCTGGGAACGACACTGCCTCTCTCTGGGAACGACACTGCCTCCCTGGGAACGACACTGCCTCTCTCTGGGAACGACACTGCCTCTCTGGGAACGACACTGCCTCTCTCTGGGAACGACACTGCCTCTCTGGGAACGACACTGCCTCTCTGGGAACGACACTGCCTCTCTGGGAACGACACTGCCTCTCTCTGGGAACGACACTGCCTCTCTGGGAACGACACTGCCTCTCTCTGGGAACGACACTGCCTCTCTGGGAACGACACTGCCTCTCTCTGGGAACGACACTGCCTCTCTCTGGGAACGACACTGCCTCTCTGGGAACGACACTGCCTCTCTCTGGGAACGACACTGCCTCTCTCTGGGAACGACACTGCCTCTCTCTGGGAACGACACTGCCTCTCTCTGGGAACGACACTGCCTCTCTGGGAACGACACTGCCTCTCTGGGAACGACACTGCCTCTCTCTGGGAACGACACTGCCTCTCTCTGGGAACGACACTGCCTCTCTGGGAACGACACTGCCTCTCTGGGAACGACACTGCCTCTCTCTGGGAACGACACTGCCTCTCTCTGGGAACGACACTGCCTCTCTGGAAACGACACTGCCTCTCTCTGGGAACGACACTGCCTCTCTCTGGGAACGACACTGCCTCCCTGGGAATGACACTGCCTCTCTCTGGGAACGACACTGCCTCTCTCTGGGAACGACACTGCCTCTCTCTGGGAACGACACTGCCTCCCTGGGAATGACACTGCCTCTCTCTGGAAACGACACTGCCTCTCTCTGGGAACGACACTGCCTCTCTCTGGGAACGACACTGCCTCTCTCTGGGAACGACACTGCCTCCCTGGGAATGACACTGCCTCTCTCTGGGAATGACACTGCCTCTCTCTGGGAACGACACTGCCTCTCTGGGAACCACACTGCCTCTCTCTGGGAACGACACTGCCTCTCTGGGAACCACACTGCACTGTCACTGCATTAATAAAATAAAATAAAAATTATTCATTCCACATGTAAAGCAACACTGTCTTATTTTACTTATTTATTAAACACAAGATGTGTAACATTGTGTCACAATAAATCGAAAAAATGCGAAATAATAATAAAAAAAAACGCAAATTTGAGGTAATAGTTCACACAAAGTATGACCAAAGACCAAACCACGAGAGCCATACAAATATGTTTTCTACAGTTTAGAGTCTCAAGATTTTTTTCCACAAAAAAATAAAAATATATACTAAGCACCAAAATGGTTTAACACTGATAATAATAATAACCATTATTAATAATAACGGAGTACATATAACAATTGATAATATTAGAAAGATTTCTAATATGAAGGATCATGTGACACTGAATACTGGAGTAATGATGCTGAAAATTCAGCTTTGATCACAGGAATAAAATCTTCAAATATATTAATATAGAAAATAGTTCTTTCAAATTGTAATAATATATTTTACAATATTTTTTTATTATATTTTTGATTAACCCTAAAAGCGTATCCTGGACAAATGTGGGCAAAATAGTTTTGATTTATTTTTTAAAAAATACTTCCCTTGATCTGAGCGGTACAAGACTTGGCTATTTTTCCTAAGTTTGCCTCCTGAACACACACATTTTTTTTTTTATAGAAAATATGGCCCTTTTTGAAGTAAATAAATTCAAAAATACCCCCAAAATAAAAAAAAAACACCATGTGTTCGACAAAACTTTATCGAAGACAGTGATAACATTTATAATAAATAAAAATTAGGATCACACCCGAGTCCTCTGTGCCCACATTTGTCCACAATTACAGGATAAAAGGCTATAAAAGTGACGGGTTGAGTGCTACATAAATGCAGCCACAGTCAATGTATGACTAAAATGACTACTTTCACAATATTTTTATACTCAAAATATTTTTTGTAACGGTAACGATCCAAAAATTAAGTCTTTATTATTATTAATTTAATTAAATGAGCCTACAATGGGCTGAATTGCATCAAATTATTGCATGGAATGTTTTGGAAGCTAATTTAAAAAAATGCAATTGTCTTCAGAAGTCTTGGAATACACATACAGACCTTCATGGAGTTTTTGAAGCTTAAAAGTGTGAATGAATTACCATCCAGTAGTGTTGGGCTGAGAAAATCAGCTTAGGGTATTTCTGCTAAATATCTCCTTTTGGATTTCAAGGTTTAAAGAAAATAATACAGGCTTTGGAAGGACCAGTGGACAAGTAAATGCCAAAGAATCAGTCACATGACCTTTGGTCTCTTATACAGTGTTTCTCAAAGCACATGCAGGCACACATTCAGACACATGCTAAGCACATAAATGTGATGTTTGGCACATGGATGGACTGCGGCACAGCTGGGGGTGAAGGAACAGAATCAGACAGCATCATTACACATAGTGACACTCGGCCAGCAGATGTCCCTGCGGTCAGATGTGTCCGTACAGTCCCCTGCCGGCAGCTACAGAGTTATTATATAACACCAGACTAAACTGACAATGACAGATCATGACAAAGTGCTTGTGTCTGCATTGGGTGACTCTAAAAAAAACACCGCTGACCACTGATCTATGGCTGGGTGGCAAACATCAGACACATCATCTTCACCACTTATCAACCTGAGTTACCCATATCATTTCTGTCTGTTTCTATTGCAATTATTGTAGTAATGCTGAATTATAAGGCACTTTTTGCATTGTTTATGAAACTTGAAAAGATCATGGAACATCTTTAACTCGTCTCATTTTTTTGTTCTGTAATTAAGATAAGATAACTGTTTTTTTGTCAATAGGCTCCAACATTTTCAAAATATCTTATTTTTTGTTGCGCAGAAGAAAAAGGAACAACATGAGGGTAAGTAAATTATGACAAGACTTTCATTTTTGGATGGAGTAACCCTGTAAGTGGGAATATATCACGCTCTTCGATTAGAGAAAACAAGAGTTAGTATAAATAAATACTCACCCAGGCATGGTGTATTCAGTGCCATGACTCCATAATAAGAGAAAGGACCGGCCTCAAACTTCATATTCTCGTTTCCAGCCTCTACTTCCACTCGACCCTGAAGGATAGAAGTGGGTTTAATAGTTAAAGTGCCCCTATTATGCTTTTCGGATATTACCTTTTATACAACGTGTAATACAGCTGTTTGTGAATGTAAAAGGTTTGCATAGTTTTAAAGATCAAAGTGCACAGCAAATAAAGTTATATTCTCCTAAAAGAAAGAATCGATTCTGAACTGCTGAAACGAGTCGTCAGTAATTCCAGTCTCACTTCCTGTTACAAACCTACACAACAATGAAACAAATTTGGATAAGGCCAGCCTATGCTCTTCATTGGCTGCCCGCGAACAGCGTCTTCTTTGCCCCGCCCTGGAAGCGTTTGGTTCGTGTTGTGGTCATGTAGAAAAGACGCTGATTTCTGTGCTGTGAAAGCAAATCCACTTTGCAAGATTTCCAAATGATGACGACTCATGCTGGAATTTAATTCAGCGATGGTAATGGGCTTTTCGTTTGAGACACACAATGTAGGCGGTAAACCAATCACAACAGACTGGGCCATCTGACCAATTAGAGTAGAGTAGACCAATCACAACAGACCGGACCATCTGACCAATCAGAGTAGAGTAGACCAATCACAACAGACTGGGCCATCTGACCAATCAGAGTAGAGTAGACCAATCACAACAGACTGGGTCATCTGACCAATCAGAGCAGAGTAGACCAATCATGACAGACTGGGCCATCTGACCAATCAGAGTAGAGTAGACCAATCACAACAGACTGGGTCATCTGACCAATCAGAGCCGAGTAGACCAATCACAACAGACTGGGCCATCTGACCAATCAGAGTAGAGTAGACCAATCACAACAGACTGGGTCATCTGACCAATCAGAGCCGAGTAGACCAATCACAACAGACTGGGTCATCTGACCAACCAGAGCAGAGTAGACCAATCACAACAGACTGGGCCATTTGACCAATCAGAGCTGAGTAGACCAATCACAACAGACTGGGCCATTTGACCAATCAGAGCCGAGTAGACCAATCACAACAGACTGGGTCATCTGACCAACCAGAGCAGAGTAGACCAATCACAACAGACTGGGCCGCCTGACCAATCAGAGCAGAGTAGACCAATCACAGCAGACTGGGTCATCTGACCAATCAGAGTAGAGTAGACCAATCACAACAGACTGGGTCATCTGACCAATCAGAGCTGAGTAGACCAATCACAACAGACTGGGCCATTTGACCAATCAGAGCCGAGTAGACCAATCACAACAGACTGGGTCATCTGACCAACCAGAGCAGAGTAGACCAATCACAACAGACTGGGCCGCCTGACCAATCAGAGCAGAGTAGACCAATCACAACAGACTGGGCCATCTGACCAATCAGAGTAGAGTAGACCAATCACAACAGACTGGGTCATCTGACCAATCAGAGCCGAGTAGACCAATCACAACAGACTGGGTCATCTGACCAACCAGAGCAGAGTAGACCAATCACAACAGACTGGGCCGCCTGACCAACCAGAGCAGAGTAGACCAATCACAGCAGACTGGGTCATCTGACCAATCAGAGTAGAGTAGACCAATCACAACAGACTGGGTCATCGGACCAATCAGAGTAGAGTAGACCAATCACAACAGACTGGGTCATCTGACCAACCAGAGCAGAGTAGACCAATCACAACAGACTGGGCCGCCTGACCAATCAGAACAGAGTAGACCAATCACAGCAGACTGGGCCATCTGACCAATCAGAGCTGAGTAGACCAATCACAGCAGACTGGGTCATCTGACCAATCAGAGCAGAGTAGCTCTTGGAAAAGAAGGGTTTAGAGAGCAAATCCTTTTTCAAACCATTTTCAGGCTCTTAAAGAAATCAGCTGACGTGTATTAGATATCATGAGAAAATATGATGTGTTTTCTGACCAGTTCAGTTCAATAACTGTGCAAAGTGTTTTAATTATGAAATGAGTTCAAATAAACTATAAAGCAGCTCTGGAAAAAAAATCAGTTCTTATCCAATAATGTCAATGCAGTCAAATCAATCAGTGCTGACAATCATAAAGATACAAGTTACAACCACATAAATAAAAAACTGCTTGATATCAAAACTAATATGAAATAAATAAATTGGCAATAAAAAGCTTAGTGTGATTCTGAAACCTAAAATCCTCAAGAACCCCCACTGGTGTTCTTAAACCATTAAACAGCGATTTTAAAAACACTCATGTCAAACGCAACCTATTTTGAAACCTTAACCGGCGGCTTCCTTGAAGAACAACCAGTTGCGTCTCCATAATTAAAGACAGAATGACACAAAAGCCAAACTAAACTCCCAGAAGGACGGTGAGGTTGGTACATTTAACACTTTGAAGCCAGGGCATACGTCATGTGCGAAACCACATTTGAGACGACACACCAATTCTCCAAACTCTCAGGCGTCATATTTGCCCCGTTTTCTGGAGTACCAACCATTCCTTTCATTCTCAGAAAAACGTTACCAGATCTGTGGCGCTCGGATTGCATGAGCACGGATCCTGTCACTCTATCTGAGCCTCCTCTGCTCTGGTATCTATATTCAGGTGGACACTAAACACAAACAGAGCCAGACTACACTTTGTGCTTCAACAAATAAGAGCCAAACCAACTTTCATCAAACAAAACAAAACTACAACTACTACTATACAAATCTCTACATTTACACTCTACAATGATACACTATCATTCAATGAAATTAATCATTTATTCAGCAAGAACACATTATATTGATCAAAAGTAACAGACATTCAAAATGAAAGCATAAAAAACAATGTTTCATGGTTTCCACAAAAATATTAAGCAGCACATCTGTTTTCATGTCTGAGAATATAATAAGAAATGTTTCATGAGCAGCAAATCATCATATTAGAGTGAAGGATCATGTGACACTGAAGACTGGAGTAACGCATCACAGGAATAAATTACATTTCACAATATATTCAAACAGAAAAGTTTTTAAATTATAATAGTAGTTCACAATATTATGTTTTACTGCATTTTTAGTCAAATCAATGCAGTCTTGGTTGAGCATAAGAAACATTTTTACTAACAATTTAATTAATTGATTCCAATTCTAATTCATTAACATTAGGTATTATAAAGCAATATACACCATTTTATAATATAGGTTATCTAGAACGTGCAAAGGTAAAATAATTATTTAATGAATTATGCATGAACATTAATTATCAATGAGCAATGGTATATTTATTAATTAACCTACATTACTAAATGTGTAAATGCTAAACATGTTTGTTGTTTATGTTAACATTAATGTAAATTAATGTCTGCGCCCTTGACACACTTCCCACATCTTTTTTCAAAAGTGTGTTAAACTGTTTAGAAGCAGATCTCCTAGAAGTGGTAAATGCCTCACTTCGCTCTGGGAGTTTTCCGAACTCCCTGAAAACTGCAGTTGTCAAGCCCCTCCTGAAAAAGAGCAATCTGGATAAGACCATCTTGAGCAATTATAGACCGATCTCAAATCTTCCTTTCATAGGCAAGATCATTGAAAATGTTGTCTTCAATCAGCTGAACAAATTTTTAAGCTTAAATTGATATTTTGACAATTTTCAATCTGGTTTCCGATCGCGTCACAGCACGGAGACAGCTCTCATAAAGATAATAAACGATATTCGCTTAAATACTGATACAGGCAAATTATCCGTGTTGGTACTACTCGACCTCAGTGCTGCATTTGACACTGTTGATCACGACATACTTCTTGACAGGCTGGAAAACTGGGTGGGGCTTTCTGGGATAGTCCTAAAATGGTTCAGGTCATACTTAGAAGGGAGAGGTTATTTTGTGAGTATGGGAGAACATAAGTCTGAGTGGACATCCATGACTTGCGGAGTCCCTCAGGGCTCGATTCTTGGGCCACTCCTATTCAACCTGTATATGCTCCCAATGAGCCAAATAATGAAAAAGAACCAAATCGCTTACCACAGCTATGCAGACGACACACAGCTCTACTTAGCCCTATCGCCAAACGACTACAGCCCCATTGACTTCCTGTGCCAATGTATTGATGAAGTAAACGGTTGGATGCGTCAAAACTTTCTGCAGTTAAACAAAGACAAAACTGAAGTTATTGCGTTTGGAAACAAAGATGAAGTTCTCATGGTGAATGCATACCTAACAACTAAAAATCAAGTCAGGAATCTTGGTGTGTCTCTAGAGTCAGACCTTAGTTTCAATAGTCATGTCAAAGCAATAACTAAATCAGCATACTATCATCTGAAAAATATTTCAAGAATTAGATGCTTTGTTTCCAGTCAAGACTTAGAGAAACTTGTGCATGCTTTCATCACCAGCAGGGTGGATTACTGTAATGGCCTCCTCACTGGCCTTCCCAAAAAGACCATAAGACAGTTGCAGCTCATACAGAATGCTGCTGCCAGAAAATATGAACACATCACACCAGTCCTCAGGTCTTTACACTGGCTGCCAGTTACATTTAGGATTGATTTTAAAGTATTATTACTGGTATATAAATCATTTAATGGGTTAGGACCTCAATATATTGCAGATATGCTCACTGAATATAAACCCAACAGATCACTCAGATCATTAGGATCACATCAGCTAGAAATACCAAGGGTTCACTCTAAGCATGGAGAGTCTGCTTTTAGCCATTATGGCAGCCGCAGCTGGAACCAGCTTCCAGAAGAGATCAGGTGTGCTCCTACAGTAATCACATTCAAATCCAGACTCAAAACACATCTGTTTAGCTGTGCATTTACTGAATGAGCACTGTGCCACTGTTCGTCCGACTCTTACTGCACTTCATTTTATTTTAAATGGTTTTAATTTACTGTATTTTATTTTTATCATAATTTTTATTTTTCATTATTTCTTATTTTTTATTCTAAACTGTTTTAATTATTCTGATTTCTTTTGATTATTTTAATTTCTTCTATGTAAAGCACTTTGAATTGCCATTGTGTATGAAATGTGCTATATAAATAAACTTGCCTTGCCTAAATGCCTTCTTGTACCAACAAATCATCACTCATTGATTACTAAAACGTAAAAAAAAAATCCTGAACTACTAAAATAATAATAAATTATTCATACATTCAATACATTTTATACATTTAAATTAAAGTATGAATATATTTTTTATTTTCAAATAATTTAATTAAACAGGGTTAGTAACTAGTTTTTACCCAGTTATTGTACATATTATAATAATTACATAGTATGTACATACATTGGGAACAGGAGTGTAAAATAAAGTGCTACCAGTTTATTTAATTAATCTTATATAATTCATTTGATAATTTTGAACTTTTATTTGAACTATTATATGTGAAATTTTTTAAAACTCCATTAAACAGGCCGATTCAGTCAGTAAATTGGCAGATGAGAGGAGTTTGGTGAATTTAAGCAGACGTGCGGCTTGATGGCCAGTGTGACATAACGCTCCATGACACATGGCGTTCATGCTCCGTATGACATTGCGCCGCGGGGATGATTACGACTGTGATAAACACGGTCACACTGACGTTCTGAAAGGGTTAACCTTGTCCTGGCTGACCGCCCGTTGAGAACACAGCAAATCCAGGATGTGATTTACTGATCCCGAGGGGGGCCCGTGCGCCACGTCAACCCTGTGACCCGACACGGCTCGCCCTGCCTTGACCATCTTCAAACTTACTAAGTAAGCACAGATATTCATTCAGATGAAAGTGTGCATAAGGTCGCGCTAATATGATGATCCCCGTATGAGTTCACATACAATATCTATATATAACATGTGACTGCTGTCGCATGGACATCCAAGAGTCTTTCCATCAATCTCACATCTGATTGGACTGTTTTATAAAACAGGGCCATGGACAGCTTTGATTGGTTATGTATACGATTGTGTGTGTGTGAGCTGGCAGAAAGAGGGTGGGATTAGAGCTGCTATGCTCAGGATCCCTTTCTTATGTAAGAGGGATCAATTAGTGAAGGACAGGCCTGACCGATGCTGGCCTCTTCTGGCTAAACCAACAGCGAGGTCACAGACGCTCCGAACAGACCAGGACGCCTCAACTGAGGGAAACAAATGAGACACCATGTACACACCGAGCACAAAAGAGCTTGCAAATGTTAACAAGCATCACTTTTACTATTGCTCCAACTTCAAATATCTACTCCTGAGTAATTCATGAATTACCTCTGTGTGTCATTCATCCTGTGCTGTAAGTGCTACGGGCAAGAACGCCACCTCAAAATTGTGCAGAGAGGTGTGCTGTTACTTCTCCAAGTGATCCGACTTGTGATTTTGGCTCGGCAACAACAAAACAGACTTAAAGGAGTTGTTCACTTTTAAAGGGTTAGTTCACCCAAAAATTAAAATTAAGTCATTTATTACTCACCCCCATGCTGTTCCAACCCCGTAAGACCTTCGTTCATCTTCGGAACACAAATAAAGATATTTTTGATTGAATCTGAGAGCTGGATCAGTCCTAGATAGACTGCCTAAGGGACTGGCTCTTGACGGCCCATAAAGTCATTAAAGAAAAGGTTTAAATATTCCATGTGCCTACAGCGGCTCAATTATAAGTTTATCAAGCGACGAGACTACTTTATGTGCGAAGAACTGAGACGAGGACGTTCTTCTTCGACCACTTTTTGTTACCGGCTGCCTTTAACCGCTTAGGAGTTTTACCGCCACCTACTGTATATAAGATGATGTGCTGATATAGCTGGAAGCGCAAAACTTTCTGTTTACAAGCAGAGGAAGATGCGCGCTGTACATACGCTTTTCAATTAGCGTATTTTCCGCACTATAAGGTGCACTTAAAAGCCTTTAATCTTCTCAAAAAACGAGCTCTTGACGGCCCATAAAGTCATTAAAGAAAAGGTTTAAATATTCCATGTGCCTACAGCGGCTCAATTATAAGTTTATCAAGCGACGAGACTACTTTTTGTGCGAAAAAAACATAAATAACGACTTTATTCCACTATTCCATTACTTCCTTATGGGTGCATGCGCGAGAACTGAGACGAGGACGTTCTCATTCGTCTACTTCTTGTTACCGGCTGCTTACCGCTTAGGAGTCTTACCGCCACCTACCGTATAAAATTATGATCCATATATATGGCGCTCCGGATTATAAGGAACACTGTCGTTTTTTGAGAAGATTAAAGGCTTTTAAGTGCACCTTATAGTGCGGAAAATACGCTAATTGAAAAGCGTATGTACAGCGCGCATCTTCCTCTGCTTGTAAACAGAAAGTTTTGCGCTTCCAGCTATATCAGCACATCATCTTATATACAGTAGGTGGCGGTAAAACTCCTAAGCGGTTAAAGGCAGCCGGTAACAAAAAGTGGTCGAAGAAGAACGTCCTCGTCTCAGTTCTTCGCACATAAAGTAGTCTCGTCGCTTGATAAACTTATAATTGAGCCGCTGTAGGCACATGGAATATTTAAACCTTTTCTTTAATGACTTTATGGGCCGTCAAGAGCCAGTCCCTTAGGCAGTCTATCTAGGACTGATCCAGCTCTCAGATTCAATCAAAAATATCTTTATTTGTGTTCTGAAGATGAACGAAGGTCTTACGGGGTTGGAAATGCATGGGGGTGAGTAATAAATGACTTAATTTTCATTTTTGGGTGAACTAACCCTTTAAAAAAAAAAACATTTGCTGATAATTTACTCACCCCCATGTTTTTGATGAAAACATTCCAGGATTTTCTCCATATAATGGACTTCAATGGGAACCAAACGGTTCAAGGTCCAAATGAGAGTTTCAGTGCAAACTGTTCAAAAGGCTTTAAACGACACCAGACGATAAAATAAGGGTCTTATCTAGGACCCTTAGAGTCATGACTCGGAAAAGATGTTCATTTTGATGACCGAGTTTGAACAGGAGAGTCACGAACAAGCATCACAGAACAGAGCATGTGTGCTTATAAAACTTAAACTTTGTTATTTATTTTTTAAATGAGCGATCGTTTCGCTAGATAAGACCCTTAGGCATAGCAAGACCTTAACAACCACATACCAATACCTTTAATACCATCTACAATTTAGCCTGCTCTAAGTAGCTAGACTTGTTCTATAATGCTTTAGCAACCACCTAAAACACCCTAGCAACCACATAGCAATGCCCTGCTCACAACATCCCAGTAAGTTTTGCACAGGCAAGCAAGCATCACTCATATTTTCCTAAAAAAAATCCAGTTTATTTTGGGATGCATCTAATCCTGTAAGTACAAAGAATTCTGACAGGCAGAGAGAGATATTTGTGGATGGTTGTACAGCTGACGTCCCTGGAGCAATGTCATGGGGACTCCACAAGGTGAAATGGTGATGAATTACATGGGATGCAATCGGGTGAATCACATGGTACCAGCCAAGGGGAACAGGCAACTTCTCTGACCTTTTCTCCCTCTCTCAAACCGTCCAACAAACCAAACCATCTCTCAAAACAAACTCTAATGCAATAAAACGCTAAGTTTTATAATCTATGAGTAGGGCTGGGCAACCATTAATCACGATTAATCGCATCCAAAATAAAAGTTTGTGTTTACATACTATATGTGTGTGTACGGTGTATAATTATTTTGTATATACTGTAAAAATTCATACACATGCATGTATATATTTAAGAAAAATGTGTTATTAATACATAAAATATTAATATTTAATATAAATTATGAATAAATGATTATACATGCAAATATTTCTTAAATATATACCATGCATGTGTGTGTATTTATATATCTAAAATAATTATACACACCACACTCACATATATTATGTTAACACAAACTTTTATTTTGAATGTGATTAATCGCGATTAATCGATGCCCAGCCCTATCTATGAGGGAGTGTTTGTCTTGAATAGAAATGAATAACGCAATTCAGTAGGTCAGTACAAAGCAATAGTAATAATGATATTTGGATTAGCAAGCCTCACTAACAGGAGACTGATTATTGAAGGAAGTAGCACACTTTCTGTAGGGCTGTCAAACGATTAATCGCGATTAATCGCATCCAAAATAAAAGTTTGTGTTTACATAATATATGTGGGTGCACTGTGTATAATTATTTTGTGTATATATATGAAGAGTTCAGATGCAAAAGCCTCTAAATGCCATTTGAAATTTTCTTCTTTAATGATGATTTTTATCAAACTTGTATATTTAAGTTCAGTAATTTCACTTAAATAACAATTAATAGGTAATTATCATTGCCATTTAAGTGAAATCACTGAACTTAAATATACAAGCTTGATCAAAATTATCATTCTAGAAGAAAATTTCAAATGGTACTTAAAGGCTTTTGCATCTGAACTCTTCATATATATATATATATAAATACACACACTTGCATGTATATTTAAGATTTTTTATTTATATATTATTATATATAAATTATATATAAATCTATATACAGTATATACATGAAAATATTTCTTAAATATATACAAGCATGTCTGTGTATTTATATATATAAAATAATTATACACAGTGCACCCACATATATTATGTAAACACAAACTATTATTTTTGGATGCGATTAATCGCGATTAATCGTTTGACAGCCCTAGTTTTGATTTAAATGCACTTTTTTTAACTAACCTAAATATTGAATAAACACACACGCAGTGTAGATATATTAATGGTCATCAAGTCTACAGAGCTTTCTGCTGAACTGTCATTGCAGACCTACCGATCAGTTTCACTCACCTGAAGGATGAGGATGAAGTAGTCGACAGGTTTTCCACGTTGATATAAATGGTGCAGAGGCGAGTGCTTGTCGCTCTCGTTGAACTTGATCTCCTGAATGACATCCGGATGCCTGAGGATTCGCAGTAAGACCTTGTCTTTGATCTGGAGTGGACTGAAAATGCTCACCTCTATGGAAAGAAGGTTAAACCAAAATGACCAGTTATTTGCAAAAAAGTAAAAGCTCAAAGAGTGAGAAGAGAATCAGTGTCTTATAGACGCCACGGCTCACCAGTAGCGAGGAAACGATGCGCTGCTAGCATTAGTTGCGGGGATATCTTGACTTTAGATTCGCTCTCATGTTTGAAAGCGGAAAAGTCCCTCTTGTTCTTGTTGGGATCCACTTTCTTTTTGTTACGATTGTCAGCTAGCAGACCAAAAAAAAAAATCAATCACTCAACCAATCACTCATCTTGTTTCCCAAAAGCATATTACGCCTAAGTTGATCATAGAAGCCATTGGCACCAATTGTTTCTACAATCTACTTACGATGCTTTTGGAAAATAAAGTCCAGGTCAATAAATTAATAATTGAACCAATTAGATTCAGATGCATTAACCCTCTGTTGCTCCTCACACTCATACTCCTTCCGGTCAAAAGTGACCGAACTTTCTTTTTCAGTAAAATCTATGTAATATTTTTTTGTTCAAAAATATTTTGTATTTGAGGGAATTTTATGGTACTAAGTAATATTTATGAAATAATTATGATCAATTTGTTTCCACAATTTGTACAATTCAATGAATAAATTTATTTTTCACAAATATTTTTAAAGTAACCTCTTTATTGCTGTGTTTTTTTTCTGCATCGTGACTGATTTGTAGATTTTTGTCATTTTAAATGTTTTTTTTTTATTTCCTATTCATTTCTATGTTGGTCATTTTTATCCGCTAGAAGTACAAGTGTGACTATTTTTAGGACGATTTTTTCGCCCCTTGTGTTAACATAGCAAGTGTCCCACCTAGGGCTGTGTAACGATTAATCGCATCCAAAACAAAAGTTTGTGTTTACATGATATATGTGTGTATAGTCTGTATAATTATTTTGTATATATAAATACACGCATGTATATATTTAAGAAAAATGTGTATCAAAGATTTATATTTATGTATAAAATTAATTTTGTATAAACATATATACATGCAAATATTTCTTAAATATATACAAGCATGTGTGTGTATTTATATATACAAAATAATTATACACACTACACAAACGTATATTATGTGAACACAAACTTTTATTTTGGATGCGATTAATCGCGATTAATCGTTTCACAGCCCTAGTCCCACAATACTTATTAAACCAAATTTACAATCAAAAGTGACCGAAAAGCATCAGAAGGTTTTAAAACTCTCATGAAACATGAAAACTGAGAAAACAAATCACTATCTTGAACATACTGTAGAGATCAGACTCGTCCAGGATCTCAGATTTGATGATCTCCTCAATAACGTCCTCCAGCGTGACCAGCCCCAGAACCTCGTAGAACGGATCTCCTTCGCCCTCACTATTCACCTTCTGAACGATGGCCAGGTGGGATTTACCTGTGAACAAAAATAAATAGAAAAACTAAATTAAATGCACTTAGTATTCTAATTGCAATCAGAATGGCTGTTTAATAGTTCCTTAACCCTTAAAGGGTTAGTTCACCCAAAAATGAAAATTAAGTCATTAATTACTCACCCCCATGCTGTACCAACCCCGTAAGACCTTCGTTCGTCTTCGGAAAACAAATGAAGATATTTTTGATTAAATTTGAGAGCTGTATAACTACCACATTGGCTCCTAAAGGACTGCCTCTTGACGGCCCAGAAAGTCAATGAAGAAAATGTTTAAATATCCCATGTGACTACAGTGGCTCAACTATATGTTTATCAAGCGACGCGAATACTTTTTGTGCGAAAAAACAAACAAAAATAAAGAGTTCATTCGACTATTTCTTTTCTTCCTTGTAGGCCAGAACGAGACTTCCTTAGATTTCCACGACGCATGCGCGAGATTTGCGATCTGCTCACACCAGCTTACACTACTTCAGATCGCAATTCTCCCGCATGCGTCGTGGAAATCTAAGGAAGTCTCGTTCTGGCCTACAAGGAAGAAAAGAAATAGTCGAATGAACTCTTTATTTTTGTTTGTTTTTTCGCACAAAAAGTATTCGCGTCGCTTGATAAACATATAGTTGAGCCACTGTAGTCACATGGGATATTTAAACATTTTCTTCATTGACTTTCTGGGCCGTCAAGAGGCAGTCCTTTAGGAGCCAATGTGGTAGTTATACAGCTCTCAAATTTAATCAAAAATATCTTCATTTGTTTTCCGAAGACGAACGAAGGTCTTACGGGGTTGGTACAGCATGGGGGTGAGTAATTAATGACTTAATTTTCATTTTTGGGTGAACTAACCCTTTAAAACTAAAAACTGTTATCATTCACTCACCCTCAAGTTGTTCCAAAACAAACAGTGGTAGCCATTGACTTCCATTGAATTTTTTCCCTAATATGGAAGTCAAATGGCTACCGTCAACTGTCTGGTTACAAGCATTATTTTTTTTTTATTTTTTTTTTCATTCATAGAGGTTTGGAACAACTTGAAGGTGAGCAAATCATTTTTGGGTGAACTATCTCTTTAACATAGATTTAGTTCACCCCAGGCCAGGAAACCCACTGAGTGAAAGTAGAATAATTCAAACCATATTCATATAAATATGCATATTAATAAGCCGTATTTTCACTAGAATCTGAAAACCCTATGAATTATTCATCACATTTTATCTGAGGGGACGGCTCAATCATAACCATTTAAGCAATAGTGGACCATTTGCGCTTCATGTTCCAAAAGAAAGTCAGATCAGAATTACCACTAAACTTAGAGCTAAAAGAGCTTAAGAGGGGGAAATGATGACGGAGATGTCTGGGGATTAGAAAGAGAAAGCGACAGGACCAGAAGACACTTTGACAGCATTAAAATTTAAGAGGGAAATATGCAAAACACAGCAAAATCAACATTACTGTTAAAACATGAAATCTGTGTCATACTTACTGAATGCTTAAATCTGAACCAAAATACAATATAGAAATTCTGCCCAATACTGACAACCAATTAATGGCTGTTTTTTTCCAAAACTAAATTTGAGCTGCAATTAAAATACAAGTCAGGCATCAAAACATTATTAATTTTCAATGTCAGCCAAGATTTGCTACTTACCGGTTATGCGCATGTGCAGACTCAGTTTTTTTTTTTTTTTACAAAAGGTACATTTTCCTGTTATAATGTATAATTTCCCATTAAAAAATGATTACTATCATATGACTATTTGTACGGTCAGCCAGCTGAAAAGGAATAACTGAATGTTTCAGTTACTATGAGGAAAGGTGTACTTTGACAAGTCAAAGATGAATATTTTATGATAATTTTTACTTTTCACACCGTTTTAAAAATAAAAACAGTACTCTGCAGTATACAGAAGCTACTCATAACTTAGAATTGTGTTATAATTGTATTTCGTATGACTTTAATCGGAATTCTGTGATCAATTCGCGCTACGTAGCATTTTTCGACAAGGCAGCAAAAATTGGCAGAACACCGTATCTAAAGAGTATTAGAGGATGTCTGAGGATAACCAGCTACGGCTGAACTCATAAGCATACAATACATCATTTCAAGTGAAAAAACGAAGAGAACATCCAAAAAAAGTCGAGGGTACAAGCCTGTGTACATATTTTCATTTCCGAGCAAAGGAACTACTCTTCCCATAAACCACCGCGCCTCACTGAAGTCGTCTGAAAGCCACCGTGAAAGAGCCTTTTGAGCGACTTCCAAATCTGACGACGGGCACGTGAACTTTTTCTCCAGTGATTTTTATATAGTGAATGTGCAGGGAAACTCCTTTTCCCCGATTTACTGAAGTAAACGCTTTTGCATTGCAGCTCAACGTGCAAAAACATTGAGTATCTGGCTCGCTCATTAGCTAAGCTGTGGCAACGGGCGGGCGTCTCAGAAGTGCGACCAATGAACTTAGCCCTACGTCATTACGCGATTTTCAGTCTTCACGTACCTTCGCGGGGTTTCAGACACGTGATACGACTTCCACCAATCAGATGCATCACTGTTGGATTGTTCAGGATTGTGGGTAATTAAGTACTTATCCAATACATCGCGAATAAAAGGCATTCATCTTAAAACAAGGTTAGTGCCCCATGAACTTTTGCCGTTTATATGATCATATACAATCGCTTAACAGCCGTAGCTGGTTTTAAGTCTACCATGTATGGTTACGTTTTTTATGGCTTATATCCCGCTGTGGGCGGAACTGTGATGCTCTATGACTAACCATAGACATAATATATACATATATATATGTATATAATATATATATATATATATATATACATATATATATGTATATGTATATATATATAATATATGTATATATTATGTCTATGTGACTAACCCTAAGAGCGATCATACATGAGTAAAAAGTTATCCTAAATGAAAGAAAATATGCAGATTTTTTTCTGAAATCTGTTTTCCTCAGAAGAATTTTTAAGTACATGATCAAGCCTAATATTATAATACGGAAAGCTTTAGATAAGCAGTAATGTTTAAGAGATCTAATATTCGCTCACTCTGAAACATACTCAAATGCTCCTGAGGGATTGGCATTTAGCAAATCACACACATTTACTCATTTGCATACTCATACGCTTATTTGCATATATTCATAGCACACAGTGGAGCTCATTTTAAACAAACAAACACACAAACAGTAAAAACACATTTGAACAGGGTTCAGAGAATTTCCACAAAATTCTCATCAAATGTAGCAAAACTTAAGCAACATCCTAAGCAGACGCTTTGGACAAAACAGTGCATGTCACATGGGTTTTGTCCCTCTGTGGCACCTCTGCAGTGCTGCAGTGATTGGGATGGGAGGGGTCACCATAGGGGCTATGGTCACCACCACCTCAAAGATCATGCACAGAGAAGTCCAAATTAAACATGATTTAATGACTCGTAAATGTAAGGACACATTGATGGCCTAAAACACGAAACGAGCGGTTTGTGTGAGAAAACGAACAGTATTTATATCGTTTTTACCTCTTGTAACCATGGACGTGGCTGTGGTTGTAAGACATAAAAACGATATAAATACTGTTCGTTTTCTCACACAAACCGCTCGTTTCGTGTTTTAGGCCATCAATGTGTCCTTACATTTACGAGTCATTAAATCATGTTTAATTTGGACTTCTCTGTGCATGATCTTTGAGGTGGTGGTGACCATAGCCCCTATGGTGACCCCTCCCATCCCAATCACTGCAGCACTGCAGAGGTGCCACAGAGGGACAAAACCCATGTGACATGCACTGTTTTGTCCAAAGCGTCTGCTTAGGATGTTGCTTAAGTTTTGCTACATTTGATGAGAATTTTGTGGAAATTCTCTGAACCCTGTTCAAATGTGTTTTTACTGTTTGTGTGTTTGTTTGTTTAAAATGAGCTCCACTGTGTGCTATGAATATATGCAAATAAGCGTATGAGTATGCAAATGAGTAAATGTGTGTGATTTGCTAAATGCCAATCCCTCAGGAGCATTTGAGTATGTTTCAGAGTGAGCGAATATTAGATCTCTTAAACATTACTGCTTATCTAAAGCTTTCCGTATTATAATATTAGGCTTGATCATGTACTTAAAAATTCTTCTGAGGAAAACAGATTTCAGAAAAAAATCTGCATATTTTCTTTCATTTAGGATAACTTTTTACTCATGTATGATCGCTCTTAGGGTTAGTCACATAGACATAATATATACATATATTATATATATATACATATACATATATATATGTATATATATATATATATATATATTATATACATATATATATGTATATATTATGTCTATGGTTAGTCATAGAGCATCACAGTTCCGCCCACAGCGGGATATAAGCCATAAAAAACGTAACCATACATGGTAGACTTAAAACCAGCTACGGCTGTTAAGCGATTGTATATGATCATATAAACGGCAAAAGTTCATGGGGCACTAACCTTGTTTTAAGATGAATGCCTTTTATTCGCGATGTATTGGATAAGTACTTAATTACCCACAATCCTGAACAATCCAACAGTGATGCATCTGATTGGTGGAAGTCGTATCACGTGTCTGAAACCCCGCGAAGGTACGTGAAGACTGAAAATCGCGTAATGACGTAGGGCTAAGTTCATTGGTCGCACTTCTGAGACGCCCGCCCGTTGCCACAGCTTAGCTAATGAGCGAGCCAGATACTCAATGTTTTTGCACGTTGAGCTGCAATGCAAAAGCGTTTACTTCAGTAAATCGGGGAAAAGGAGTTTCCCTGCACATTCACTATATAAAAATCACTGGAGAAAAAGTTCACGTGCCCGTCGTCAGATTTGGAAGTCGCTCAAAAGGCTCTTTCACGGTGGCTTTCAGACGACTTCAGTGAGGCGCGGTGGTTTATGGGAAGAGTAGTTCCTTTGCTCGGAAATGAAAATATGTACACAGGCTTGTACCCTCGACTTTTTTTGGATGTTCTCTTCGTTTTTTCACTTGAAATGATGTATTGTATGCTTATGAGTTCAGCCGTAGCTGGTTATCCTCAGACATCCTCTAATACTCTTTAGATACGGTGTTCTGCCAATTTTTGCTGCCTTGTCGAAAAATGCTACGTAGCGCGAATTGATCACAGAATTCCGATTAAAGTCATACGAAATACAATTATAACACAATTCTAAGTTATGAGTAGCTTCTGTATACTGCAGAGTACTGTTTTTATTTTTAAAACGGTGTGAAAAGTAAAAATTATCATAAAATATTCATCTTTGACTTGTCAAAGTACACCTTTCCTCATAGTAACTGAAACATTCAGTTATTCCTTTTCAGCTGGCTGACCGTACAAATAGTCATATGATAGTAATCATTTTTTAATGGGAAATTATACATTATAACAGGAAAATGTACCTTTTGTAAAAAAAAAAAAAAACTGAGTCTGCACATGCGCATAACCGGTAAGTAGCAAATCTTGGCTGACATTGAAAATTAATAATGTTTTGATGCCTGACTTGTATTTTAATTGCAGCTCAAATTTAGTTTTGGAAAAAAACAGCCATTAATTGGTTGTCAGTATTGGGCAGAATTTCTATATTGTATTTTGGTTCAGATTTAAGCATTCAGTAAGTATGACACAGATTTCATGTTTTAACAGTAATGTTGATTTTGCTGTGTTTTGCATATTTCCCTCTTAAATTTTAATGCTGTCAAAGTGTCTTCTGGTCCTGTCGCTTTCTCTTTCTAATCCCCAGACATCTCCGTCATCATTTCCCCCTCTTAAGCTCTTTTAGCTCTAAGTTTAGTGGTAATTCTGATCTGACTTTCTTTTGGAACATGAAGCGCAAATGGTCCACTATTGCTTAAATGGTTATGATTGAGCCGTCCCCTCAGATAAAATGTGATGAATAATTCATAGGGTTTTCAGATTCTAGTGAAAATACGGCTTATTAATATGCATATTTATATGAATATGGTTTGAATTATTCTACTTTCACTCAGTGGGTTTCCTGGCCTGGGGTGAACTAAATCTATGTTAAAGAGATAGTTCACCCAAAAATGATTTGCTCACCTTCAAGTTGTTCCAAACCTCTATGAATGAAAAAAAAAATAAAAAAAAAATAATGCTTGTAACCAGACAGTTGACGGTAGCCATTTGACTTCCATATTAGGGAAAAAATTCAATGGAAGTCAATGGCTACCACTGTTTGTTTTGGAACAACTTGAGGGTGAGTGAATGATAACAGTTTTTAGTTTTAAAGGGTTAGTTCACCCAAAAATGAAAATTAAGTCATTAATTACTCACCCCCATGCTGTACCAACCCCGTAAGACCTTCGTTCGTCTTCGGAAAACAAATGAAGATATTTTTGATTAAATTTGAGAGCTGTATAACTACCACATTGGCTCCTAAAGGACTGCCTCTTGACGGCCCAGAAAGTCAATGAAGAAAATGTTTAAATATCCCATGTGACTACAGTGGCTCAACTATATGTTTATCAAGCGACGCGAATACTTTTTGTGCGAAAAAACAAACAAAAATAAAGAGTTCATTCGACTATTTCTTTTCTTCCTTGTAGGCCAGAACGAGACTTCCTTAGATTTCCACGACGCATGCGGGAGAATTGCGATCTGAAGTAGTGTAAGCTGGTGTGAGCAGATCGCAAATCTCGCGCATGCGTCGTGGAAATCTAAGGAAGTCTCGTTCTGGCCTACAAGGAAGAAAAGAAATAGTCGAATGAACTCTTTATTTTTGTTTGTTTTTTCGCACAAAAAGTATTCGCGTCGCTTGATAAACATATAGTTGAGCCACGGTAGTCACTTGGGATATTTAAACATTTTCTTCATTGACTTTCTGGGCCGTCAAGAGGCAGTCCTTTAGGAGCCAATGTGGTAGTTATACAGCTCTCAAATTTAATCAAAAATATCTTCATTTGTATTCCGAAGACGAACGAAGGTCTTACGGTGTTGGTACAGCATGGGGGTGAGTAATTAATGACTTAATTTTCATTTTTGGGTGAACTAACCCTTTAAAACTAAAAACTGTTATCATTCACTCACCCTCAAGTTGTTCCAAAACAAACAGTGGTAGCCATTGACTTCCATTGAATTTTTTCCCTAATATGGAAGTCAAATGGCTACCGTCAACTGTCTGGTTACAAGCATTATTTTTTTTTTATTTTTTTTTTCATTCATAGAGGTTTGGAACAACTTGAAGGTGAGCAAATCATTTTTGGGTGAACTATCTCTTTAACATAGATTTAGTTCACCCCAGGCCAGGAAACCCACTGAGTGAAAGTAGAATAATTCAAACCATATTCATATAAATATGCATATTAATAAGCCGTATTTTCACTAGAATCTGAAAACCCTATGAATTATTCATCACATTTTATCTGAGGGGACGGCTCAATCATAACCATTTAAGCAATAGTGGACCATTTGCGCTTCATGTTCCAAAAGAAAGTCAGATCAGAATTACCACTAAACTTAGAGCTAAAAGAGCTTAAGAGGGGGAAATGATGACGGAGATGTCTGGGGATTAGAAAGAGAAAGCGACAGGACCAGAAGACACTTTGACAGCATTAAAATTTAAGAGGGAAATATGCAAAACACAGCAAAATCAACATTACTGTTAAAACATGAAATCTGTGTCATACTTACTGAATGCTTAAATCTGAACCAAAATACAATATAGAAATTCTGCCCAATACTGACAACCAATTAATGGCTGTTTTTTTCCAAAACTAAATTTGAGCTGCAATTAAAATACAAGTCAGGCATCAAAACATTATTAATTTTCAATGTCAGCCAAGATTTGCTACTTACCGGTTATGCGCATGTGCAGACTCAGTTTTTTTTTTTTTTTACAAAAGGTACATTTTCCTGTTATAATGTATAATTTCCCATTAAAAAATGATTACTATCATATGACTATTTGTACGGTCAGCCAGCTGAAAAGGAATAACTGAATGTTTCAGTTACTATGAGGAAAGGTGTACTTTGACAAGTCAAAGATGAATATTTTATGATAATTTTTACTTTTCACACCGTTTTAAAAATAAAAACAGTACTCTGCAGTATACAGAAGCTACTCATAACTTAGAATTGTGTTATAATTGTATTTCGTATGACTTTAATCGGAATTCTGTGATCAATTCGCGCTACGTAGCATTTTTCGACAAGGCAGCAAAAATTGGCAGAACACCGTATCTAAAGAGTATTAGAGGATGTCTGAGGATAACCAGCTACGGCTGAACTCATAAGCATACAATACATCATTTCAAGTGAAAAAACGAAGAGAACATCCAAAAAAAGTCGAGGGTACAAGCCTGTGTACATATTTTCATTTCCGAGCAAAGGAACTACTCTTCCCATAAACCACCGCGCCTCACTGAAGTCGTCTGAAAGCCACCGTGAAAGAGCCTTTTGAGCGACTTCCAAATCTGACGACGGGCACGTGAACTTTTTCTCCAGTGATTTTTATATAGTGAATGTGCAGGGAAACTCCTTTTCCCCGATTTACTGAAGTAAACGCTTTTGCAGCTCAACGTGCAAAAACATTGAGTATCTGGCTCGCTCATTAGCTAAGCTGTGGCAACGGGCGGGCGTCTCAGAAGTGCGACCAATGAACTTAGCCCTACGTCATTACGCGATTTTCAGTCTTCACGTACCTTCGCGGGGTTTCAGACACGTGATACGACTTCCACCAATCAGATGCATCACTGTTGGATTGTTCAGGATTGTGGGTAATTAAGTACTTATCCAATACATCGCGAATAAAAGGCATTCATCTTAAAACAAGGTTAGTGCCCCATGAACTTTTGCCGTTTATATGATCATATACAATCGCTTAACAGCCGTAGCTGGTTTTAAGTCTACCATGTATGGTTACGTTTTTTATGGCTTATATCCCGCTGTGGGCGGAACTGTGATGCTCTATGACTAACCATAGACATAATATATACATATATATATGTATATAATATATATATATATATATATATACATATATATATGTATATGTATATATATATAATATATGTATATATTATGTCTATGTGACTAACCCTAAGAGCGATCATACATGAGTAAAAAGTTATCCTAAATGAAAGAAAATATGCAGATTTTTTTCTGAAATCTGTTTTCCTCAGAAGAATTTTTAAGTACATGATCAAGCCTAATATTATAATACGGAAAGCTTTAGATAAGCAGTAATGTTTAAGAGATCTAATATTCGCTCACTCTGAAACATACTCAAATGCTCCTGAGGGATTGGCATTTAGCAAATCACACACATTTACTCATTTGCATACTCATACGCTTATTTGCATATATTCATAGCACAGTGGAGCTCATTTTAAACAAACAAACACACAAACAGTAAAAACACATTTGAACAGGGTTCAGAGAATTTCCACAAAATTCTCATCAAATGTAGCAAAACTTAAGCAACATCCTAAGCAGACGCTTTGGACAAAACAGTGCATGTCACATGGGTTTTTGTCCCTCTGTGGCACCTCTGCAGTGCTGCAGTGATTGGGATGGGAGGGGTCACCATAGGGGCTATGGTCACCACCACCTCAAAGATCATGCACAGAGAAGTCCAAATTAAACATGATTTAATGACTCGTAAATGTAAGGACACATTGATGGCCTAAAACACGAAACGAGCGGTTTGTGTGAGAAAACGAACAGTATTTATATCGTTTTTATGTCTTACAACCACAGCCACGTCCATGGTTACAAGAGGTAAAAACGATATAAATACTGTTCGTTTTCTCACACAAACCGCTCGTTTCGCAACATGACATCATGACTATTGCGTAAACATACACGCCACTTTCAAGTCAAGTGGCTTGTTATCTATACGCATTTTGAGCTACCCGCGTGTATGCGTGTATGTCTACGCCGTTAAATGTCCAAGCGAAACGAAGCAAAATGTAGATCTACATCTGGGTAGCGACATTTTTTTCCTAGGATGGTAGGGGAACACTCATAAATGCTATTAACCCCAGTGATGGGTAGGTTTAGGGACGGGGTTATTTATATATACACAGTAATGTAACGTTAAGTCAACGGCGTTCATAAACACACTAAAAAGCAAATATGCATGTTGATAGCGCGCTAAAAATGTAAATACTAATTGGCGTGTCATACATACGCCATTTCATGAGATCAGTCTGAGTTTCGTGTCTTAGGCAGGCCATCAATGTGTACTTACATTTATGAGTCATTAAATCATGTTTAATTTGGACTTCTCTGTGCATGCTCTTTGAGGTGGTGACCATAGACCTCCATTACATGACTGACAGACAAGAACGGTTTGACCTAAAAATATCAAAATTGAAAATACTGCGGAAACAAAGACGCCTACATCTTGGATGCACTTGAGGTAAGATAAAACATACCAAAATCAATTTCAAAGTAAACTATCCCTTTAAATTAATCATTGCAAAAATGTAAATTGTAGTTCATTGTTATTTAATTACCTATGTTAACAAATAAAACCTCATTGTAAAGTGTAACCAATACCATTGTAAAGAATAATCTGTATATTAAAGGGAATATGTGTCTGTAAAAATATCTATGGTGTTTACAGCCCTGAATCTGAAAGTAAATGTGGCAGAACATTAGAGTGAGTCTGCAAACTCTGGTGGACCGGATGTTGATGTGCATTTTTAATGAGTGACAGGTGCTTTTGGCAGCATGGGATCCCTCCGCCATTTCTAGAAGAGCTTCATATTGATCGGAGGCTGATACAGGGAGCATATGGTTATTGATTTGGCTCTCAGGGGGACACATCATAATCAAACAACTCCATGGAGATAAACCCTTTGCTTCCTGTGCAAACTTTCAAGACTTAGGAGAACACATAAAACACAAATCACTAACCTTTTTTAAACTCCTCCAACATGGCATCCAACTTAGTGTCGTGGAAGACGAAATGCACCGGGCGGTTGTAGAACTTGGTGACCGTTTTAAGCGTTGTGCAATCATCCGGGTCAACAAAGGCCAGGTCCTTGACGTAGAGGATGTCCACGATGTTGGAGCGCTCACTGTCGAACACGGGTATCCGCGTGTAGCCGCTTTCCATGATTTCAGACATGGTGCTGAAGTCGAGCACGGCGTCGATGTGAATCATGAAGCAGTTGCCCAGCGGCGTCATCACATCCTCCACCGTCTTGGTTCTGAGTTCCAGAGCACCTTGTATGATGTTCAGCTCTTCTTTGACCAGGTCGTTGTAGGGCTCCGTGACCTTCAGCATCCCCACCAACTTCTCTCGGTTGTAGACGGTGCCGATTTCCTGCCCGAGGATGACATCCAAAAGCTTGCTGATGGGAAATGACAACGGGAAGGTCAGTATCATGAAGAATTTGGTCAGCACGATGGTGTTGGCGCCTACGGCCAAACCGTGGCGCGAGCAGAGCGCTTGTGGCACGATTTCACCAAATATGACAATGCCAACTGTGGATGCCGCCACGGCTCCCAACCCTGACCCGATCAAATCGTCCAGTAGGATGGTCAAAGTTGTGTTGACCAGCACATTACCCAACAATAAAGAGCAAAGCAGATAGTTGCCCTTGCTTCGAATGGGTTCGATTTTGCGCGCATACTTCTTCTCCTTGTTGGTGCCGCAACTTTGCACAATGCGAAGCTCCATTGGATCCAACGCCATGAGCCCCAGGTTGAGTCCACTGAACATGCCGGACAACGCAAGCAAGCTTGACACCAGGATGACTTGGAACCAAAGCGGTAGAAGAGATCCTTTCTCCTCTATGACTACCAATTTACCATCATTATCGGGCAAATGGACCCATTTATCTCCCAAGTCCTGTCTGACACATAGGCTGTAGGTCTTCTCTCGTTCACTTTTACGCATTGGCTTCACATACACACTCACCAGACCTGATGTACCCCTGCTGCTCACGTTCATGTAGTTGCCGATGCTCATGTCTTTGGTGAAATCCTCACAAGTCCTGTTCAACGCGTCACTACCCCCTGTATCCACATACTCCGTAAACCTGATGTTGGATGCTGCGCCCGGGCTCAGGTGGACACCATAAAACCGGAGCACGACGCTGCTCTCCTCCGTTACCTGGATGAACCCGTCCTCCGTAGTGCTGGCCGCTTTATCGCTCCTCTCCAGCCGCATGCCGAGGATCTGACTCCGGGAACTCTGGCTCGAGGTCTCCGTTCGCCCGCCGACAGAGCTCCAGAGGAACACGATGAAAGTTAGAAGACACCCCTGCCCGCTCCGCTCTGTCGCCATGTTTGTTGCGCTCTCTCCGCAAGGCTGGACCTTACGTCACGTCATCGCTCCCACACGCGGACCGCGCCCCCTCATTTGCATAGTGCACAATTGCGCAACGCCCACTTTCAATACAGTGGAAAACTTATGTGGATCGTTGAATGAAATGCTACAAATATACGCGCTTTCTTAATTAAAAATACATCACGTTTGGACTAACAAACGTCTTGTGGCTCAATGAGGTAATGTTTTGTATATAATAAATTGTAGTATTAAATATAAATGTTAGAACGTAACAGGTTTCCAATAAAAAATATGATACACTATATATATATAGCACAAAATCAATTCGTATCAAAAACATTTTAAATAAAAAAGATACTTTTTGCAGTATTTAGATGACAAATAGGCAAATTTTCCCTCAATGTCTATTGAAGGAGCAACAATAAATAATATATGAATACTATCATTTAAGTAATATATATTTTTTGTATTACAGTAATAAAAAGTCAATTAATCACGGTGGTTCTGTACCAGCATACGTGGATTTGTTGTTTGTGGATGCGTGTGTCATCTCAACCGATGAACCTGTGTAGAATGTGATGCAAGTGCGACCTCTAGTGTTACAAATAAACAGACTCGTCGACATCGTGTGTTTTATTCTCAGATTAGTGCAGATTTAAAATATACTCAATATTATACAAGAGGTTGCTATTATTACAATCTTTATTTTATTATTACAATCTTCCTTATGTTGACATGAGATACATTTATGAGAGATAATAGTCATTGAGAGATAATCTCATTAGGCCATAATATAATTATTTCACATTAAGAAAAAAAGTTCTCTATACTGATCAAATAGTCCCCATCAGTCTATATCTGCTTCCATTTGTCATACACAATTCACAAAAGAAAGTTCATACAACATCTTTTCAGGAACCGTCTGTGTGCAATCACTAATCTTCTAAAATGATCTAAAAACTGTGAATTTAAAAACCCTAATGTAGTACTTCTAATTTCATGTGGTCAATGACATCCACACATTGTAGTAGTGATGTAATCTGGATACATGTCTGATTCCAGTCAGGCTTTATGCCTGTTTTCCTGTGTGTCCCTCAGGAAGAAGCACATCCACGGTGAAGCTGACCTTCTTTGAATGGATCACACTGTAAGTGTTGTCAAATCGAACCACATCTATAGAGAGAAAAAGGATTGTTTTAAGCATAAATACTGAACATGTGGCAGGCAGCACAACTGAATATCACCAAGAAGTCAAATGTAAAATTCAAAACAAACACACAGATGCCTGGTTCTTCACAGGTGTAGGATCCATCCTCTGGAACTAGATGGGCATTGTAACGTTCGGTAGGCAGTATTTCCTGCATGGCTTCCACTTTATTTGTCCCATTCCCTTTTGTCTTCAGGTAAATTCCAAAACCGATATCAGACCCTTCAGTTGCAAACTGCCATCTAGATTGAGAAAAAACAATGATGACGACTGGTTATGGTCAGAATGGAATAGTATGGCGTATATTGCATGCTATCACTCTTAAAACAAATTCCAAAGGGGGGTTTTCACAGCGATGCCATAGAATAACCATTTTAAGTTTTCCCTATAGAACCTTTCAGTGAACAGTTCTTAAAGGGACACTTCACCCATTTGCATTAAAGGAGAACTCCGGCGCAAAATGAACCTTTGGTCTAATTACACATTGTTACCTAGTCAACCGTTATCTGAGATTTGTTTTCATGATTGCCGAAAGTAAATAGTTTTATCTCTAAAAACAGTTTAGCCTATAACGCTAGTATAATGCTAGTATATAAGGCATAGAGTAATGACAAATAAAAATCGCTTGTTTATACCACTAACAAGGCTCAAAATAGCCCCGCACTAACACGACAGCATAATAAGGGTCCCTACATTTAAACCGAAGCATTGAAAACTTTGTCAGTGTCCACACAGTTTAATAAGAAGATATTTTATACACACAGTCAACTTCGCGAATACAGGAAGAAGCCATCCATCTTTGAAAAAAAGTCTCTACCAGTCGATCTATGAACGCCGATCCAAGTGCGCTGAACTGTGCAGAATCTCATATGGTCCGTTGTTTCCGGAAGAAACACAAACACGAACCGTTTTCTTCTCTTCAATATGTACACGTAGCCTACTGTTCGCGCTCACCTTATCACCTTATTTACATCTCACCAGCACACTTGGATCGGATATAAACACGTATATATGCTGAATAAACACGTTTTGGTAGAGGGATTGATGATGTATTGACAAATTTGATAATTCTGAACAAAAAAGTTACATAGTGCACCATCGTGCATGTAACTGCATTTTTAGTCAAACATTAGTTATTAACATTTTCATGACATTCAAGGCATCCTTCGTTATGCGACAAAACACCTTATCTCAAATGTGTGTCGTTTTGAAGAAAAATGGTAGTCGTTTGTACAGTATTTGCAAAGTCATTTTTCTGCACTCTGTGTAGTTACTGCATTTTGCTTTGTAGGGCAGTATTACGGAAGCCCTGAACCGCAACCTAAAAAAAAAAAAAGTCAGTGAAAAAAAAAAAAAAAAACTGTAAAAAAAAAAATCTGTAAAAAAAAAAAACAAAATCTAGCATTTCGAGATTAAAGTCGAAATGTTTCGAGATTAAAGTCGAAATGTTTCGAGATTAAAGTCGAAATGTTTCGAGATTAAAGTCGGAATGTTTCGAGATTAAAGTCGGAATGTTTCGAGATTAAAGTCGGAATGTTTCGAGATTAAAGTCGGAATGTTTCGAGATTAAAGTCGGAATGTTTCGAGATTAAAGTCGGAATGTTTCGAGATTAAAGTCGAATGTTTCGAGATTAAAGTCGGAATGTTTCGAGATTAAAATCGGAATGTTTCGAGATTAAAGTCGGAATGTTTCGAGATTAAAGTCGAAATGTTTCGAGATTAAAGTCGAAATGTTTCGAGATTAAAGTCGAAACATTGTGCATTCATAACAGTGCGCGTCCACTGGCTCAGAGCGTGCGCGTGAAGTCGAACTGCCATGGATAAACACAAAATAGTAGCTTTTTACTTTTATCTGAATTACTTATCTTACTTTATCGTTATAAAATATAATGCGCCGGAATAGACTTTAGCCTATAGGAAAACCAACACGGAAAACACTTTTCAGACTGGATGGAGAAATCCAGCTTTATGAATGAATGAATGACTGAATGAATGAATGAATGAATGAATAGGGCACTTATATAGCGCTTTCATATATGCCTACACTCAAAGTGCTTTACAATCATATCAGAGAATCTCTCCTCAACCATAAGTGGTTATTAAATCTTAGGAAATCACAGGATCCGGCCAAATGATTGGATACAGAATGATGCACTTAAAATGTATCCAGAGCGTATTTACGGTGAAGAGGGAGACCGAACAGTTACTGTTGTGTTCTCAACCCAGATAGTGTTGACTAGACGAGCATGAAAACACCTCAGAAACACTGCCACTAGCACGTGTGACGTGTGTAGAATTTTGTTGAAAGCCCAGATAAAAGTAAAAAGCTACTATTTTGGGTTTATCCATGGCAGTTTGACTTCACACACACACGCGCGCGCTCTGAGCCAGTGGACGCGCACTGTTATGAATGCACAATGTTTCGACTTTAATCTCGAAACATTTCGACTTTAATCTCGAAATGCTAGATTTTTTTTTTTGATTTTTTTTACAGATTTTTTTTTTTTGCACTTATTTTTTTTTTTTTTTTTGGTTGCGGTTCAGGGCTTCCGTACAGAATAGATGCCATTAAAAGCCTTTATTTTTTTCCATTCCACTGCGCTACCTTTCCAGTATTTCTCTATGTAAACACGAAATAGTTCACAAAGTTCAACTTTTAAAAGACGTGCCTCGAGACCATGTGGTTTTTCCCCATTGCTGCCCGCCTTTTGTGTGAATCAGCCCTAAGAGTATATTGTGCGAAACAGCTATGCATAACTATTAGCACTGAAAAATGGTACTTACCGTAGCAAGCAGTTTGGAAAGAGCACCTCATAATCTATCTGGTATGAGGAGCCACGGCTAACAGTGACGCACTGGTCATACTGCACTTTGACAGAGTCTCGTACATAGTAGGACTTTGGCACCACACCACCATAATGTAACTGAGGAAGAGTCAAATGGGTAAAGACAACTCAGTCCCATTCAAATATAAAAAGAAAATATAGTAAAAACAGTAATATTGTGAAATATTATTACAATTTTAAATAACAATTTGTGATTTGAATATAGTTTAAAACTTAATTTATTCCTGTGATGCAAAGCTGAATTTCAGTATCATCACTCCATTGTTCAGTGTCACATGATCCCTTTTAGAAAATCGTTCTAATTTGCTAAAGAAAAAATTCTTATGATTATCAATGTTGAAAAAGACTAGCATTTGTTTGAATATAATTTTGTATTTACTGTTATTTTTGGGCAATTTAATGCATCCCTGATGCTGAATAAAAGTACACTCTAAACAATGCTGGGTTGTTTTAACCCAAATTTGGGTCAAATATGGACAAACTCAAATGTTGGGTTAAAATGTACTTTAAATTTTTAACCCAACATTAGGTTTTTGTCCATATTTGGGTTGAAACAACCCAGGATTTTTTCGAGTGTAATGATTTCTTTGAAAACGGTAGTGTATGTGAATCTCCTGTTAGCTAGTAAATCTCACCATGGTCTTACAGAGAGGGTTTCCATCAGGATCAGTCATGGAGCCTCCATAAGCCACAGGTAACTGATCTGCATCCACATAGTTCCTCAACACCTCTTTCCAGTTGGCTGGAAAGTAGATCAAAAGAGAAATTCCCATTCGTGAGGTGTCATTCATGCAGGATGCGAAACACATCGCAGTTAATCATAATCAAACAGTACAGTTAGACAGCTTACAACCCAGCACAGCAATCTTCTGCCTTGTTTCCTCACGCAAAAAGTGTTTGACCAAGTTGTATGCAATAGGGAAGAGTTTGGGGGCTGTAGAAAGGAGAATTAAAGCGTTCAAATATTTCAAAACTGTTTAACAGCATCAGTCATGTGATTTTACTAGTGCAACAATGACTCACCTTTGATTAAAAGCACCTTTTTGAGGCTCTCGGGATAATTCTCTTCATGCATAGTCAGAATCTGCAACGACGAAGTAAGAAAAGGCAAAAATAATATACCGGTTTCACAATTTTAACGTTTTAGCTTGACAACAAGTGTGGAAACAGATTATCAACATGTTAAGATGGATCTTAGGAAGGGAAGATGCATTACTTAATTTGTCACAATGACACTGGGAGGCATGTGTAAGAAATTATTAAAATCATAATTTCTGATTAATTTCTTTGCCTTTTTTGCCACTTTATTAGACAAGTAAATAACACGAGATGGATTCAAGTGTACACACACCAACGTTTCCCAAATGACGCATAATATACACAAACTCAACCATGCAGTGTATGAAAATAACATCGTACAGTCTAATGTTATTTTGTCATTCAATATCAGAGTCTGATCGCCCCTCCCTCTCTGCTTCTCATCCCAAGACATATATAACTGACGTCTTGGGATGTCTTTTGACCATACGTCAATATCCGCCTTTTTAGGGTACCCTAAACATCGGTTAGATGACATTATCGGATCCTAACCCTACCCCAGACCTAAACCTACCCCGTCACCTAATATAACTGACGTTAAAGGTAAAAAGTTAAAGCATCAGTTGTATGACGTCCCAGGATCGTCATATAACCGCCGTTTAAGGGTACCCTAGAAAAAGCCGGATATTGACGTATGGTCAAAAGACGTGTTATATGACTTCTTGGGATGAGAATGTGTTATAAAGAGATTGATTACCAACATTCTTTAAAATACTACTTTTGTGTTCAACAGAAGTAAGAAACTCGTACATGTTTATGAGCAACTTGAGTGTGAGCAAATGATGACAGATTTTTCATTTTTGGGTGAACTATCCTTTTAAAGGTGCTATATGTAACTTTTCATTTAAAATGAATCCTGTTTTTATTGCCTGTGTGTGAAGGGGTTGTAATCCAGTCCCTCCAGGATTTCAAGTTTTTTTTTTTTTGTGATTTTTGCGATCAAAATGACTGATTTTGTGGTGGTAATTTCCAAAAATTTGTGAAAAAATTTGCGATTTATATATAACATTTACCATAATACTATTCAGTCCTTCCAGAAAAACGCTGAGTTTTTTTGTGATTGTTGCAGGCAAAAATTGATTGATTACGCGGTAAACTACTGGCAGCCAGCATTATACCGTAAATTTAAGCAATTTTATGCGATGAAATTGCAGGAATTTGCAAAAATTGAGGGAACTTGCAAAAATTGCGGTTTGATGAAAAAGAGAAAAAAAGTGATTCCCCCAACATCCTGTTCTCACTAGGCTAATGTAAGAGTCATTTCTTATTACTTCATTTGATAAGCAAGCATACTACATCATAGAAAGTGCTGGGAATATTTAATTTTTTTTTTGTTTTATTTCAGACTGTAAGAGTGTAAATAAGGTGTGGCCCCTTTAAGAGCTGCGCGCTCCTGTTGAACTCTCTGCAGTGTTATATGTGGGCCTCAAACACCCCATGTGTTCGGGTAATTTCTGTTTGATGGTACTTCTTTTATATTATGTTGTTTATTAAGTAACGATGTGACGGTAGAACGTGTGACAGACAGTTATACGAGTTGGATTTGTGAGGTGTCAATCGCCTCCGTGAGTCTGTCTGGCGTCGCGTAATTGCGTCACTTCATAACGTTCCCATGGAAACAGGGGGAAATGGCTGCTCTTATGTGAAGCAAACGCAACATTTTTCAACTTTCTGCTAAGATACATGTGACTTTTTTTGCAACGAAAATGCGAGGATTATGAAATTATGCAAACCCCGCATATTTTGCACGGAAATCGGCAATTTATGGGGCGAAAGTGCGGCGTATTTGAAAAAATGCGGCCCCTGCATAAATATGCGGACTTTGGCTGATTTTGCATTGAATTCAGTGATCGCATAATCGCGTTTTTCTGGAGGGACTGGTAATCACACATTACAATGATCCACTTGTCGGGTTTTGCTATTTCCTCTGAAGGTTAATATTCCTATTTCTATGTGAAGTCTCTGGGTCGGATATTCTGCGAAATCCATCGGATGTGACGTGTATGCACGCTCCCGAGCCTCTCTCCTTTTATATACAGTCTATCCGACGGCACTGCAACGAACGACATGAGTCTGATAACACCAAAAAACTCCTGCCTTCAGCACAACACACACTCCAACACAACACACACTCCAGCACAACACACACTCCAACACTAACTCATAACACATAAATATAAAATAAAATACAAAACAAAACAAAAATGTATCTGCTGAAGCTCGTCAGGCCAAACGTGAATCGGACCGACTTACGACGAAAACACGGATCAACATCGGCAGAGCGTTTGAATTATGGAGAGACCTCCGCTATTTTTATTGTGATAAATTACAAGTTTTTAGATATGCAGAAATAATGGTAAACTGTAATTAAATAGCAAGGTAAACTACAACATACATGAGACATGAAATTAATACAAAAGACTGTTTTAGGAAAACAAAAAGTAGGTGCTTTAGGATGTAACTTTTATTTTATGTACTAGATCTACTGTCTCACGTCACTCATCCCACTACTATCATATTGTTTATAATACACATTTCCAGACACGTTCTTTTTCATTGATGCAATTATCTAATTAACCAATCACATGTCAGTTGCTTCAATGCATTTAGGGGTGTGGTCCTGGTTAAGACATCATGCCTTGTTACCACTGTGCAGGCTGGTGGTGGTGGTGTAATGGTGTGCGGGATGTTTTCTTGGCACACTTTAGGCCCCTTAGTGCCAATTGGGCATTGTTAAAATGCCACTGCCTACCTGAGTATTGCTTCTGACCATGTCCATCCCTTTATGGCATCCCATCCTCTGACGGCTACTTCCAGCAGGATAATGCACTATGTCACAAAGCTCGAATCATTTAAAATTGGTTTCTTGAACATGACAATGAGTTGACTGTACTAAAATGGCCCCCACAGTCACCAGATCTCAACCCAATAGAGCATCTTTGGGATGTGGTGGAACGGGAGCTTCATGCCCTGGATGTGTATCCCACAAATCTCCATCAACTGTAAGATGCTATCCTATCAATATGGGCCAACATTTCTGAAGAATGCTTTCAGCACCTTGTTGAATCAATGCCACGTAGAATTAAGGCAGTTCTGAAGGTGAAAGGGGGTCAAACACAGTATTAGTATGATGTTCCTGAGTTCCTTGAGTGTACATTCACCTATGTTGACATTGCCGATTGTGAAAGATACACGAATAGTTAGTGAAATGCCTTATGCTAGATAACACCACAAATGTAACGTTATCATGGTACGAGCTGGAGCATTTGTTCAACGTCAAGCTGATAAAGTAGCCTATTATTGTAATGTTGCAGTGGGAGTTTACATGTGTTTCCAGCAGAGTATGTGAGCGGAGTGGAGCGGCAACAATTTCCCCTCCACGCTCCAAGCATTATATAATCACTCCGCTCCGGGTTCACCATTTACCGCTCCCGCTTCACTCCACGCTCACTGATATCAGAAACACCGCTCCGTGTTCGCTCCCCAAGGAAATTCCGAATAAAGTATTTAAGTATGCTTTAAAATCTTACAAAATGTCTCCTCATCATATTAGGTACAAAGACATATTAAATAATACATACGTGACCATACATACATCAATATCCGCCTTTTTAGGGTACCCTAAACGTCGGTTAGATGACATTATCGGATCCTAACCCTACCCCAGACCTAAACCCTACCCCAGACCTAACCCTACCCCAGACCTAAACCCTACCCCAGGCCTAACCCTACCCCAGACCTAACCCTACCCCAGACCTAAACCCTACCCCAGACCTAAACCCTACCCCAGACCTAACCCTACCCCAGACCTAAACCCTACCCCAGGCCTAAACTCCGCGCTCCATTCAAAATCATCAATCGTTGTGTGATGCTTTCTCAGGTGTGTTGAAAGTCTCAGTGTGGCCGTGTACCATGAGTGCTCGCTCTTGTGTTCGACCACGCGCGCTCTTGTAAAAATGGGTTGCAATCCGAAACATCACCAATAGAGGCCGCTAAAAAATACATATAGCACCTTTAACGCTGTGACAGTTCAATGCATGAAGAGTCCAACATACCACATTTGGTCTTTTCTGTTAAATAAGTGCATCATCCAGTTATTTAAAGTGTATTTTTTCATTTCATCAACATAGAATAGTGCATAAGTACACAAATTGGGACTAAGCCACAGTGATAAACAATTATATACAGAAATGTTATACGTTTGTGTTTATCATTGGGCTTCAGAATGACCAGCTATACTGAAAGGATCATGTTCCTACCTCACCGTACAACTCAACAGCTGGCTTCCAGAGATGTTTCATGCCAAGCCCTTCACAGTCATAAATGATGGTGATTGAGTCAATGTGCTTGTCAAGCTGATGAATAAAATCACCCAAAAACAACAGTAAACAATTACAAACATCAACACTGTGGCAAATTAATGTGAAGGTTAGATCAGAGAATAAAATATCTGACATTCTAAATTAATGTCAGTTTTTGCACAGCAAAAAGAGAGAGATTTTTGTTTATTCTTTAAAATATCAGCAAATCAGAGAATCAAAATGACAGAGTCTTGCTTTCTGAAATAAAAAAACTATTAAAATTAAATGTGTTTATGCTTAAAACAAGAAAGAAATTCTTCCAATTAGGTCAGAAAATTAAGTTTATTAAGATTTTTCCTCACTGTAAAAAACTATTTTGATGATTTTGAAGTTCAAATAACATAATATTTTGAGTTTTAACTTAATTTTTTTAATTTTGATGAACTTACATTTTAAATGCAACTAGGTTACATACTTACTGAAATAAACGTAAATTTTGTACATTTTAAACGTTGCTTCTGGTTACTGTGCGTCTATGTGGAATCATTATTGGGCTCTGGAGTCTTGTTGCATTTATTTACATTTCTCACACAACTGAGACTCCTTTGTATAATAACATGCCAGGATAGCCAAAAGAACAGTGAGGGATGAATCACTGTGGACGGCATCTTGCTATGATTCTTCTGAATCTGGCCTTCACCATCACTCGTATGGTTTTGTTTTATGGAAAAAAAATACTATGGAAGTCAATGGGTGCTGCAAACTGCAAAAGTATCTACTTTTGTGTGTAACAGAAGACTTGAGTGGAACAACTTGAGGGTGAGTAAATGATGACAAAATTTTTATTTTTGGGTCTTTTTAACTCTCTTTAAAGGGGTCATGAAATGGATTTTTACATTTTTTTTATATTGTTGTCTGAGGTCAGCTTATGACGTTCACTTGGTTTTTACATTCAAAAACATCAAAATGAATAAGTAATAGGCTATTTTCTACCCTAGTTTTGAGCCTGGCTCAAAAACGCTCGGTTTTTATGGACGTCTCGCACTGAAGACTTGGAAGTAAACGCCCACTGCTGTGAATGGATAACAGTTTTGCATATTATAATGAGTTTCAACTCACTCGCTTATGCAGCAACTGTCTTCTTCCACAACCAGTCGCTGCACAATATTTTGTAACGGTATGTTTATTGCTCGGTAGCTTGATCAGGTTTGTCATCACGAGGTAGGCATCTATGTTATTTAGCTATGCGTGTAAGGGGCTAAACCGGCCGTGTTGAAGTAGGCGTTGATCGTCTTCTGCGGGGGTGGCGTTTTATCCTATTTGACGTCATAGTTCCCCACTTTGAAAAACGAGTCGTTTGCTGAGGCTGGTGTCAATGAAAGCTTTTATTGGACTAACAAGGAACGTTTTCAGTTCTGAAACTTACAGGATATTCTTATAATATGATGACCTCTCAGATGTCAAAAGCTCAAGGAAAATTTGATTTCTCAGTTCATCACCCCTTTAACAAAGATGTTGACCACTGACAGATATTTTGTTTTAAGCATCACACTTCATTTTGATAAATGTTTCATAAAATAAATCATTTTGCTTCTCAAGTAAGTGTATCTTGATTTCAGAATGTTTAGATATTTTAACCTTTTTTCCCAGTTTGGCATGTATTCTTAGTCATTCAGTCTTTATTTGACAGATGGTACCTTTTTGGACTGCTTCTCACACTCCTGTCGAAGAAGTTCAGCATCCCTGACTTTGGTTCTAAGGCAGTCTTGTTTGCTAGCCGACAGCAAGAGGCCTTTCGGATCAAGAGGGCCGATGATATCGTACCAGATTGGACTTCCTTCACGATCATAGCCACACATTCCACCAGCCACATAGCGCTCGATGACCTGGACAGAGAATAATATACTGTATGTGTGACGAATGAGGCAACTTTACTTCAAAAACAAGGAACAAGAACAACGACAACTCAAAACAAAGACAAAACCCCACAAGGTGACAATATGCGTGTTAGCAGGGCATTTTCCATTCTGAACCTATGGTAAATATTTGAGTTGTACTGTACTGTGATACCTCAGGTGGCCTCCAGTCGTCAATGATCATGTCTACTTTCATATGCTTGCGAAACTCCAGATGCTGGAATACAAAGTGATTTGTTTAAGCCAAAGGAGAAAAACTTTACAATTCTGGGGTATAATTTGGTTCAAAGTGGCCTTAAATGAACATTTTGTCATCATTTCCAAACCTGTATGAATTTCTGGTAACACTTTAGGGTCCAATTCTCACTATCAACTAGTTGCTTATTAGAATGCATATTGGTTGTTTATTAGTACTTTTAAAGCACATATTAATGCATATATTCTCCATGAATATATTCTACATCCCTGGCTTAACCCACCCAATACCTAAACCTTACAACTACCTTATTAATTATTAATAAGCAGTAATTAGGAGTTTATTGAGGCAAAAGTTTTAGTTAATAGTGAGAATTTAATTTAAAGTGAGACTAAATTTCTTTCTTCTGCTAAAGAGAAGATATTTTGAAAAATGTTGGTAACCATTGTTTATACATGTTAAGGATTAATGGACTTCATTGGGTACCAAACAGTTCAAGGACTTAATTTGGTACCAAACGGTTCAAGGTCAAAATGAGAGTTTCAGTGCAGCTTCAAAGGGCTTTAAACGACACCAGACGATGAATAAGGGTCTTATTAAGCGAAACGATCGCTCATTTAAAAAATATACGTTTTATAAGCACAAATGCTCGCCTTGGTTTGTTCTGTGATGAGCGTTCGTGACTCTCCTGTTCAAACTCGTTCATCATTCGTTGAATGAACCAAATGACTCAAAAAAAGATTCGTTCATTTTGATGAACGAGTTCGAACCTTGAACCATTTGGTGCTCAATGAAGTCCATTATATGGAGAAAAATCCTGAAATGTTTTCATCAAAAACCTTAATTTCTTTTTGACTGAAGAAAGAAAGACATGGATATCTTAGATGACATGGGGGTGAGTAAATTATCAGCAAAAGTGAACTACTCCTTTAAGATTTTGTGAATTCCCACCATTTCCTAAGTGACATTATTGCCGTTTTCTTTATTTATATATATATTTTCAAGTTTCATTTATTCCTGTGAGGACAAAGCTGATTTTTAGCAGCAGTGTCACATGATTCTTCAGAAATCATTCTAATATGCTGATTTGCTGCATTTGTTATTATTATTATCAATGTTAAAAGAACAGAATGGTAATTTTACTTATGTGGTCGAAAGTGTCAATAAAATATATTTACTGTATAATGTTGGAAAGATTTAAACTGTATGTCCAATACATTAAATTGGCCTAAAGTGTCAATAAAATTACTGTATAATAGTAATAATAATTCATTACATTGATAAAGCGCTTTTCTCTGCACTCAAAGGGCTTTACATTGAGGGGGGAATCTCCTCAACCACCACCATATAATGTTACAAACGATGTATACTGTTATGAGTGAAGATTTTTCTGTAATACAGACCCAGGAGTTTGTGTTATTACCTTTCTAAGCATTGCCTCAGCCTTGGGGACATTGAAGCTTCTAGCTGCAAACAAGATATAAGACCAAACTTTAAAATCTAGGTATGCTGCACTATTCTACAATCTTCATTCTGTGTCATTTAGCCTACTTTGTTAGAAATACGAGAGAGAGAGAGAGAGAGAGAGAGAGAGAGAGAGAGAGAGAGAGAAAGAGAGAGAGAGAGAGAGAGAGAGAGAGAGAGAGAGAGAGAGAGAGAGTACATATAGCTCTTTCCTAGAAGAGGAATGTAGAATATTATACAATAATGTATGTAAAGTAGGGCAAATAATGGGCCAACGGTCAAAAATCACAGGTAAAGAGAGATAAATATTGACACATAAATTCACAAGAATGTAACCTTGAACCTCCCTCTCAAAAAGTAAAGTCAGCAGATGTTTTTGGGATGTTCTATCTCAACAGAAAATATTGATTTCTAGATAAAACTGGTTAAGATAAAGCAATCGGTAAAGGCAAACTAAATAAATCTCAGAAATAACTCTTTTTTGCATATAAATCGCAAGTCCTCCAGATAATCACAAGTGTTTCCTGAAGATTATTGTTGATCTGGCATTCTGTTAATCAACAGAGGTCATGAGGTCATCCGATATGACCAAGCAGTCAGAGATCATTTAGTTAAAAGCAGGTCTGACTGCGCTATATTCATATTAAAGTTCACCTGAAATCAAACTCCCAGAAAAGTAAGTAAATGTTACGAGAACCATGTTGTTTGCGTTATTAAATATTGATTAAAAATAAATCTATCCTCACCTCTTAGCCACCGGAGAAGGTAATGGTCAGTTTGATTGGGCAGTTGATCCAACACATCTGCTAATTTCTCCCGAAACTGACCAAAGAAATGGCATTGAAATATAATATTTCTTTGACGTGCAGGGTTAACTCTGAAGATTAGTTTTGTATGCAATATACATTTTTTTATATAATGAAAACACTAATGTTCAAAGGTGAAACTGTACTGATTCGGTGATCATTGCAATTAAAAATTGTTATTATATTACTATAATATTGTAATAATGCAAATTAAAATGTAATTTATTCCTGTGATCAAAGCTGAATTTTCAGCATCATTACTCCAGTCTTGAGTGTCACATGATCCTTCAGAAATCAGTCTAATATGATGATTTGCTGCTCAAGAAACATTTCCATGTTTCAACTTAATATTATGAAAACAGTTGTGCTACTTAATATTTGTGTAAAACTGTGATACCTTTTTTCAGGATAAAAAATGACAGAAATCTTTTATAATAACATAAATGTCTTTACTGTCACTTTAATTCAACCAACGCGTCATTGCTGCATACAATTATTAATTCCTTTTAAAGAAATCTTACTAGCCCCAACCTTTTGAACGGTAGTGTATTATAGCCTATTAGGCCATCTTCTGACATGTAAGAAAGTTTGACTACCACTCAAAATACTAAGTGAAAATATCTTGAAATTCAGGAATAAAAATGTTAAAACAAATAGATTTTGTTCATTTACTTGCCTGTGCTAAAGCCTCAGTTTGTTTGGGACTGAGGTCTCCTACTCGTCCGCTCATGTTGTCATCATCAATCGCTCGTGCATTGAGTTCTCGAGCTCGTGCACCTATATTTATACCCGGTCACTAGAGGCGCGCGTCGCTAAGGTACTGAATGCAAGATGCATTGTCATTCTGAAACAATCCATAGAAACAAATCTTTGATAGTACTCTGCAATCATGCACTGATTCAACAGACAGACTGCTTTCAAACAGAAAATTATAAGTTCCTCCTTTGAATAATTATTTAATCCCCTCAAAGATAATCAAATACACGGCTACTATTTATAAACATATGTCTATTTGGAAGTACTGGTAAAAACAGGGTCCGTGGCGTGTATGTAGGCTTGTCTTTTGAGAACGAAAGTCTGAGAAAATAGAAAAACAAACTGACAGAAATCAAAATCCGTTTAAGCTAATATTTAAAGGCATAAAGTAAATTTCCATTATTTTAATCTTATTTAAATATTTGAGGTGTGGACCAATAATAATCATCCACGCGTGATTGACACCAAAAATAATTATTTTCAGAATTAATCCAGAAATAATTAATTATTTTCAAAATAATTTTTTCCCATTTAGATGAGGTTCGAACTGGAAATATACAGACAGCTGTTTCACCCAGAGCAGCTGATAACTGGGAACGAGGACGCCGCCAAAATTAAGTTAACGTTATGCCATTACACCATTGGCAAGGAAATCGTAGACCTAGTAACGTTACTTGACCGCGTACGCAAACTGGTAAGACATTTTCCTCTGTTTAGTTAATACTTCTTTTATAGATTAATTAATAGTTTGTGCCTTTGTTGTCAGTGCGATCAGTGCACTGGACTACAAGGATTCCTCATCTTCCACAGCTTTGGCGGGGGAACTGGATCGGGTTTTGCTTCATTGTTGATGGAGAGGTTGTCCGTTGACTATGGCAAGAAGGCCAAGCTTGAGTTTGCCGTTTACCCTGCACCGCAGGAATATTTTTAACCTTTCGTTCCCTTCACTTTAAAGTCGCAATGAAACCGTAGTAGGCTACCGTCAGATATTTTCTTATAAATTGTCATAGACATATACACTAGACCTCACCTGGGGGTTCTAACCATGCGTCAAAACCGCCGCCATCTTGGAACAGGGGTCTTGTCATAGGAAGTAGCTAGGTAACGCTGCTATCTCTGCCTTTACTTCGAATTCATTGACGGTGGCGGACTTTTGTGCAGCGTATGAAGTTCACGGATGAAATCTGAACTAGGAAGAATTTTTTTTTTTTTTTTAAATTATTATTATTTTTTTTCTGGAATCAATGATAAAAAACATGTCTGACCGTTGGAACAAACCAAAAAAACAAGAAAAATCGCATTCATGATGATTTAATTTGCGTTAGACCTGTGTCTACTACATTGACGCTGATGCATTAAAGTGGAGGGGCTCCCCTGTTTCAAGATGGCGGCTCTATTGACGCATTCGTTCTAATGAACTGCCGTATCCAAGGTGAGGTCTAGTGTATATGTCTATGATAAATTGTGACCTACATACAGTACGAGTGAAATGGATTATTGGCTACTATGCTCAATCACAGAAAAGGTCACTCACCTTTTCCCCAGAAAAAAGTCAAATTGTAGATTTAAAAAAAAAACTGTTTTCTGTGTGATTTTTCTTGAGGTTTCCACTGCAGTGGTTGAGCCCTCCATTCTAACCACAAACACCACCTTAGAGCACTCAGACTGCGCTTTCATGGTGGACAACGAAGCTATCCATGATATCTGCGGCCGTAACCTGGACATAGAGAGGCCCACGTACACCAACCTCAACCGTCTCATCAGCCAGATCATGTCATCCATCACTGCCTCCCTGCGCTTCGACGGAGCTCTCAACGTCGACCTGACAGAGCTCCAAACCAACCTGGTGCCGTACCCTCGCATCCACTTTCCCCTGGTCACGTACGCCCCCGTGATCTCCGCCGAGAAGGCATACCACGAGCAGCTGTCCGTCGTGGAAATCACCAACGCTTGCTTTGAGCCGGCCAATCAGATGGTGAAGTGTGACCCCCGGCACGGGAAGTAGTATGCTGTACCGTGGAGACGTAGTGCTAATGCCGCCATTGGAAGAATAAAGACCAAGAGGACCATTCAGTTTATGGACTGGTGTCCCACAGGGTTCAAGGTCAGTCCGTGTCCTTGAAGGGCAATTCACACTGCAACAGACACTTCATTGGGTTTTGTTAGTTTGGTGGATCACCCGTTGGCGTCTGGATTGTGTAAAGTCTGAGAAATTACGTAGACTTGCCTGATAAACATGATAGACAGCAGTAAATTTATGATGCTGAAAATTCAGTTTTGATATCAGGAATAAATGACATTACATATTTCACAATGTTATAGTTTTCACTGCATCTTACTGTTAAAATAGATGCAGCCTTGGTGAGCAAGAGACTAATTTCAAAAACCTTACACACTTTTAAACAGTATTGTAATTAAATATTTGCATGTTTTTACGTGTGGAAAATGTGTTTCTTAAACTGCTTTTCTTCTTGCTATAATCAGGTCGGCATCAACTATCAGCCGCCAACTGTAGTTCCAGGAGGTGATCTGGCCAAAGTTCAAAGGGCAGTCTGTATGTTGAGCAACACCACAGCCATCGCAGAGGCCTGGGCCCCGTCTGGATCACAGGTTTGATCTAACGTACGCGAAGAGAGCCTTCGTGCACAGGTACGTTGGAGAAGGAATGGAGGAGGGCGAGTTTGCGGTGGGCCGTGAGGATTAATGTGATTTTACTCTTCATTTTCTGAACATAGCAAGAAAAAAAATTGACATCCGACTTTTGTTAGTGTTTTAGATTTATTAATCAGCATAAAAAAAATCTAGTCACCAATAACCACTAATCCAAACAGCTACAATGTACAGTACTTTACATAAGGAGTGTTACAGGTTACCACACTATAGATAAAACAGTTCAAAAGGGTTCTGCACCATTAACTGTCTTCAGAAACAGAAAGTTGTAGATGGCTTCGGAGATCCATCAAAGCACAGCGACGGTGTGATTAAATGCGTTCTTCGTTAAACATCACTTGTTTGTTCTGTTGCAAGGCACATTTTGATTTCTTTTAGCTGTACTTACATCAGCGTAAGCGACTTAACTCTCTAACGTTACAGACTTGCATTGCATAATAACATCCTTCGTAGAAAATGTGCAACCCAGCATGACAACTTTTACATCAAAGTACCTGCACTTCTCCGCAAAGACAGATTTTCCGCAAAATAGATCACTTTACATCTCGGAAACGTTGTAAACGGTGTTCTGATTATTTTTATAATATAATCTTCTATTTTTTTTAGCTGTTTAAGGATAGTTTGATTCAGTTTAGGATAATTAAACTGTTTACTTAAGTCTGATTAACACCAAGAAAGTCTTTCTATAGCAGACCTACAGTCAGGCTGGTCTGTTAATGCCACGTAAGCATTTAAACATGTATTGTTTAAATGAAAATAAAACAAATCAAAGGTTAAGTCCAACAAAACTATATTAACGGAGTGCTCATGGATCAGGTGGAGTGCATCTTTGGTCAAGTCCTAAATGCAAATATCATCTCATTACCATTACTGGAATAATAGGAAGGTTTCCTCACAGATACAAAAGTACACAGTAAAATTGTCTTATATGTGCATAAGAATAGTTTTGGAGTATCAAATTCATTTCATTATCATTTTCAGTCAAATTGTTCAAATTCAAGCATGTTAATATATTCTGATGTTAAGGTCCACACAAAATCTGTGGACTGGATTACAATTAAGACGTGTCAAATGGAGCCGAGATTAGAGATAATTACGTCTGCCTAAATATTTAATACATACACCTGGCAGAGTTCTGCGGGAACAGATTCTGTGTGGACCAGAAACCCACAGCTGTTTGAGAACAAAGTGCATCTAAAGAAAAAGGGGAGAAAATGGCGTTTCACATTCTCATGGAAGAGATCAGGCAGAAGAACATCATTGCATTATAAACCCTGCCTGCGGAGGAAGAGCAGCGCCGGGGCCTTGAGGGTATGGACATGAATATGATGGCAGCATGTTTGGCAGAGGAGCACTGACGTTCTGAGAGTTGTAAGGGTGTGACGTGGCTGACGGTCTTACATGAGCTGGAGAACCATTAGCTAGCCTTTGGAAAGGTGCGCTGGAGTTAAGGGTCTCCTGCGCTTGTGAAGGATCATTACAGGAACCCTGAGGAAGATGAACACCCTTCAGCACCATCTCCTGTAGCTTATCGATCTTCACGCGCCTCAGATGCGCCAGCGTCCTCTTGCTCTGGTAGTCCTCAACGAAGCTGTCCAGAGGCAACGATCCATCCAAGAACGAATCGGCCATGTTCTACAAGACATTACACACCTCGCTGGAGTTAAAAATCGGTAAATGATGTTATGTATTTCTGAAAATAGGAAAAATGTCCTCACCTCTGTTTCTTCCTCGATCTTGGCTCCTTCGGTTTGCAAAAGAGCCAATAGCGTGTCTAGGGAAGTGTTTCCTGAAAAAGATCCGATTTAAATCATGATTACATACAGAACAAACTTCAATATTTTGAAATGCTGAAATTCACCAGTTGTCTCCATTAGACTCACATAAATAATGCATTCTTTAACTGGACAGTTATTTTAGAAATACAGGTGAAAAGTTAATATCGCTAATATCGTGCAAAAGTTCATTTATTTCAGTAATTCAACTTAAAAGGTAAAACTAATATATTATACTGACTCATTACATGCAAAGTGAGATATGTCAAGCCTTTATTGTTATCATTTTGATGATATTTGGCTTACAGCTTATGAAAACCATTTCACAATATTCTAATTTTAATGACAACTTTGCATCACTTTCTATATAAATATATTAGTTTCACCTTTTAAGTTGAATTAATGAAATAAATTAACTTTTGCACAATATTCTAATTTTCAGAGTTTCACCTGTAAGTGGTTATTTTACATTTTTGTCAATTTTGTGTAAAAAATCTGATCAAACAATAAATCATGGAGGGATAATTAAGGTTGATATTTGAAACAGAAGATCAAGTAAAAAAATAAATAAAAGAATGAATTAAAGTCACTCTATCCTTTCAAAGGGCTCATACAGTCTGTGATGGAAGACATCCTCATGATATGGGTGTGTGTTTGGCATAGTGTGTGTAACTTAACATCTGTGTGGTTTCTTTTGGAAATTATTCTTTGTATTGTCGTAACTGTTATCTGTCTGCTATGGAAGCTTAGGTAATTCTGACTTTCCATCTCACAATTCTGAGAAATAAAGTCAGAATTGCGAGATATAAAGTCAGAATTGCGAGACATAAAGTCAGAATTGCGCGATATAAAGTCAGAATTGCGAGATATAAAGTCAGAATTGCGAGACATAAAGTCAGAATTGCGAGACATAAAGTCAGAATTGCTAGATATAAAGTCAGAATTGCGAGATAAAAAGTCAGAATTGCGAGATATAAAGTCAGAATTGCGAGATATGAAGTCAGAATTGCGAGATAAAAAGTCGGAATTGCGAGATAAAAAGTCAGAATTGCGAGATATAGTCAGAATTGCGAGATATAAAGTCAGAATTGCGAGATATAGTCAGAATTGCGAGATAAAAAGTCGCAATTGCGAGAGATAGTCAGAATTGCGCGATATAAAGTCAGAATTGCGAGATATGAAGTCAGAATTGCCTGATAAAAAGTCAGAATTGCGAGATAAAAAGTCAGAATTGCGAGACATAAAGTCAGAATTGTGAGATATAAAGTCAGAATTGCGAGATATAAAGTCAGAATTGCGAGACAAAGTCAGAATTGCGAGATATAAAGTCAGAATTGCGAGATATAAAGTCAGAATTGCGAGACAAAGTCAGAATTGCGAGATATAAAGTCAGAATTGCGAGATATAAAGTCAGAATTGCGAGATATAAAGTCAGAATTGCGAGACAAAGTCAGAATTGCGAGATATAGTCAGAATTGAGAGACAAAGTCAGAATTGCGAGACATAAAGTCAGAATTGCGCGATATAGTCAGAATTGCGAGATATAAAGTCAGAATTGCTAGATATAAAGTCAGAATTGCGAGATATAAAGTCAGAATTGCGAGATAAAAAGTCGGAATTGCGCGATATAAAGTCAGAATTGTGAGATATAAAGTCAGAATTGCGAGATATAAAGTCAGAATTGTGAGATATAAAGTCAGAATTGCGAGATATAAAGTCAGAATTGTGAGATATAAAGTCAGAATTGTGAGATATAAAGTCAGAATTGCGAGATATAAAGTCAGAATTGTGAGATATAAAGTCAGAATTGCGAGATATAAAGTCAGAATTGCGAGACATAAAGTCAGAATTGCGCGATATAGTCAGAATTGCGAGATATAGTCAGAATTGCGAGACATAAAGTCAGAATTGCGCGATATAAAGTCAGAATTGCGAGATATAAAGTCAGAATTGCGAGATATAAAGTCAGAATTGCGAGATAAAAAGTCAGAATTACGAGATATAAAGTCAGAATTGCGAGATAAAAAGTCGGAATTGCGCGATATAAAGTCAGAATTGCTAGATATAAAGTCAGAATTGCGCGATATAAAGTCAGAATTGCGAGACATAAAGTCAGAATTGCGCGATATAAAGTCAGAATTGTGAGATATAAAGTCAGAATTGCGAGATAAAAAGTCGCAATTGCGAGATAAAAAGTCAGAATTGCGTGATATAAAGTCAGAATATTCTGAGGGGGAAAAAAGTTAGTCTTTTTTTCCCCTTAGAATTGGCCTGATAAGTCGCAATTGCGAGTTCATATCTCACAATTCTGAGAAACGATGTCAGAATTGACATATAAACTTGCAATTGTGAGAAAAAAAGTCGCACTTGTCTTTTTTTCTCGCAATTCTGACTTTGTCACGCAATTCTGACTTTATAACATGCAATTGCGACTTTATATGAGAAATAAAGTCAGAATTGCGAGATATATACTCGCAATTGTGAGAAAAAAGTTTTATTTTTTAAAAGTTTCACAATTATTTTTTTTATTTTTTTTATTCAGTGGCGGAAACAAGCTTCCATAGTCTGCCGTATCCTATTGACCCTGATAAACTGGGTAAACTGAAAGGCGGATAAATGTAGAGCAAGAAACACAAGCCTTCCACAGAGACGTGTGTGTATTTGACCTGACATGATCAGTATCCAGTGCAGCAAATCTCCCTCTATAAAAAGGAAGCATTATGTGGCCAAACAGGTTCACCGGGATGCTTTATTGTTTTACACCAAAGGAGGAAGACAAAAAGATGAGCTCTTTTTATGTTTCCATCTACACTTAAGTTTTCTAAGTATCTGGAAAGGATACTTAAGTCATGCTTAAAAATGTCTGGTCGTAATTGCATGCGGAATCTTTACTCTTAAGTAACTTTTCTTTATCATTTTGAATTAGCTGGTGTTTCTGTGATTTTCAGTGCATACTGAAGTCGGTTCTCCCCAATTTCACACAGGTGTTCTATTAGAGGAACCGGACCCAAATAACTATTAATAAAATCTTTATTTTCAACGTTATCTATTGTTTGATCACAGAACACATGTTTGTGAAGTGGTCTGAAGAGTGTGTGTTCACGCACCTAGCGTGGACTTGCGGATCTGATAGGACTCGTGCAGTTCTTGTAGACAGCAGTAGCGTTTGGTCAGCTGGATCTTCTGATGGTCCAGTTCAGGCTGAAGGCTCAGGTTCTGCTCGGCCAGGCTGCGGTTACTGGCGATCGTCAGCTCTTTGTTCTGTTGCATTTCCTGCATCTGTGATGGCAACAAAGTCACAAACAAAAGAAGCTAGTCAAACCTCTGGTCTCCTAGATGAAATCAGTGTGCAACATAAGGGAAAAATACCCTAATATGGAATTCACAAAGTCAAATAAACACAAGAAATAATTCCTGGGTCAACTTTGGATCATCCCGACCAGACCAGTTATTTAAATGAAAGCAATTTTTCCATGCAGAATGCATGCAAATCTGATGCAAGGATCTTTTCAAATATTTAACAATGCAAAGCAAGTTTATACAGCACATATACAATAGTGTTTTATATTGGAATAAAGACAAATGTCAATTTTATTTATATGAATATGCTTTATCTAATCAATAAAATTGTGGCAACAGATTACAAGCAATATTATTTATTAAATTGAACAAATTATAATTGAGTAATAGTTAATCAAATTAATATTCTAATTAATTCTAATTTGTACAATTGAATTAATAATATTGCTTGTAATATGTTGCCACAATTTTATTGATTAGATAAACATTTAATTTTTTTCAGTGTAGTTAAGAATGGACCGAAGACAATGTAATAAATAATTTCAAAATCAAAGGTTACATTAAACATTAATAATCCTATGAAGGTAATATCAGCATTGTTAAACATAGTAATTAAATAGCTGAACAAAATTAATCCAGAAGAGATTTGCATGTTTGTTTGACACCATCAGTCTGTTCATACACAATAAATACATGCCAGTCTTTAATATATCACAATCATATCTTTGTCTTTACTTTATATGAGCTGTTCCTATTGCCTTCATTCTGAACTATAACAATGTTTTCATTCCATCTACGTATCCTGATTCCTGCTGCCCCTCCTTTAGTCAACAACACTTTTAATGCAACCAATACTGATGCAGTCAAAGGTGAAAGGTCTCCATTCAAGATAATAACAAACGAACCAGCAGTGAAATCAAAGCTCGCGCACCTGTCACCGACCTATACTCACTGTCAAGAGAAACTATGGTCATATTTCAGGATAAAATGAGCGTTTCGTGGCTGACATGTATGCGGTCACCAACCTCGTCCATCTCCCTGACGATTTTCCGGAGCTTGTCATCGTCCTCCAGCAGTTCGTGTAGCTGCGTGGCGGAGTACGAGTGAAATCTGTTCTCGAAGCCGGACATCTCTCCCATGGCTTTGTTATTGTGTTTCTCCGGCTCCGCTACCGCAGGGAAGTCTCTTGTGTTTCTCCTCGACCGGAAGTCGAGTAATTCCCGACAAATCAGCGCCAGTGAATGGACGTGACGTCACGCGCGTGGACGTGTGAGCGACGTCAAGAGGCCATTCATGGAAAAAGGATTTAGTAAATATAGTTTTGTTATATAATTTATATATAAATATAATTTAGTTAACATCTTTACGTTTATACATTCACATTCATTTTCCTTGAATTTGGACACAATTGTTTTTCATTAATATTATCAGACATTCTTATTTAATTATATAAGAATGCTACATAAGATGTTTTCAATTAAAATCACAATAATTTTAGTGTATCACTTCTGGTTGTCTATTTAAGCATCTGTTATTTTTCTTAAAGGGATAGTTCACCAAAAAATAAAAATGATGTCATTATTTACTTAAGTTCCAAAGCCATAATTAGAGTAAATTAAGCAATTGGTTGAGCAGCAGTTAATGTCCACTGATCAATGTTTATATGTGAATAAAAGACTAAATTCAATCTGTTCATCATATAAAGCGATCGAGTTCAGAAAATTTGGACTAAACCATTTTCAAATTCACAAGTTCATACTGATTAGTTTTAGTATAGGCCTATTTTTATAAACTTTATATAGTTGTCAATGGAGGGACAGAAATTTCATAAGAAAATGTTTTCATTTTCATATTGATTTAACCAATAGATTAACCAGTTTCTGCCACAAATACTATAGTTACTACGGAAAATAAATAAATGGGACCACTATCTCAGAATATTAGGGGTGTCAAATGATTAATCGCGATTAATCGCATCCAAAATAAAAGTTTGTGTTTACATAATATATGTGGGTGCACTGTGTATAATTATTTTGTATATAAATACACACACATGCATGCATATTTAAGAAAAAAAAATGATTTATATATAAAATATTTATATTTAATATAAATTATATATAAATCTATATACAGTATATACATGAAAATATTTCTCAAATATATACAAGCATGTGTGTTTATTTATAAATATAAAATAATTATACACAGTGCACCCACATATATTATGTAAAGACAAACTTTTATTTTGGATGCGATTAATCACGATTAATCGTTTAACAGCCCTAATATATATATATATATATATAATATTATTTTTGTCAGTCCTTTGATTGATATTTAGTACGGAAGAAGATAAGGGTCAAGCAATAATAAAAAAACAAAACCATCTTGAGATTAAGTCATTATAATGTGAGATTAAACTCGTTAAATTTCGAAATACAATCTTGAGAATAAACTCATTAAATATCGAGAATAAAGTTGTTGTGTTTCGAGAAAAAAACTCGTTAAATTTCGAGAGAAAAAAAGTCGTAATACAATCTTGAGAATAAACTCATTAAATATCGAGAATAAAGTCGTTTAATTTAGCATACAATACTGAATTATTGTATTCATATTATATTAATTTATAATGGTATTTAAGGCCTGTTCACACACCAAGGACGATAACTATAACAATAACGATATATAGTTCTTAAAATCTTTCTAAATCTAAATATATGATTCCCCACCACAACTATAATAACTGCTCAGAGAAAGAATAACATTGGAAACACTTTCAGAGCGATTTCCCGCTGATGAACAATAAAAAACATTGACAGCCAATAAGAATCCATCCTGGATAACAAAACTTCAGAGTGTGCTTAAAATAAACAGAACGATATCGTGTTGCTGTGTGTGGACGCAAATATAGTTATCATTACCGTTATCGTTCTTGGTGTGAACAGGCTGTTGTGGGGAATTTTAATCTCACATGTATTAATTGTTCTCCCTTATCAAGAGTCGAGCTAGGCACCAGAGGACCGGCCGGGTCAGGGGTCATCTTAGACTGGGAGGGGTTGAGGGGGTTAGTAAATCTAACCTGGCATCATGAATCCTATAACTTTGTGGAAATTTACAGAGAAGGCTCGGCTTGCAGTAAATAACCTTGGGGAGGGCTATTTAGTCTTCACCCCGGCCTGTGTTCTGGGCGTCACTCTCTTCACAGTGTACCAATCTGTGTTAGCGACTGGGCCTATTCTTGCAAGAATAAACTTCTCTTTTCTTTTATTAATTTGACTCAGAGTGTCTCTTACGAAGTGATGTCTGTTTGTTGAATTTTTGCCTCAACAAGGCTTTGTGCCACTCCAAAGTACCCTGAAAAGTACGTCAGTATGACAACGACAACGAAAATGAAATTCATTCATCCCTCTTTTATTCTTTATTTGAAGAAAATACAAATGAACAAACAAAATCTAAATAAAACAAAACCTGTGCGTTGTTCTCAAGGACCATAGAGACCCATTCACGACTGTCTGAAAGCATTTCAACATTACTCAAATACATATTTCTGATTTTTTAAATATAAAATTCTACAGTATGAACTCAAAATCTATTACTGGAATATATATATATATATTAATTGTAATGCAATACAACAAATTTAAATCCAACGGATTTCTATTAGATGCACTGTTTTTCTAAATATAATTCAATTTATTTGTGTCTCACTAGATTCTATGAAATCCATATTTAATATCATACAGTTTGAATATATATTTATACAATGATAATGACATCATAATCTTAGTTTAAACCTCTGTATTTCCAGGTCTTCTCTGAATAGGGTTTCACCGTGTACATGCATGAATCTTATCTTAACACGCAGCAAATGAGCTCAAACTGGCACAGCTCTGCAGATCTAATTGAAGAACCGTGAGTAGAATCCAAGGGCTGGATGACTCACGCGCAATATGGTCAATGTGGGTTTGGAAACGCGCGTCACTTGCTGCGTTGGTAACGTACGTAAGAATATCATACATCTGTGAGCCTCGTGTGTTTGGGGAACTGCCAATGATGCTGCGCTTTTGACTCAGATCGTATCTCGTCGGAAGTGTGAGGACAAACATGGTTTGTGTGTGTTTGATCAGCCGGGCGCTTCAGGTTTATGTGAGGGATGAGACGCGTGACGGGATCCGTCCAAATCCAAGTCCGACTCGCCTGGGGTGCAAGTAGAACAAGGATGATGCTTCTACTCAAACACAAATATAAAAGAAACAAGTGGAACAAATACATATAGAGATGAGTTTAGGGTTTAAATCATGTCAATTGGCCTATGGAAGAGGATCTCTTTGCATCACGGTACTCACAGTTAGGCCGAGGGGTCAGAGTTAGAGGGGTTTGAACATGCTGGATGGGCTGAAGGTTTGATCGGCTCCAGGGGAATCTTTACTGACGTTAGGGAGTCTTTGGGACGCTTTGACTGGGAGAAGACGACACCATTGCAACAGACAATATGCATGCATGTACACTATCACTCAAAAGTTTGAGCTCAGTGCGATATTTTAATCGGAAATGTTTCTTGTGCAGCAAATCTGCATATTAGAGTAAATTAAGCTTTGATGACGGGAATAAATTGCATTTTAAAATATATCAAATTAGTTCTTTTCAATTATAATAATATTGTACTACAATTGTGATACATTTTAACAAATAACTGCTGCTTTGGTGAACAGAAGACTTCAAAAACATTACAAAAAATCGTAACAACCCCAAACTTTTGACGTAAGTGTATGTACCCAGGGTCCAAAATTAACTTGAAGCTGTGTTGATAGACTGTTTGATTCAGATGAACGATATTGACATTTAAAACATGTTCCTACCAAAGTTGGCCAGTAAGAGTTTAAAGGAGCTGTATGTAAGAAATGTATTTCAATGAATAATAAAATGGCCCTGATATGTCACTAGACATTAAAAGAAATCATGTTTATTTCAAATACTTATATCACTGAGGCCGTGTGTCCACCAAAGCGTTTTTCCACACGTCTGGGAGCGCCGCGTTTTTTAAACCACGAGCGTAACGAGGTGCTGTTTTTTCACGCTGAAGCGCTGAGCGCTCTGCGTTTGTTTTTGTTTTTACTGGTCGCCGAGAGTTGAAAAATGTTCAAGTTTGGATAAAACGTAGTGCTTATCACTGTCACAGCCGTCCAATCACAGTGGAGGAGGGGCGGGACAAACTGTACGTTCACACCGCCGCCGACTTGAGCGTCAAGGAAGCTCTGGCCGCTCTGTCAAGGACGCTTGTCAAAAAGTACGGGGAAGCTTGTTAACGCTTTGGACGCTTTGAACGCTCTGACGCCTGAATTTTTATTACTGTTTTGGTCACATTTGGTCGGGAAAAAATGGTTAGCTATTATTATTATTATTTGCGGTCAAATCGGTGTCACTATGAGCAAATTAATTGCATTCCTGCTTTAAAACGAGCATTCGTAAATATTTCAAATAAAAATTGCGCTCATGCGGTCCCTATAAGCAAACAACGTCATGTCATAAATGATACGAAACCAGTAGGAAACACAGCAACGGCGATGATTAGCTTCTCTTCCATTTTCTCGGAACTAATGTTTTGGTAGGAACGAAAGTTTACATTGTGTATTTATCCGGAATCAGGCAGCGTGAAGGATGTCTATATTCCGATTGGTTGCTGGCGTTTTGCCGCTGAACCGCGTCACAGCTCATTACCATAAAGCTGAGCATCTTTCAACTTTCTGATTGACGCTCAAAACGCCCAAAACGCGACGCCGATGGATTTGACGCTAAGAAAAGCCAGCTTCCATTGAAAATGAATGACTTCCGGCCGCTTTGGAAGCTCAAGTCGGCGGCGGTGTGAACGTACCAGGGGCGTAGCCAGAATTTTATTTTTGGGGGGTCCCGTCTTTAAATGAGGGGGCAACATTATTTATATATACTGTATCAAGTTGATCTTTCCGTGCTTTTTTAAAAAAGTGTAATATTGTACTTTGAGTTTGAGCGCCTGCCATTGTCACGGCATATTAACTCTCACGCAAAGATGAAGATGACAGCGTACGTTACGCACAACACGTTATATAAACAAATCAAGTTTGAAAATAAGCTGCATTTTACCGCGCAGCATTTTGATTGGTCAATCTATCAATCCTAATAAAACAACTTTTTTTTTTTTTTTTAAGCAATCAGAAATCTGAGGGGACCGGACATGTAAATGAGGGGGCCTAGGCCCACCCAGGCCCCCTCGTGGCTATGCCACTGGAACGTACCAACTGTCATAACATTATTTCTGTACAACGACATCAACCAGCAGAGCTAACTGAACAAAATGGATGAAAAATACACTTTTAGTATGAAACAAATTATCTGCGAAATCAGTTTCAAGCAGTGGTGGAATGTAACGAAGTACAAATACTTTGTTACTTTACTTAAGTACATTTTTCACGTATCTTTACTTTTACTCTTTACTTAAGTACAATAAATAGTGCATAACGTTACTTTTTACTTTTACTACGTTACATTTTGCAGCAATTATTATACTTTCTACTCAACTACATTTCTACAACTTCTGTTACATTTTCATTACATTTTCTGATCAGTTTTCCCCTGCCAAAACGTAATCTGACCGTCCGTTCTTTGCACGTTTGTCTCATTGGTTGCCACAGATATATCAACCCGGTCACACTAAATGCGTCTCGCACGCAGTGTGTTTATCGTGCAATTTATACGCGAAAATTTGTTTTTACGTGCATAGGAAACACAATATACGTTTGGTTAGGATTATGGCAAGCCAAGAGGTTCAGAATTACACCATAAATTAATCGCGTTTACTGCCAAATATAGTTATTAACATATAGTAAGGATAAGCATGGTTTATATTGCCTAATTGCGAGCTTGTTTCAGAAATGGTGCCATTTTTTTCCATCATTATTGAACATCATTATAGGAGTATTAGGTTGAATGAGTAATAATTAAATATTTTATTAATCATTAGAAAATATCATTAAGAGAATCAATTGTTATGCAAGTACTTTTACTTTTAATACTTAAAGTACATTTAAAATCAGGTACTTTTTTACTTAAGTATGGTTGTCATTGTGTTACTTCTACTTTTACTAAACTAAATATTTATCTGGTTATTTGTACTTTTACTTAAGTACTTTGATTCAGTACTTCCTCCACCACTGGTTTCAAGTAAACTGTGCTGCGGATATTCTGTATCATAGCGACGAAACGTCTCAACGGAAAAAACGCTGCGCTGACAAAACGCTCTCAAACGGTGTTTTCAGCTGGCTAAAAACGCTTTGGTGGGCACACGGCATGACAACAGTAGTCCGGCCAGGACATTGTCATTTAAAAAGCGAAGTTGCAGCCCTCAACTGATGTTGATGTTGTCCACCAAACGACCAATCACAAAGTCAGTAGTGTTGCGTTATCCGCCGGGTTGCCAGTTCTGCTCTAGTTACCACAGCCGCAGCTATAAATATGTTGGATAACAAAATGTTGGATCCTGAAGCCTATCTGACAACCTCGAGTCAGGGGTTACACCGCTCTACAGTAATTTGAAAGTGATTGCAGTACCAGTTTTGGCCACAATCTTACATACGGCTCCTTTAATTTACTCACCAAGGCCAAGTGTTAATTCCGGACCCTGAATGAACAAATACTTCATGCAAAATAAATAATCATTCCACACTGTACAAATGAACACCAACTACACAATAAAGGCAGGCTGTAATGAAGGACCAAGAGGACAACTCTGGCTATGCTAAGTGGACTTAGCAGGGAGGATTTAGCAGGGACTTAAATGATAAGTGTTTTACAGTGCCTTTTCAGCAACACTGTGGAATTAAAATGATAAATATGAAAGATTAAATCACAGAACACACACACAAACAACATCAGATCATGTCTGTGTTCATGAGTGTATCAGCACGATAACATCACACATCGGTTAGTTCTTACCTCTTCATCGCTGTTGTTGTGTTCATCCGCTTTGGCTTTTTTCTTCTCTTTCTTTTTCTTCTCATCCTCCTTCTTCTTCTTGTCCTTGTCAGGGAGGATGTCATCGAGCCAGGCCAGGTCATGCTGAGAGAAGACCAGGTCCAACATCTTCCTCACGACCATCAGGCCCAGAATCTGACGACGGAGGAAAAAGTCACTTGACGTTTGTGCAAGCGAATAGTATTTAAAAACCAAAAGTGAACGACATACTAATAATCTGGGTCACATATAGGTGATTCTCACAAACACATCAGCTCATTTATCATCCACACACACACAGAAAACCAAAAAAAACAATCCAATACCCTGTGTATAGAAAAATGTTTAAATGTTTTTTTAAACTGACATTTTCATACAAATTAGCATCTTTTCAACAACTTTAGAATAAATAAAATACACTCTACATCCTAAAATTCGGAGAAAGTCACATATGGGTAAAGTTCAGGTCATATTTCATTGCAAATTAAATTAAATTAAATTAAATTAAAAAGCCTATTTTAAGATCGTTTAGATTATTTTTGCAGTAGGATCTGACTAAAACAGGTCATATTTTATCATATCATATCATAAAATAATAAAAAATAAAATAAGCCTATTTTAAGACCTTTTATCATTATTTTGAGAATAAAAATAAAATATTTTGCAAAGAAAAAAATTAAACCTATTTTAGAAGATTAAGATTAAAATTATATAAAAAAAAATTTCTTGCATTATGACATTTTTTGTTCATGAAAATTAAGAATATTTTCTGATTTGTTTCTTTATATTTTGGGCTGAAATATGATCCAAACATCCCTTCATGAGACTGACCTAAATACCACATCAGCTTGTGTTTTAAACACATTTCTCAGAGTATGTGGAGAACTCGCACCATGACAGGGAAGATGATGGCGGCCACAGTGGACTTGAGGATCCAGAGGACGGCCAGGCAGATGATCTGCACCAGGGTGAAGAGATGCACGCGCCGCAGGGGAACGTGCCGGAGGAACGCGAAATCTGGCTGGTGCTTGGCTGGCATGAGGTAGAGCTTCATCCTCTCCCAAAACTAAGTAGAAAAGTCTGGTCAAATCAACTGAAGTACAGTATACATACTATACAAGGTCGTTTTTTAACCCAGTATTATTCCTTTCCCAAACAAAAGTCTGTAGTTCACAACTACTTTTATGATACTTAGATGCTTTCTAAAGTTTGACTGTTTAAATAATCCTCCATTTTTGTTTTAATGGAAATGAGCAACTCAGATATTGTCTTTTTATGCTTCACAAAAGCAAGAATGTAATACAGGCTCGTAATTTTCAGTGCACCTATTATGCCCTTTTAAAGGGATACTCCACTTTTTTTGGAAATAGGCTCATTTTACAACTCCCCCAGAGTTAAACAGTTGGATAAAGATCTCAAATTCGATAAGCAAATAAATAATGTAGTTAAATCCTGTTTTTTTTTCATCTTAGACTCTTATCAAAAGTAAAAAGCTTTCTTTCTTTTAATGACCTTGAGAAAGTGATTCATGCTTTTATTTTTTCAAGACTCGATTATTGCAACACTCTCTACACGGGAATTAGCCAGACAGCGTCGGCACGCCTACAGACAGTCCAAAATGCGGCCGCTAGGCTACTGACTGGTGGTACAAACGTTTCCGTATAGAATATAAACTGTTATTGTTTGTTTTTAAATCCTTAAATGGTCTGGCACCTACATACTTTGATTCTTTAGTGAAACGTCATACATCGAATAGACTCCTACGGTCCTCTGATCAGTTTCTCTTAATGATCCCTAGATCCAGACTTAAATATAGGGGGGATCGTGCTTTTTCGATCGCTGCCCCGAAACTTTGGAATCTGTTACCCATTCACATTAGATTGGCTCAGACTATTTCCAGTTTTAAATCATTATTAAAAACCCACCTATTAACTCAGGCTTTTAATTCTTCTGGGCGTTGAGCCGTAATTTCTCTGTTGCTGTTCGTTGTTTTCTTTTGTGTTGTATATGTATTTATTGTTTATTTGTTATTGCTGGAAAGCACATTGGTGCAACTGTAGTTGCAATAAATTGTGCTATATAAATACAATAAAGAAAGAAAGAAGATTTTACCGTTTTCGAATCCATTCAGCCGATTTTCACATTGACTTCCATAGTAAGAAAATATATATATACTATAAAGTCAATGAGACCAGAAACTGTCTGGTTAATGATATTCTTCTAAATATCAGAAAATCGGCTGAATGGATTAGAAAACGGTAAAACTCTGTTTAAGTCTGAGTATAATTCCCAAAAAAATTGTCCCTTTAAAGACTTATATTCTCATAATATAAATTGCAGCATCAGCTCTATTCTCAGTGTCTGTTTGATAAAGGATTCATGGTGCGTTCACGTGCTACGGTAATTATGGTAAATGCCAAAAGCTGACGTGGAAAATGCACATGAACTCCCCCACAGGTGATATTTTCTACTGGGTAACTTGCCGAGATGAGATAACCTTTGACCTTTTTAAAATGGCGGAGAGCAACGCAAGAGTCGTGAATGGTAAAAATGTGTCCTATTCATGATCTGGAAAATATACAGCATATTATTTACTGTTTGAGTTTTGATAAATCATTTTCTTGCTGTTGCAGATGACTTAAGCAATCTAAAATAGTTTTAGCTAAATAACAGGTCTGGATCTCCATCTTTTTACCACATTACGACAACAAAAGCACTTGAACGCAACACACTGGTAAATACCAGTTCACAAGTGGAAAATATCATATTTTCCATAGCACGTTAACGCCCCATCAGTCTGCCTAAACCCCGCCTTTCCGGGAGCTACTTTGCTGTGATTGGTCAGATGGCCCAGTCTGTTGTGATTGGTCTAATGCTTACAGTGTGTGTCGGAAAGGAAAGGCCATTACTATATCTCAGCATATATCCTCAGCACTTGATACACATCTCGATGGCGTCAGTTTTACTGTATCATTTCCAGCACGAGTCATCATCCTTTGGAAGAGCGTGTAAAGCACTTTGACAGCGCAGAAAACAGCGTCGTTGCAGAAAGTAAAAATAATAACTGACAACTCGTTCAGAATCACTTCTTTCTTTTAGGACACAGTAGCTTTTTTTTATCATAATATATCTGAAACTTAGCAGACCTTTTAAATTCACAAACAGCTATATTACACATTACATGAAAGGTAATATTCGAAAAACCATAATTTCTCATTTTTGGGGAACCGTTGGTTTAATACAGCAGAGTTTTTACAGAGTGACGTGTACCTGAATGCCATGGAGAGAAGCGACACCCATGTACAGGAACACACCATACAACACAGGCATAGGGATGTACTGTGCAGAAACACAAACAATTATTTGTACAGCTTCTAATTATTTGTACAGCTTCTATTCGGATGGTTATTGTTTCTCATGGGCGCGTCTGTAAAAATACCCTTTCATAAATCATTGCAATCATTTCATAAATTATGTACTTTACAGTTATTGTTCCGAAATGAAACTGATTTCAAAACTGACTGTCTTTTCAGAGCGGTTGAATTCTGTTTGCATCATTGAATCGTCGTTATTTTCCTGTTTATCACTGTAAAGCTGCTTTTTATAAAATGCTATAGAGACTTCAAATGTTGCAATTACGTCCCCATGAGAAACAATGACTGTCCAAATAGCATGATTTTATAAAAGTAAAGTGCAGTTTTGATTACCTGAAGTACTGGTGCAAGGAAGACAGACACTCCAGTGAGGACAAACACCAATATGCCTGTGAATCTCTGTTCCCTATGATAAACACAAACGGAATAATTCTCATACTAATATTTACACTTAAATCTACAAAAAAGGGTCTTGCGTTGACTTACCGCACACCAAGGAACTGTGGCTGCTCACCAGGAGCACTGGACTCACTTTCCATCTTCAGAGAGTCGATGTGGGCGATGGAAATGACCGTGGCCGCTACGTACCAGGGCAAACCCATGAAGGAGCAAACGGCCATGAGGATGCCCACCCAGAACAGGTCCAGGTGATAACCACAACCTTTCTGCTCCAGGGAAAATGGGGGAAAAGACATTGTGTAATACTAGATGGAACAACACATTACTGCTTATGGACATGCATGCATATTACATAATCGTAACTCAACATCATGGTGCTGGGGGATTGCGGTTGGTCACCAGTGGGTGCTAGCCAGTGTTATTTTAGTATTATTTATGTACTATTATAGTATTTATTATAAATTTTAATCATTTTGTTATGTACTTTTGTATATATATTTATATTTCAGTTTTAATAATCTTAGTACTTCAACTTTAAAATTATTACGGACAGTTTTTAGAAAATCGTCTCTTTTTTTGTGCTAAGTTTAACCCTGTAAAGTACGGAAGCGTATTGCATTCACGTGAAGAAAAAAAATCTACGAGTTTTTTCAATTTTCTCAAACTTACGAAAGTTTTTGCTCTGTTTTTCTGAATTAATGGCTTGATTACCTCAAAAATGATGAGTAACTCATTAATTCATAAAAACGGAGTGAAATTTTTTTTTTTCAAGAAAAATATATCTCATAATTCTGAGATAATAAACTCGTTAATTCAGAAAAACAGAGCAAAAACTTTTTTCATGAAAAATTCTCATAATTCGGAGATAATTAACTTGTTAATTCAGAAAATCAGAGCAAAAACCTTTTTTTCATGACAAATTATCTCGTAATTCTGAGATAATTAACTCGTTAATTCAGAAAAACAGAGCAAAAACTTTTTTCATTACAAATTATCTTGTAATTCTGAGATAATTAACTCATTAATTCAGAAAATCAGAGCAAAAACCTTTTTTTCATGACAAATTATCTCGTAGTTGTGAGATAATTAACTTGTTAATTCAGAAAATCAGAGCAAAAGCCTTTTTTCATGACAAATTATCTCGTAATTCTGAGATAATTAACTCATTAATTCAGAAAAACAGAGCAAAAACTTTTTTTCATGAAAAATTCTCATAATTCAGAGATAATTAACTTGTTAATTCAGAAAATCAGAGCAAAAACTTTTTTTCATGACAAATTATCTCGTAATTCTGAGATAATTAACTCGTTAATTCAGAAAAACAGAGCAAAAACTTTTTTTCATGAAAAATTCTCATAATTCGGAGATAATTAACTTGTTAATTCAGAAAATCAGAGCAAAAACGTTTTTCATGACAAATTATCTTGTAATTCTGAGATAATTAACTCGTTAATTCAGAAAAACAGAGCAAAAACTTTTTTCATGAAAAATTATCTCATAATTCTGAGATAATTAACTGGTTAATTCAGAAAATCAAAGCAAAAACTTTTTTCATGACAAATTATCTCGTAATTTTTTTGTGGGGGCAAAACATATAATGCAATGTGATTCAATGATGATTGAGAGATAAATATCTGTTGTATATTTGATACATAGATTTAACATGATTTTTTTAAATAATTATGTATGGATAATCAAGTAAACCTTCAGTCAAAATAAATGTTCACCTTGACATATTGCTAAAAATATCCTTATGTTTACTTTATAAAGAATTACAAGAAAGGTTACAAGAAAAATACACATGTAACCTGAAGAGGGACATTTTTAGAATTTTACTAAAAGGCCTTTTACTTTCTTTTACTTTACAGTTTTACATCAAATATTTATATTTTTCTATGTAAAGTACCAAAAACGATTTAAAAAAGAAATGATTTTAGTGTTTGCATTTCGATGCAGTGGTTGCAAGAGTGTGAGAATGAGTGCTGATAAAGCTAATAAGTTCCACAGGTGACGTCCAGCACCTTTAGTTTGTTCTCTTTCCGGTTGACGATGACGGCTGTGATCTGCTGATCCATGAAGATGAGGATGGTGACCAGCAGAGCGGGTACAAAACTGGCCATGCACATCCACCACGGGTTCTTCCCTAAAGGCATGACGATCCAGCCGCGATCCGGCCTCGTGGGCTACACACACAGAACAACACTCAAGAAAGTCAGCATAGCAATAACCAGTGGTTGTCACTGAAATCACATTGCATGTTTTGTAAAGCACATTGGATTTATGGTTAGTACATAATCATGAAGAAAAAGCTCAAATAAATGCAAATGGGATGTAAAGAAAGATACGTGTGTGTCCATCGCACAACGTACCTTAAATTCGGTTGGCACAATCAGTTTAGGTGTTTTAAGCCCCATTAACATATCAAGACCAACAAATGTCATGATTGACGTGAAGATTGCAAAATCACTGATGAGTTTCCGAAGCTGCACATTTGCAGAGGAAAAAGAAAGATGAGGACATAGAAATCTAGACACAACTAGAGACGATTAAAGGCTTTATAAGACAATAGATTGAAAAATGCAACAGAAGCATGTTTGATGCCTTCAAGTCTTTCTGAGAAGTTGAGACATGATGTGATTTGTTTGTAACACGAGAATGGAGCTCACTGGTTGGTTCTTGAGCTCCAAAACAATTTAGTTTATATATGATGAACATTAAAGGGGTGGTAAAACACGATTTCACTTTTCTAACTTTAGCTAGTGTATAATTTTGCTGTTTAAACATCTGCAAAGTTACAACGCTCAAAGTTTAAAGCAAAGGGAGATGTTTGCTTTTAAAGAAATCCATTTCTAAGAACTACAGCAAACGGCAGATAAGGACTACACGACATTCCTCCAGGGTTGCTGACGTCACTAACCCCAATATTTACATAAACCCCTCCTCTGAGAATACTAAATAAAGTGGGCGAGTCCATTGTGTATTGCTTTGGAGAAGAGTTTCTGTGGTATAGAGGGTATGCGCGTGACGTCACCGTCGACCGGAGTGAGTGACAAAAAGACTGAGCGGCTGTATTTGTTGTCAGCTTGAATGCCGCGAAAAACAAACACAACACATAAAAGTGGGAAAGAGCTTTGCGAATGACTGTACGACTAGATTTGACAAAAAATCGGAGGTATATTTTCACAGACTGCTACACTAAAAAAATATTGATGGTTTAACTTAAAAAAGTAAGTAACCTGGTTGCCTTAAAATTTTAAGTTCATTGAACTGGAAAAAGTGAGTTAATACAATGAAGGAGAATGATTTAACCATCAGAAACTCAAAATTATATGTTATCTGAACTAAATAAATTATTTAAGTTGATTTGACAAAAGAAAAAAATGTTATGATTACTACACTGTAAAAAATATTGTTGGTTTAACTTAAAAAAAGTAAGTAACCTGGTTGCCTTAAAATTTTAAGTTGATTGAACTGGAAAAAGTGAGTTAATACAATGAAGGAGATTAATTTAACCATCAGAAACTCAAAATTATATGTTATCTGAACTAAATAAATTATTTAAGTTGATTTGACAACAGAAAAAATATTATGATTACTACACTGTAAAAAATATTGTTGGTTTAACTTAAAAAAGTAAGTAACCTGGTTGCCTTAAAATTTTAAGTTGATTGAACTGGAAAAAGTGAGTTAATACAATGAAGTAGATTAATTTAACCATCAGAAACTCAAAATAATAAGTTATCTCAACTAAATAAATTATTATAAAGTTGATTAAAAATTAAAAAAATTTTAAAATCTTGAAAATATTTTTTACAGTGTATAGAAAGAGGAGCAAATGGATCGCTGCAATTCACAGAAACAACTGGACTCCAGTCAGCGAAAGGTGGATTTGCAGTTATCATTTTGTGTCAATATGCTGAATTTAGCTGTAAACCATACCCATATATTTTGTATTGTTATATATATATATATATATATATATTAACAACTCATCAATTAAATATTTATCATTGCATATTCTGCATTATTGGATGTTTTTTAATAAACACTGACAAAAAAAAAAAACTATAAAGTTTTAGGGCTGGACGATATGATGATATATACAGTATAGACTATATATAATATAACACTGATATAAGTGATCACCCGGATTATATTGTATTTATATAAAGCGTTCACAGGCAAATTTGCTCTATGTTTAGGTCTATTTTGCTTTTATTTCCCCACTGTCGAAATCAGGCAAACATAAATGTCAGGCAACACGATTCCCGGCTGCATGTCAATATCCATGGATCATTGGATCTTTAGTAAGTTGTTAGGAACACTACATTGAGTCCAACATTTAGTTTAAATTGATAAAATTGTTCGTTTTAGTCGCATTTTCGCAGTTTCCCCTATTAAATCCAGTCACGCAGCAGATCTTTTGCCACTTTTGTTCCGGCGGGAAAGTGACGCCAATGCATTCCCTCTGTAGGAGGCTAGAGTGTTGTTGCTGCAATGTCAGTCATAACAGCGTATCTAAAAAGTATGACAACAACCAAATACAAACTATTCTGAAACGTCGTTTAACAGCCATTCTTGAACAGATCCTGCTCGATCATCTTCACTAACATTCTCTGAGTTCGATTCGGGCTCAATGGTATGGTTTTATTGACGCCATTGTTTATAGTACACAAACTACCGGTAAAGGTAGGGGGGTGTGACGTTTCTAAAAAACGTGCACCAGGCGGTTAGCGAATCCAGAGCCATAGAGAGATCTGAGCGAATCACAACACACTGGGGCCAGCGAACCAATCTCAGCCCATTGCGTATTTTTGACTAAGGAGGGACAGAGCAGTGTAGAATAAAGGTAAAATATATCATATATCAAATATATCATATAAAGTAATTGTGAAAAATTAAGAAAATTTGGATTCGTTTTACGATCTCTTAATGAACTTTGTGAAGCGTCAAAGTGGTAGTTGCTCTCAGATTTCATGAACATGAGGACGAGTAATTCATGTCAGAATTTTTTTTTTTTTGGATGAATTATCCCTTTAACTTTAGCTTACCACTATACAACATTATGGTGGCATTCATGTGTGCTTTTCCCCTATATACAACATGATGAAGACTTGAAGGCAACATTTCATTCAAATATAACCAACATAAAAGGCATGTCTGAGGTATAACATCAAGATGAACCCTTCTAGACCTTTATCTGGGTGGGTACATGCAGTTTGGGAGTCTCCAAGGACAGCACATAATCCAGGGCACAGAAGACCAGGATGGATATAATTATGGAAAAATCTGCTATCAAGGCGCGACACTTGGAGAAAAACAGAAGCAAGTTGGGGAAGAGAGAGGTAAATACAATATGGATTAGAATAAGGAAAACTGCCTCCATACGCTTTAACCCAGAGAAAACATACATGGGAAATACATGTGAAAATGCTCAACACAATGTCCCAACCTTGGTGGGGAAGTAACGGCTGGACTTGAACTTCTTGAGCGAGATGGTCATGGAGTAAGTGCCGAAGAACAGGATGAAAGACAGCATGGCCAGATCTGGGATGTATTTGCAGGATTTGCCCACCAGGGAACCGCCAAATCTCAAGCACTCTTTTTTCGTCATTTGACTCCAGTCCAGAGCCGTGAAGTTGAACTGAGAGAAGGAGTGAGATTGTGTGCGCGCACAAGCCACAAAACGGAAAAAAACGTATGGTAAAAGCAATAGTGATATCTTTTGTGAAGAAAACGTAACAGTTCCAACTCACCATAGAGTAATCAGAGATGTTTTCAATGCCTAATGGAGAAGAAGTGTTGAAAGCCACTACAACAGAAGGTAAACAAGCACATATAGTGTTTATTGCTTATTGACATAGATGTATCATACAATAACCTCAGAAGTATATAGATGTTCAAGGGGTGTCAAGAATTGTAACAACATGCCAGTAGACGATACTTACTCCAATCAGCAGCCAGATCACGTATGCAAAACAAATATGATACACATCAGTTGCAGTGGTCAGATGTAACAAACCAATATGTCATCCGAAAAACAAAAAAAGTCAACATAACATGTTGGTATGGAAAACACTTTTCCTCCATTAATGAAACCAAATATTCAACAGAAAGTATTTTGGATCTGGATCAAGAACAGTGAGCGAATGCAGGATTGCAGTCATTTGTGGAGAGACAAAAATTAAAATGCCATTTTAGTAAAACGGACACAAATTAATTCATGCAACACAAAACACTCACTAAATTTAAATGATATTTTCTTCAAAAGACAAATAATTCTGACTAAATAAAATTAAAAGCAATGACTATTGTTCATAATAAAATTTTATTATCATTACATTAACCATTAATAATAATTACAATAGCAATACATTTTATTATTTTGAATATTAATTGTTTGAATAATATATTTTAAAACATTATAACAATAATACTATTTTTTAAACACGTTATCCAAAAGTAATTATTATTATTCATAATAACAAAATTGTATTATTTATAACAATTATGATACTAATATTGATAATTGTATCATTGAATAATAATGTATAAAATTTTAATAAAATATAAAACCACAAACATTATTAGTATTCATAACAACATCAAATATTATCATTTATTAATAATACTTTTATTGTTTTTAATTTTTATTTTACTTTTGAATAAAATATTTTTTAAAAATTGTATGATTATTAAAAACAATATTATATGGATGAAATGAACTAATTTAATAATTGATGATCTTTAAAATAGAACTTAATCAACACTGAACTGACTTTAACTCTATTGTATAAAGCGCTATATAAATAAAGGTGACTTGACTATTCTACATATATATACAGTATATACATATTCTGGGAATAACATGCACTGGTGAATGAAAAGTCAGGAAAGTGTAAGAAGAAAGTAAATAGGGTCAGTTTTTATTTCACAGAATAACCCCACAAAGCCTGACTGGCTGAGGTTGTTTTTCACTGGGTCAAGGGGTCAGACTCACCTTGATCAGGAGCCTGGCACTCACACTTGTAGCTGGTGATGTAATCTGGCTTGAAGTCTCGATTGATGGGGTAATAATTGAAGGTGCCCATCATTTTCTTAAGGGCATCAGAGATGAAGATGAAGGAGATAAGGCTGGAGAAGCCCTCCTCGGTGAAGCGTGTCATGTATTTGATGATGTAGCTGGCGTCTGTGGCCACCAGGATCAGACACTGGAGGCAGGAGTGCAAGCCGATCCAGAGCCGGATCTCCATGTAGTCAATGTCATTGTTCCTGAACACAGACGACAATTCAGTTAAAGAATCAAACTCAATGGAAGACTGCTGACTCACATGTTTGAATGATTTTTAACTTTACTAAATCACAGGATGTCACGCTCACATGCTGAATTCAAAAAGCAGCTTTTCGAAGATCAGTATCGGTCCCGTAGAGCTGAGGATGATGAGCGGTTGACCGCCGAATAAACAGAAGACCGCGCCGGCCAAAGCCGTGCCCAAAAAGCTTTCCATCACACCCTGAAAGTCAATGAGAAACATCAAAAAATAATGGAGCAAGTAACGAAAAAAGTTCAAGCACTTTCAATAAATAAAACTTTAAATTAATGTATTCAAATTTTGACTAGTGATGAGAAATTTCAAGAACCCCGCTTCTTATGGGAGCTCATTTCTGCCACATAAGAAAACAAATCATGCTTAGGTAAATCATAATTATGACATAAGGTTGAACTTATGAGATACTATATCATAATTTTGAGATAAAAAGTTACAAAAATTATGACAAAAAGTCAAAATAAGATACTGGGCCCTATTTGAACTATATCTGAAACGCAAGTACCAAACGCGAAACGCAAGTAACTTTGTGGGCGGATCTAAAATGGGTTGGTCTGAAGTAGCTACATTACTCATAGGTGTGTTTTAGGCGTAACGTGCAATAAACCAATCAGAGTGTCATCTCACATTCCCTTTAAAAGAGTAGTTCACTTTTAAAAAAAACTTTTGCTGATAATTTACTCACCCCCATGTCATCCAAGATGTCCATGTCTTTCTTTCTTCAGTCGAAAAGAAATTAAGGTTTTTGATGAAAACATTCCAGGATTTTTCTCCATATAATGGACTTCAATGGGAACCAAACGGTTCAAGGTCCAAAAGACAGTCTCAGTGCAAACTGTTCAAAGGGCTTTAAACGATTATAGACGATCAATAAGGGTCTTATCAAGCAAAACGATCGCTCTTTAAAAAAAAATAAAATAAAGTTTAAGTTTTATAAGCTCAAATGGTCGCCTTGCTCTGTTCTGTGATGCGCGTTCGTGACTCTCCTGTTCGAACTTGTTCATCAAAATGAACGAATCCTTGTCCGAGTCAATTCATTCATTTCCTTCATTGAATGAACCAAATGACACGAAAAAGATTCGTTCATTTTGATAAACGAGTTCGAACAGGAGAGTCTTTATTCATCGTCTGATTTTCGGTTTATATATTTCTCTTGTAATACAGTACGGATTGTCCTCCATCTCGTCCATTGCGCTCTTCACTCCTTCCCCTCCATCTGAATTTCGCGTGTCAACACAATCACGTGACTGCAAACCACCTATTGCGCCGGGACGGTGCAAGATAGGGCCCACTAGTCATAGTTAGTCTTAATGTAATAACTTTTTTAATTTTTGTCATAACTTCGGCTATTTGTCATAATTGTTTCATAATTTTAACTTTTTGTCACAATTTTGACTTTTCACCTCATGAATTAAATTTTTTAAAAAGTCAAAATTATGACTTTTTAATGACATAAGTCATTATTATTGATGCATGATTTTCTAATGCATTATTAAGTGGCAGAAATGGGCATCTGTGTGTTTTTCTTTCTTGTAATTGTGACCTTATATCACACAATTGCACCTTTATTTCTCACATACTGTACATTTTCTTAAATGTATCTTTTTATTATAATAAAATCAAATGTCTTATTTGAAAACTTTTTCTCACTTTTTTAGTTTGCACTCTGAAATAGAAATTGTATACTGGCCAGGCCAATTAATTGCCTCATATTTGGCTGTTTTGAGATTATTGTACAGGCATTGTGTAAATTATATTAAAATATATTAAAATATTTGTGGCTAGGAGGTGAATTACTTGGTAGTTGTCCGTGGCGTCCCCCAGCAGTCCTCCAAAGGTGATGGCATTGGTGATGCAGCCCAGGTAAATGAAGAGCACAGCAGAGATCGACTGGATGTGGAAGCCGTCGTAGAAGTCACTGAAACACCAGGGCAGTTTACGCTTGATGTCCAGCCACAATCCTCCGCAAAATCTGCACAAACAGAAAGAGTATCAGGGGTCACGTGAGGTCAATCTAAAACTCTAGCTCTAACAGGTGAGCAGACTCATCGGACGTTACCGGCCAGTGAATTTCAGCTCCTCTCCAAGCTCATGCGGCGCCGGCATTTCCTCGTCTTCTGCAGACGCTGCGCCCCCTCCTGCGTTCCCATTCGGCTGTCCCAGCTCATTTAGAGAGAAAACTGACTTCCTGCAGAAACAAACACAATGAACGCTGTGCAAACTCCCTGAAATGTGCAACATCATTAAAAGTAATATTTAAAGGTGCTATATGTAACTTAGGGATGTCCCGATACCACTTTTTCACTTCCGATACCGATACCGATGCCACAGTTTTGGCTTTTGCCGATACCGATATTAATCCGATATTTTTATTTTATTTTTAAACTAATAAAGAATATAGCAATTTTCTCAATTAGCCCCTTAAAATATACCTCCAGTATATAGTTCACAACCCACCCTTTATTCAAACACTATATATATATATATATATATATATATAAGAAAATGCAGGTACTTCAGTACTTAAAGCTAGCTATAGCTACCAACAGGTTTAAAGTTAAAACAATTTAAACAGCAGTGTTCTACATTTTAAATAGCAGTACAGTTTTTTTAAAGCAAGTAGAATTTCTATAACTGTGTGTTATACTGATTATCACTCTTGTGTGTGTTAAACACAATCTACTTAATACAGACAGCTTCATTATAAAGATAAACAACAAATCCCCAAAATATATGATCATAATCTATGACAACAAATGCTGTTATAAACTAGATCAGTGAATAATACATATTGCTCTTTGTATTGTTGTAAAATACATTCATGAAAAACAATATAACAAAAATGAAAAAGAGAATTATTTTATATATAGCCAAGTAATTATTTTATATATTTTTTATACTAAAAAATTGAGACATTAAATGTATAGCACAGCTATTTAATGAGGCAGCAACATTAATAATTATTAATGTTAATAAGCTTTAATTGCGTAACTGCATTATGATATGAATGACTCCAACACAGTGCGGCACAAAGCGCTTATGCGCATTCCGAGCGCAGAATGATGCGCTTGAAACCACGTGGAGTTACAGCACGCAGCCGAGTATGCACACTATGCTGCGCGTCGAGTCCGCTTTGAAAAGTTAAAAACACAAAGGAAATACATATTGATGGACAGTGTATTAAACAGTATCTATCTATACAATAGTTTATTGAGCCTTTTCTTTAAACAGTTTTAAATTTCAGTTACTGTGCGCGTGAAGAACAATAGTGCTCTGACTCTGGTGAGGTGATCTAACTGACAGCGTCCGACACCTGGTAGGAAGTAACACGATAGTTACAGGAATAAAGTCCAGCAAGATAATGTTGTTTTATGCGAAAACAGACCTTTATCTACAGATAAAGTATAATAGTATTAACATTGAATCATCTTGAAGATAGTTTCATCATTTACTGTAACCGAACGCGACGCGCTGTTTGAGTGCTGAATGGAGAATGATTGACAGCCGCGAGAGGGAAAAGTTTACGTGATCTTGAATTTAATGACTTAAATATTAATTTCTCTCTCACACAATGGCTTCAGAACACTTATAATAGAGTGCACGAAAACGTCATGGTACTTTAGAATGTTTTTGTGCCTTCTGTGGGGCTTAACAATAACATAATAGTATACACACAATATCGGATTTGGATCGGCCTCGTCTGATCGATACCCGATCCCGCAAAAATGGCTGGATCGGAGCCGATACCGATCCTGAGTATCGGATCGGGACATCCCTACTTTTCATCTAAAATGAATCCTGTTTTTATTGCTTGTGTGTGAAGGGGTTGTAATCACACATTCCAATGATCCACTTGTCGGGTTTTGCTATTTCCTCTGAAGGTCAGTATTCCTATTTCTATGTGAAGTCTCCGGGTCGGATTTTCTGCGAAATCCATCGGATGTGACATGGCTGTCAATCTTCCTCTATAATACTATTCGAATTCCCTTCCTTATTTTATGTAATATTCACACAAAAAAAATCAGCAAAGACAGCAATAAGGGAGAGCGGCAACAGCCCTGGTAATATCATTTCATTCCTTTACTTTTAATGAAGATGGTAGTGTGAAGCGTCTGCGACTTACTTTCACTTTGATTTGCGATAGATTGCGGCGTGTTGGCTTGATGAATAGGGGCTCAGATCTGAGGTGATGTGATCGTCATATCGCGTCGGAAGTTCCGGGAGTCTCCCGCATATTGATAGCGTCTCCCTGATGGCCGCAAATTAGTTAAAATCTCCCAGAATCCGCGCATAACATACAGAGAGGGAGTGAACGAGACCTTGCGAATGTACCATGCGAAAGATAGTCCCGCGCTCTCCTATTGTTAATAAGAAAGCGATAAGGGGCCGTTTACACCTGGTCACTTCGGAAGTATATATTTATTTTTAAATATATATAAAAGCAATATTCGAATAGTAACTTGAGCATTCGAATAGTATTGATTTTTTTAATATTCGAATTACATTCGAATTTTGGAATTCGTTCCAACAGCCCTACTCCCGAGCCTCTCTCCTTTTATATACAGTCTATGCGACGGCACTGCAGCGAACGACATGAGTCTGATAACACCAGAAAACTCACACACACTCACAACACAAACTCCACAGAAATATAAAAAACTGAATGTATTTGCTGAAGCTCGTCAGGCCAAACGTGAATCGGATCGACATCGGCGGAGCGTTTGAATTATGGAGAGACCTCCGCTATTTTTATTGTGATAACAAGTTTTCAGATATGCAGAAATAATGGTAAACTGTAATTAAATAGCAAGGTAAACTACAACATGTATAATACATGAAATGAATACAAAACTTTATCATGGTACGAGCATCGAGCATTAGTTCAACATCAAGCTGATAAAGTAGCCTATTATTGTAACGTTGCAGTGGGAGTTTACATGAGTGTGTTGAAAGTCTCAGTGTGACCGTTAGGGATGGGCAACGATTAATCGCATCCAAAATAAAAGTTTGTGTTTACATAATATATGTGTGTGTATAATTAATTTGTATATATAAATACCCACACATGCATGTATATATTTAAGAAAAATGTGTTATTAATATATCAAATATTTGTATTTATATATAATATTAATTGTGAATAAATATATATAAAATATAGACATGCACAAATTTCTTAAATATATACATGCATGTGTGTGTATTTATATATACAAATTAATTATACACACTACACACTCATATATTATGTAAACACACACTTTTATTTTGGATGCGATTAATCGCGATTAATCGTTGCCCATCCCTAGTGGCTGTGTACCATGAGAGCTTGCTCTTGTGTTCAAGCACGCGCAAGTGCACGAGCGCTCTTGTAAAAATGGGTTGCAATCTGAAACATGACCGGTAGAGGCCACTAAAAACTACATATAGCACCTTTAATATGACGGAATAAAAATTAAATATATTTTCAATTGAATATAGCCAGTTAATTTAGATGCTGCCACATGAAGTACATGTTTTAGGTTACAAAATATTTTTCACAGTGTGCTTTTAATGATAATGCAGTGTGTAAACCAGTATAGTATGTCTATTATGGTGAAAAAACTGAACGTTTGGGGTCAGTCATGCCTGGTTCAGATTACACAATTTTTTTTTGTCTGTTACGATAGTCAGATTACGCGATTTTGACTCCTAAAATCTTGTGTCGAGGACAAGACATGTCAGACTACACGTTGCTTCCTGACCAGTCATCGCATGCCGTCTTTAAAGGTGCGTGTGATGTCATCGAAAAGGCGAAACTAGTAGCGAGTGACTTTCGGAAACGAATGTGAACGAACAATGGATGAAGCGCTGAGTGTTGTATTGGCTGTCCTGTGTTCAGAAAAAAGTAAAAAAAGAAAGTAAACCCGACAATGGACACGTTCCTGGATTGCTCGAAGAGGACAGTATGTGCTGTCAATCCTCCAAAGAGAACTTGATGTAAAATATTGTTTTCTTATATATTTTTACTTCTTTCGCTGTTATACTTTTACTGTTTCGCCATTTTTGAAAGTTGTGTACGGAAAAGCTTCTCTGCTCCTATTGGTCAACCTCATACATGTGACCGAACCGTCGTGGACGACCGTTAAAAAAATTAAATGCTAGTCTTGCTAGTCGTGATGTCGTGAAGCATCGCAGACGCAAAGTAGGTTGTCGCAGACTATGACACACTATTCGAGATGATACGATCGAATCTTGCGTCCCGACGCCCGTTGTCGTCTATGAATCCCCACAACACCCTATGCCAAACGGGTCGTGCCAAAATCGGGCTAAAATCGTGTAATCTGAACCAGGCATAAGATTTTTCACTGTTTTGCGAGAAGTCTCTTATGCTCACCAAGGCTGCATTCTGCTTTTCTGTATTCTCTGATTAATAGAAAATTCAAAAGAACAGCATTTACAATGTTACTATTTCAAATAAATGTCTTTCCTGTCACCTTTGATCAATTTAATGCATCCTTGCTGAATGAATGAATTCATTTATTGAAAAAAAAAGACCCCAGACTGGTAATATGCATAGATTCATGATTTAATACCTCATATCTGCTGAAGGCAGTTTCTTTGGAGGTTCGATGCGGATCTTGGGGTCCCATTCTCCTGGAGGAAGAACTATCACCTCATCCAAAAACTCATCAATACCAGCAATCAAGTCCTCACGATCTCTGGCTTTATAGGCCACGTCACTGAAGAGCTAAAGATGGTGACAGATACACACAGACGTGTTAACAAATACTGTGATGATATACTAAACTTTGAGGAACAGATTTACTAATACTTTTTCTTACATCGTCAACCATGAGTGTGGCCATGGCCCGGCCGATCTCATTGTAGGATTTGGCTTTGCCACTGGGACCGAGCAACACGAAGAGGAACCTGGAAAATACAGCACAATGAAAATTCATATTGTGTTTCAAATTTTAAGCAATTATAAATCACATAGGAAAAATAGTCTATCCCTTTCTGTAAAATGGATCAAAAATATATTAAAACGTGATTATAAATTAGAAATACCATCTGACTTTGACCACACTTTTTTATTTCCTTTTTTTGTCTCATCTTCCAGTAAAACGTATCCAAACTTTCTTATTAGATTTACTAGAAAAGCTAAATTAACCTCAATATAAGACTTGTTTTCAGAGAATATATAAAATTTATTTAATTCTTTAATTGTTACTCAAATTTTGTTGTAAACATAAATTGAATTGAATAAACCTAAATAAAGTTTGTCAGATTTATGCTTAAAATAATAATATACAATTTACGAGTGGGTTGAGGAAAAAAAATAGGCCTAATATTAATATTAATATAGTCCTAAAATAATAATAGCAGTGTTTGAGATAAGTCCTAATATTTATCTTAAATAAATGTATTTTTTTTAAAGTATATTAGTCCATTTCTGCAACATATAAAATTATAAAATAAAAAGTCAAAATGACATATTTATGAGATAAAATTTTGAAATTATCATGAAAAAGTCACTTTTTTGTCAATTTGTCAAACTTTTTAGCTTAGTATCTTAGTAAGTAATATTTTTGACTTCTTATGTCATAATTTCAAATTTTTGTCTTAATTGTTATAATTATTATTAACCAAATCATGATTTTTCCACATGTGGCAGAAGTTGGCTTCCTTAGGCTTAGAAATAGGGCAGTCAAACGATTAATCGTAATTAATCGCATCCAAAATAAAAGTTTGTGTTTGCATAATATATGTGGGTGCACTGTGTATAATTATTTTGTATATTTATATAAATACACACATGCATGTATATATAGGAAAAAAATATTTATATATAAAATATTTATATATAATATAAATTATATATAAATCTATATACAGTAAATACATGAAAATATTTCTTAAATATATACAAGCATGTGTGTGTATTTATATATTCAGTGGACCCACATATATTATGTAAACACAAACTTTTATTTTGGATGCAGCACAGCACTACTTAGAAACTTTTACTGGAAAATGAAGAAAACAAAAAACAAAAGATGCAGAATTCATCATTTGTCTTTGGTTCCACAAACACTTGTATTTCCAATCATTTGCAAAGGAAATGTCTGGAATTTATGGTAAAATTCAAGTGCGGTTTTGCCAGACTGCAACATTTAAAGGCTACTAGCTATTTAAACAGCCAATAAACACATGTAAAATGTTTGGGAATGATCACCTTGTTGGCACAGGGACTTCAGTAAGGCCTCCTAGCGTTGTGGCTTGAGCCAGACGTACGAAGGCCACCAACGGCTTGTCTAAAAAATCCACTTCTCCAATCAGCACATTAGACGCCTCCGCATCTCTGGGGATCTTCTTCATAAATTTATTCTTCAGCTGGTGGGGGAGATGCAATGCAGTTAGGCATCATGGGTGAGTGGGTTTAAATTAGACCACATAGTCAGTGTCAGATGCATAGGTCATGACATTTCCATGTTGGAAAGAGTTTGTGGCTCATTCATGTCTCTTTATCAATCAGTATCAATATGAGCTCCATTATCAATGTCTGACGTGCCTGCATGCGATGGAAATGGGAAGCGTCAAATTTTTTTCCAATGGCAGATCAATAAAGTTACGCAATCACAATGGGAGAACCAAACCAATAAAAACAGCCGATCGGCAACGGTGGCCACGTGGATATGGAATGGTCTGTGCTTATCGTCAAAATAAATCAGCTTTCAGCAATCTTTTAATACCACTTTCAGAGTCAATTCACTTTCTGCCACAAATAAACAAGCTCCCTTCTCACGTCCTGACTCTGTTTTGCCTCTTATCAGAACGTTCGCTGCCGTTTTGGTGTATATTTGAGTCTCAAATCTGCAAATTCTACTTCTCTGTCCAAAATAGATCTTATTCCTCACAAACATTTTAATTTATAACAAAATGGCCCAGACAAAGTCTATAGACACTCTCAGGTCTCACTTAGAAGTTGACCTTCTGGTGGTGTTGAAGTCAAGACCACCTAAACTGAGACCAAGACAAGACCAGACCAGCACTCCTTACATGCATTCATATAAAAGATGCAAATTTACGGCCTCAGAAATGTCTCGTATTTAATCAATATATACAATAATACGACTCTATATGGAGCTTTTACTAATCAAATGAAAGATACTAACAGCAAAATGTATCTTTACACTGCAGAGGTGGCGCAGAAGCTGCATGAATAATACAGAGATTAATGATTAAAAAAAAAATGTTGTTTATTGAACGTTTGTATTAATCGATGATCATATTCGTGAAAACAGCACTCTTACTCTTGTGATATTGCTCAATTATATTATATACTTACTCTCCACTTTATTAAGTACACCTGTTCAACTGTTCGTTAATGCAAATATCCAATCAGCCAATCACATGGCAGAAACTCAATGCATTTAGGCACGAAGACATGATCAAGACGATCTGCTGTCCCTTCTCTTTCTTTTACGGCCCTGACGAGAACATCGATCTCCTCGGATGTGAACCGATGCTGAAGCGCGCTTGGTAAATGCGCCGTTATAATAGTATTGCTCCACGTTCATCGCTCTTAAAGTACAGTAAATGTGATATGACGCTCTTATTGGTTTATTTCACGTTATGTCCAAACCACACCTCTGAATAATGAAGCTACTTCAGACCAACCCCTTTTAAACTTGCGTCCGGTGCAAGAGTCATTTATCCCGCCGGTAAAATAGAGCATCACAGTCCCGCCCACAGCCCGAGAGAGCGCTGGTGCCGGAAGTAAATTTCCCATTCGTTTCTCCAATTGACATTTTGTAAAATCCATATCTAAAGAGTATTAGAGCATGTCTGAGGATAATCAGCTACGGCTGAACTCATATGCATACAACATATCATTTCGAGTGAAAAAACTAAGAGAAAATCCAAAAAAGTCGAGGGTACAAGCCTGTGTACATGTTTTCATTTCCGAGCAAAGGAACTACTCCTCCCATAAACCACCGCGCCTCACTGAAGTCGTCTGAAAGCCACCGTGAAAGAGCCTTTTGAGCGACTTCCAAATCTGACGACGGCCGCGTGAACTTTTTCCTCCAGTGAATGTTATATAGTGAATGTGCAGGGAAACTCCTTTTCCTCGATTTCCTGAAGCTTATGCACATGCTAAAACATTGAGGATCTGGCTCGCTCATAGGCTAAGCTGTGGCTGCTGTACATCCAATGGCGTGGGGGCGTCTCTGAGGTGCGACCAATGAACTTAGCCCTAAGTCATTACGCGATCTTCAGTCTTCAAGCGCCTTCGCGGGGTTTCAGACACATGACCCGACTTCCACCAATCAGATGCATCACTGTGGGATTGTTCAGGATTGTGGGTAATGAAGTACTTATCCAATACATCGCGAATAAAAGGGATTTATCGGAAAACAAGGTTAGTGCCCCATGATCTTTTGCCGTTTATATGAGCATATACAATCGCTTAGTAGCTGGTTTTAAGTCTACCATGCATGGTTACGTTTTAATGGCTTATATCCCAAATGTCAATGGAGAAATTGTATTGAATTTTTACTTCCGGCACCGGCTGTGGGCGGGACTGTGATGCTCTGTAGCAACAGCGCCGAAGACCCGCCCACAAAGTTCCTTGCGCTTTGCGCTTGCTACTTGCATTTCAGATCGTTAAAATAGGGCCCTCAATGTCACAAAGCTCAAATCATCTCAAACTGGTTTCTTAAACATGACATGACATGGCCTCCACAGTCACCAGATCTCAATCCAATAGAGCAGCTTTTATTTTGGGATGTGCTGGAACGGGAGATTCGTATCATGGTGCGCCTAATAAAGTGTATCTTATAATATGAAAATCAATACAAGTACTTTTTTTGTAATCTCATACAAGTACTTTTTTGTAATTATATCTTAAATTTAGTGGGGCTCTATATTAATTTTGTTGACATTTTTGACACAATCCCTCGATTTCTGAACCAACACAAGAAGAATTCAAATTAGAAATAAGTTATCGATTGCATTTGAAGCATCTAAGTATTACAGTACGTCCAATCACATTACTTATGTTAACAAATAAATCACAATGCACCTGCAATTTAATGAAATCCTCACAGTTGTGGTCTTGACCAGTAAATAAAATACTGAGTCCTCTTAGTCTGAGACCGTGACAAGCCAGAGTACAAATGCGGTCAAGACCGAAACAAAAATGACCAAGACCAAGCTACAGCTTTTCTCTGAACTAACTTTTAATTTTTTGCAAAGACGCTAAACCAACTGGCTCAAGGTAAAGTTGGTTCCTCTCATTTCAAACCTAATAAACATCTTTTATGAAAGGTTTTTCTTGACGAGTGTGCTTGTGCTATCTTTCTTGAAAAATCAATCATACGTGGTTTGACGTTGCAATGACATTCATACATTTTTAAAGGTGGATCAAGTGTCTACATTCATTTTGGGGCTTCTGCATCTAAACTTGTAAAGTAATCAATCAAAAGAGCTTTGTAATGCCTGAATAAATGCGTTTGACATCTACCCCCCATAATTCCTGGGTCCCTTGACTTTCAAACCCAGCATGCTCCCGTAGGCCCTAAATAAAACATATTGAGGGCAGTGACCACATGAAAGTCAGCTGTGGGTGTCATTATAAGCAGAGAAACTCATTAAAGTGGACTCAGAATTGGCCAACTTTGAAGTCTAGTGAGCCGACAGCATTCGCCTCAAAATACTTTGGCAAAAATAAGAGCTTTATTATGTATTTCATAATTGTGCTTCATTGTTTTCGTTTTGTTTTGTTTTTTTGCACCACAAAACCAAGGATCGAATGAAAGAAAATATTATAAAAGACTAATGAGGGCTGGCAGCACTTGTTAAGCCGGGTGCACACTGTATGATTTATAATAGTCCTGTACGACTGTTGCCTGTCAGACTGCACGAACATGATCCCGCTGTAAGCCATGTCACACTGTAAGATCTCAGATGTTATTGATGTCAGACTGCACAGCAGTCAAGAAACGGTAATAACGGACGCACGCAAGAAGTCGTCCTGGGTTTTACATCATCAATGACAGGATAGCAAACAAAAACAGTCTCTAGCATTAATTTTGATCATGGCTTGTCTTGAAAAAGGAATGGTGAAGGTGGTTTATTGCTACGCTATCTCACGACCAATTCGTACAAATTCGTATGAGTGATTAAAACGTGGCTAATTCGTACTAATTCATAACGACCACGATTTGTCCAAACCCACGTGATGGGTAGGTTTAGGGGCGGTGTCAGGGGTAGGTCATTCGTACGAATTCATATGAATTGGCCAATTCGTAAAATATGTACAATTTAGCAAAAACGTAATAATTCCTACGAGTGAGGTCGTACGAATTGTTACGAATTAGCCACTTCGTAAAATTCGTACGAATTCTCGTGAGATCGGGTTGTTTATTGTTGTCTTAATAACTGTGTCATCAGGTCATTTGATTGATTAATTGATTGAAGTTCGATTATGTATGGTGGTAGTAGCTAGCTGTGTGGGTGTGTGTGTAATATTTGCGTTAAAGGTGGTTCATTTGGTTAACGGTAATGTTATATGACATCGGTGATGTTTTCTTCAGTTTTAAATTGACAATAGAAAATGTGTTTAGGACGAACAGAAATATTCTCAGGACGCCCACAGAACGAAAAACATTTTTGTATGTGTGTTCATTTATTACTAGCATATTAGGGTAATGAAAACCCTTAGAAAATGCCAAAATTAACCGACCAAGTTCTCACTACAGCAGAGCGCGTATTCTCATGCTGTTACTATAGTTACTAGCTATCTTACTAGCTACTACTGAAAAATCTTGGGTTTTGTGACACTTTTGCTTTTGGATCAACAAATAATAACCCAAAATTACTGTCTTGATAATGTCATGCATAGACTTTTTTTCCTGTCCTGGACTCGGTCTTGACTCGGAATCAAACCTTTTTGGACTCGGTCTTGACTTGGACTCGACTAAGCCTGGTCTTGGACTTGACAAAGGTGGTAACAGCCCTAGCCAGAATTTCATCTGAGGTAAAATTTAATCGCAATGGTCATTAATCGGCTGTCTGTGAACATGTCAAAGTAGTGATCAAAGACTCCAGATATTTGTTTAAGATCCGAGGAATCGTTTAGGATTCTTAACATTTGTCTCAGATGGCCAAAATCATAGTGTCAACCCAGCTTTATGTGGAAATTATCCCCTTAATAGCACTTAATTATGGCTCATATCTGTCGCCTCAAAAAGTAAATTTTCTATGTATTTTAATATGTTCATGTGAAAATAAATCTGACAATGTTAGGAATACTCATGGAAAACTGTTGTACCTGGTCAGTGCTGGGTGTGACGGATATATCATTCATGCTGCGGCACTGAGAAGGATCTGAGAAGCACAGATGAAACAGATAAAATATATAAATAATGTTAAAATAATATTATGATTTCAGTGTCAAATGGATGCCAAATACATATAACAACACATTTATCACAAATTATTTTGCAAGCAAAAACAATGGGACATTGTGGTGTACCAAAAAAAGTTTTTAGATACTTTGATAATATAGCATGTTACTTTATGATTATAATGTTCATGGATAGTCCATTTTAAACTTTTAAAAGTCACATTCCCTTGGAAAGTTTAGGAACAGTCGTTATTTTGCTTAGAGATAGGGATGTCCATGTGACAAAACTGGGCCTATTATACAACCAGGCTTTGTTTTACAAATGACTGCAAAATATGTGCTGCTTTATGTTTAAAAGACACACACTACTGCTCAAAAGTCTAAATTAATTAAGATTTTTTTATTGTTTATGAAAGGAGTCTCTTATACTCACCAATGCTTCATTTGTTTGATCAAAAACAACAATTTAAATAATTAAAATTTGAATATTATTTTAAAATGTGATTTATTCCTTTGATGGCAAAACATTTCTTCTTATTATCAATGTTAAAGGGATAGTTCACTTTGAAATTCATTTTTGGTATGTTTTATCTTACCTCAAGGGCATCCAAGATGTAGGTGTCTTTGTTTCCGCAGTAGTTTCAATTTTGATATTTTTAGGTCAAACCGTTCTTGTCTGTCAGTCATATAATGGAGGTCTATGGTCACCACCTCAAAGAGCATGCACAGAGAAGTCCAAATTAAACATGATTTAATGACTCGTGAATGTAAGTACACATTGATGGCCTAAGACACGAAACGAGCGGTTTGTGTGAGAAAACGAACAGTATTTATATCGTTTTTACCTCTTGTAACCACAGCCAAGTCCAAGTACTCTGAGGGCGAAGGCGCCTCTCTCTGCACAAGCGCCAGCGGCAACGATATAAATACTGTTCGTTTCTCACAAAAAACGCTCGTTTCGTGTCTTAGGCCATCAATGTGTACTTACATTTACGAGTCATTAAATCATGTTTAATTTGGACTTCTCTGTGCATGCTCTTTGAGGTGGTGACCATAGACCTGCATTATATGACTGACAGACAAGAACGGTTTGACCTAAAAATATAAAAATTGAAACTACTGCGGAAACAAAGACAACTACATCTTGGATTCCTTTGAGGTAAGCTAAAACACACCAAAAAATTATTTCAAAGTGAGCTATCCCTTTAAAAACAGTGGTTAAAATAAGAGTTATTTAATAAAGATTGTATATATTTATAATAAATATTTCACAATATAACTGCAGCCGTGGTGAGACTTCTTTCAAAAACATAAAAAAATTCTGAATTATTCCAAACTTTTTACTAATTATGTGCTTTTTGGAACCCTTTCTTTAAAAGACAAGAAAAATATTGTTGTTTTTCTGGCCTAAAGTACCCAGAGTACAGAAACAAATCGTGACAAACAGGAATGGAAAACCCAAAGTCAAGACCTTTCTAATAATCTCTAATCCTCAGAACAATGGCAGAAATGCACCATTGCATACTTGAGAAATGTTGCAACTACACACACTAAGTCAGTGGATGTTCACACTGACAGCAGTTTGCAGGGTCATGCATTTTGATGGGTGTTGGTGATATAGGGTAACGGAACTTGAGACAGTAGGAAAGCTTATTAGGAAACCAAGAGTTCATCTTAAGGGATGCCAGAGTGAACTTGGATCTGGAAGAGGTTGTAGATAAATCAATGGAAGGGAGAAGAACCAGAAGCTCAGACTCACGCAGTTTGCTAAGGCCGCCGCTCTGACGAGCTCGCAGGTCCTCAGTGGAGCGATGGAAACCCGACCCAGAGCGAGGACTCGGGATCGGGCTCGGACTGCGGTCTGATACAGACCCGAGATCAGACACAGAGAAAGACATGATAAAGATGGCAGGACAGGTAATAGAATAAAGTGGAAACTCAAGAAATTAAAGTGCCCTTATTATGCTTTTTCAGGTATTACCTTTCATGCAGTGTGTGATAAAGCTGTTTATAAAAAGTAAAAAGTCTGCAAAGTTGTAAAGATCAAAGTGCACGACAAATAAAGTTTTATTTTCCTAAAAGAAAGAATCGATTCTGAACCGCCGAAACGAGTCGTCAGTAATTCCAGTCTCACTTCCTGTTACAAACCTACACAACAATGTAAAAAATTAGCATAATGTCAGCCTATGCTCTTCATTGGCTGCCCGTGAAAAACATCAACTTTGACCTTGGCCACCTGACCAATCAGAGCAGGGTAGCTCTCGGAAAGGCGGGGCTTAAGGCTGATTTTTATTGGTTTTCATTTATATTTCTGCGTCGTTGTCCGTGTTGACGCGCAATTATTACACGCGTAGAATTGACGCGTTGTTACATTTTTGGAGAGGTACATGTCAGGGTACATGCGCTACACACGTAGCTACGCTGTGAGTTCGACGCAGAAGTATAAATTGGGCTTAAGAGAGACTGAATCTTCAAACGAGTCGTTTTCAGACTGTTTGAGAAATTAGGTGATGTACAATGTATATCATGAGAAAATTAAAGTGTTTTTTGACATTTGATGCATGTAAACCTGTTGTAGGAGACTCAACATAAAAATAGCATAATAGGGGCACTTTAAGAAAAATAAGTTTATTGGAAATGATTTGAATCTGCAAGTGTCAGAGAGAGAGAGAGAGACAGGGGATTCTGGGAATATCACTGACTGTGGGGCAGGTTACATAGCGGACTCTTACTCGAGGGGCTGGATTTTCCGAGGTCAGCCAGAGAGCGGTGGATCGGCTTCTTGGTCTGGTGACGGTGCTTCCGCAAGAGGACGAAACTGACCTTCTCACGGATCTCTGGAGCTATAAGACCCTCCTGCACCAGCTTCTCAATGATGTCATCTGTGAAAGAGAGAAAAACACACACAAATGCATTCAAATCCATATTTAACTCTTTCCCCGCCAAACACGGAATTTTCCGGGTTTCCGTGTTTTAGGTGGTATACGGTAAGGAAGACCCGCGCGCATGTCCTGAATGAGTGCGCAACTCTTTGATCAGAGAAACAGATCGCAATCGTCTCAAACAGTGGAGTAGTGAGAATGTATCAGACAGACAATGCAGAGGTATATGGCTGAAGTACTGGAGGTTAATGGACTCGGAGTCCGATCACTCTTTATTTGATAATTCTGAATCTGATCGGGACGAAGTAGTCAGTGAGAGAGATGCACATGTTGTCACAGAAAGTTCTAGCCATGGACGTGACGCAGATAGATCGTATAATATTATGACACTATAATATGTATGTGTGTGTGCAGGCATTTATGTGTGGCTGTCTAAATATGAAGGTGTAATTGTCAAATTATTTCTCTCTTTGTGCACATTTACCACATTGTAATATGTATTTGTGTGTGTGTGTGTCTAGGCCTGTTTATTGTAATTCCAATTATTCATTATTCACAGGTAGAACACAGAGAGGCAGAGGCAGAAGTTTTATTGCAAAAGTTACATTTCCCTTACATCCTGGGAAATTTGATATATTTTACATTTATTTATGTTTTTTGGAAAGTTTTATATATGAAGGAAACAACATCTGAATGTATTCTGCTTTTAAATGCACTTGTTTGATAAAAATACCTTTTTCTCAGTTTTTTGTCCAAAATGTTGTGTTTTTGACAAAACCTACCTCTGTTCAAGAGGCAATAAAAAAAGAACAGATGAAGATAAAATAAAAACGTTTTTTTTTGTGCCTAAAAGCAGAGGCTCAGATCTTTATTTTTATATATATCATCTTCATATATTCATGGAAGAAAATATTCAGCGGGGCATTAAAATTTAGCGAAAATCGTCAAAAACCCTGGCGGTGGCTGGCAACTTTTTTTTAAAAACGCTGGCGGGGAAAGAGTTAAAGAGGAACTAAACACTAAACCAACTTTTTTTAGTTAATGATCTGTAAGAATGGATCTTTATTAATACCAGTCATTGATTCGAGTAACTTTTTTGACATTTGTGTATAACGTGTTTTATTTCTACAATATACGGCGTAAAAACGTCTTAGTGCTGCCCTCTTCAGGTTGAACGGTGGCTACTGCAGTTGAATTTTCAAATTGGATGTCAGCGGTTCAGCTCACCACGCTCTTGGCACGAGCTACGCCCCTGGCAGTATAAAAAACAGCTTGTTTCGTCAAAACCAGCCAGGAGTTGGAATTGCGAGTATTGAAAACGATCAGGATAGAGTGTTTTAGCATCTATTTCGTCCCCTCTATCTCCTCTGGGGTCTGCTCACTTTTTCAGCATTTTTCAAATATTGCCAGTGGGTGGAGTCAGGCTCTGACCAGGGGTTTAGTTACCCTTTAAATCACAAAGGGGAAACGAGGTCTTAACTCTTTTTCCTAAAGCGATGAACGCTCGCCAACAATGCATCAAAGACGCCTCGCAGACGCGTCACCTAGCCCAGAAAAATATCTAGCATGCTAAGTATCCAGAGCTGTCGCACGACTCAACCTCACGTGATCTCATGCTACAGCCAATCAGAGCAAGGCATGGGTTGAGGTCACCGGGTAAATCTTATTTTTTCTTTTTTTGCGTTTTTTTTTTTCTCAGACCAAATCATCGCGCAAACAGTGTGCACCACTAATTTCTGTCTGACGTCCATATTCGCGCACGTGCTGTTTCGCGTCATTTCCGGTTTGTTTTATTGCGTGATTTTTCGTGACAAAATTTGGTTTATAGGCAAGATAATATCGTTGGGTGACAGATTAGTTGTCAACTCGTGTAGTGCGTTACCTTCTGTTGCAGATCAATCACGTTGTGTTGTGTGGTGTGAACAGCTCAACAACTTGAACACTGATTTCACAGAGAGCAAGTTTTAAAATCCGACGTTTTAAAATCGTGTGGTGTGAACTTATATACAGCGATGAGAGTATATAAAGCATATGAATGGCTGCTTCTTCTCAAATGTTTTCTTTTTTGAGACTCCAGTAATCTCACTCTGTCTCCTCTAGTTCTCAACAATGTCTCAAACTGCTCAGATTTGCTAACATGGCATAATCTGCAATCAAAGAGATCTAAATATGAACATTCCTTATCAAAAACCAAAAACCAAATGATCTGAGCTGCTTTCTTCATTGTATATGAACTGTGTATATCCATATGTAACCATGGCAAGCTAGTAAGAGCTGTGCGGGTAAACCTCACTCCCCTGGCCTCAAGAGGTCCATTAGCGACGGAAACTAGAGACTGACTGTGGTCACAAAGTCAATAATTTAAATTAAAATTTATAATATATATATAAATTTGACTACTGCATGCTATAATTGTTGAATTTTTATCTGCACTAATTTTAATGGAAAAAATGTGGAATTCTGTATTTAAATGCGGTAAAATATGAAAGTACTGCACTCCTATTTATAGCAAAATTAATAATTAGCTGAGATTTTTTAAGAAGTCTCTTTTCTCTCAAATGATGCATTTATTTGATCAAAATACAGTAAAAGCAGTAATATTGTGAAATATTATTTTAAATTGAAAAGAACTGTTTTCTATACGAATACATTATAAATGTAATTTATTCCAGTGATGAAAGCTGAATTTTCAGCATCATTACTCCAGTCACATGATCCTTCAGAAATCATTCTAATATGATGATTTGCTGCTCAAGAAACATTTCTGATTATTATCAATTTTAAAAGTTGTGCTGCTTCATATTTTCCAGTAAATAAAAATCTTTTGTAACATTATAAATGTCTTTGCCATCACTTTTGATCAATTTAAAGCATCCTTGCTGAATAAAAGTATACATTTCTTAAAAAAAAAAGAATATAATATAAAAGTAAATAAGTAGAAAATGTAAAACTTTGTGAATGACGTGTGTTCAAACTGGAGTTCTGTCGTCCCAGATTAGAGGTGGTTCTGTTCTTGGCTCTTTATGTACTGACCCACTATCTGTGGCAGAGAGTATCCCTCCAGGTCCAGCATGATGCAGCCCGTCTGCAGGCAGGTGCGCAGCTCGAACAGGCTGTGCAGAGACAGCGTGGACACATGCGGTTTGCTCCACCTCTCTCCACCCTCCTCCACCTTCTCCTCAAACTTAACCCACCTGATGCAACACACAGAAGACACAACATTACTTCACTTGACAACACACTTTTCTTCCCCAGTACGAACAGATGGATGAAACACTTTGAGGTTTTGTAAATTAAATGGCTGGAAATCATTGCAACATGATCAATAAATCCCTTTAAAAAGTTAGTTGGAAACATTTTACAATGAGGTCCCATCAGTTAATGCATTTACTAACATTAACTTACAATGAGCAATACATTTGTTACAGAATTTACTAATCTTTGTAAAAATGTGTTCATCAAAATACAACTGTTTATTGTTAGTTCATGTTAATATGAAATAATAGAACTGATTTAATGAATTAGTAAATCTTGAAATTAACATTAACAAAGATTATTAAATGCGCCGGATGTCTTTTTAATTGTTAGTTCATGTTAACTAATGGGACCTTATTGTAAAGTGTTACCAGTTAGTCATTGTATTGTTTTTTTTTTAACTAACATTTAACTATACATTCCTATAGTGGGTTGAAAAAATTATAACAATGTAACTAATTTTACTGGATTAATTTTAGATTTATAATATACATTTTTCAAATTATTTAAATTTTAGGATGGGGGTCCCTCATAACAAGGAAAAATGAGTTAGACCTAAATATTGTTACTGATCAGGGTAAAACAATTGAGGTAGTTTCATCTTATAAATATTTAGGATTTTTAATTGATGATCACCTTTCTTTTAAGCTTCATATACAAAATCTAGTAAAAAAGTTGAAATTGAAGCTAGGTTTTTTCTTTAGGAACAAATCTTGTTTTACCTTTTCTGCTAGAAAAAGGCTAGTCGATGCCACATTCCTCTCTATTATTGATTATGGTGATCTGTTGTATGAATGCACCATCAAAGTATCTTCAGATGTTATAGATTCTGTGTTTCATGGAGCTTTAAGATTTATTTCTAATTGCAAACTCCTCACTCATCACTGTACACTTTACTCCACAGTGAATTTGCCTTCTCTGCTTTACTCACCTTTATATTTTTATAAGGGCATTACAGGCAGGCTTCCATGTTACATATCTGAATTTCTTTCTTTTACACAGAGCACTTATGGTTTACGGTCCCAGAAAACTATTTCATTGAATGTACCTCAAGCCCGGACAGAGTTGTTCAGAAAGGCTTTCATGTGTTTTGCACCTTCTACTTGGAATGATCTACAGAAAACAGTGTCTAATTCCCTTAAATGATTTTAAAGGTTATGTTAAAACTATAGAACATGAATCCATCCACACGTGCAAATGTTTTAATTAATGACACTTTTATTTAAATTGATATGTACTTGAGTTGTCTTTGCCTCTTTTGTGTTTGTTTTGTGATTGTGTAATCTAATTTGTTCTGCTATCTTGGCCAGGTCTCTCTTGAAAAAGAGATGTTATACCTCAATGAGACAAAAACCTGGTTAAATAAAGGTTAAATAAAATAAAAATAAACAAGGATGATCATATTTGGACAATCGTATCCTAAGGGGTGGAGCTAACAGCCCTGAAAGGAAGTGAAGAATGAGAAGCGCCCTATGCGTTGTGTGATCATGTTTGTGTCACCTGGCCGACTCTTTCCACTCCATCTCTCCGCCCTCGTGCTGCAGTGTGTCCATCTCAGTGAAGAGGGTGGGTGTTGCCTCATCTTCCTCCCTGAGGATGTGGCGTAGTCTCTCAGCAGCAGGGGACACTGTCACACACACACACACACAGAGCACAAGATAGTTTGATATTTGTAGTATATGTAGTATTTGAACAATGCAAGTACTGGTAAGCCAAACAAGAGTCAAAACTTTATCTCGATCGATCTATCGATCTATCGATCTATCGATCTATCTATCTATCTATCTATCTATCTATCTATCTATCTATCTATCTATCTATCTATCTATCTATCTATCTATCTATCTATCTATCTATCTAGCAAACAGATACTCAAATGATACTGAAAGTTTAATCAAAGATGCCTTATTAATTTTAATACATTTAAAGTAGGCTATGCTACCTCTGAATGGATAGAAAATTGTTATATTACAAGACATAAATTCAGATGGCCAGGATGTGAAAACATACCTATATATATATATATATATCTTTCAGATATATAGAGTTCAGATGCAAAAGCCTCTAAGTGCCATTTGAAATTTTCTTCTAGAATGATGATTTTTATCAAGCTTGTATATTTAAGTTCAGTGATTTCACTTAAATTGCAATGATAATTACCTATTAATTGTTATTTAAGTGAAATTACTGAACTTAAATATACAAGTTTGATAAAAATCATCATTAAAGAAGAAAATTTCAAATGGCATTTAGAGGCTTTTGCATCTGAACTCTTCATATATATATATATATATATATATATATATATATATATATATATATGGCAAGCCGTTTTAACATTTAATCATTTTAACCTACTAGTCTCTATTTTCATGCTACTAGTACTTATTTTTTAGATACTAGTATCTATTCCATTAAGTACTAGTACCTATTCATTAGCTACTAGTGCTTATTCTTTAGATACTAGTGCATTTTCTTTAGATACTAGTACTTATTCAATAGATACTAGTAACTATTTATTAGACACTAGTATCTTTTGTAATTGTTACTAGTAACAAATCTTATATTACTAGTCAAAACTGCTTATTTACTAGTCTTAAGTTATGACTAGTCAGAACAGCCGCTGTATAGTTAAATTAAAAAATGTACTAGTAAATTAAAAATTCTTACTAGTAACATTTGGAATAAATACTAGTATCTAATAAATAGGTACTAGTATCTATGGAATAAGTACTAGTATCTATGGAATAAGTACTAGTATCTAATTAATAAGTACTAGTATCTAATGAACAAGTACTAGTATCTAATGAATAAGTACTAGTATCTATTGAATAAGTACTAGTAGCTAATGCATAAGTACTATTATCTAATGATTAAGTACTAGTATCTATTTAATTAGTACTAGTATCTATTTAATTGGCACTAGTACCTAATGAATAACTACTAGTATCTAATATATATGTACTAGTCACAATTGGAATACATACTAGTCAGAACTGAATAGTTGATATCTGAATGACAGATCCCAATAGAAGTCAATGGCAAAAAAAAAAAAATTGTTACTAGTAACAAAATAATAGTTACTAGTCACTATTGAAATAAGCACTAGTATCTAATGAATAAGTACTAGTATCTAATGAATAAGGACTAGTATCTAATGAATAAGTACTAGTATCTAATGAATAAGTACCAGTAACTAATGAATAAGCACTGGTATCTTATAAATAAGAACTAGTATCTAATGAATAAGTACTAGTATCTAATGAATAAGTACTAGTATCTAATGAATAAGTACTAGTACCTAAAGAATAAGCACTAGTATCTAAAGAAAATGCACTAGTATCTAAAGAATAAGCACTAGTAGCTAATGAATAGGTACTAGTACTTAATGGAATAGATACTAGTATCTAAAAAATAAGTACTAGTAGCATGAAAATAGAGACTAGTAGGTTAAAATGATTAAATGTTAAAACGGCTTGCCATAATATATATATATATAGTATCATTCAAAACTGTCGGGTCTGCAAGATTTTAATGGTTTCGAAAAAAGTCTCTTATGCTCACAAAGGCAGCGTTTATTTGATCAAAAATACAGTAAAAACAGTAATGTTGTAATTTATTTTTTTTAAAGTAACCATTTTCTATTCTAATAAATTATAAAATGTATTGTACTCCTGTGATTAAAGCTGAATTTTCAGTATCATTACTCCAGTCTTCAGTGTCACATGATCCTTCAGAAATCATTATAATATGATGATTTGCTGCTAAAGAATTTTTTTCTGATTATTATTGAACAACAATGGGCTCTATGCACGGCTGTATTTCCGGTGAAGGTCTAAGGATGCTGAACTTCCGCCGATTCAATACAATACCAAGAATTTATATTGAATTTTATACTCCATTATACTCCATTATACTAAAGAAACGTTAGTCAAAAAAAACAAACAAAAAAAAAACACAAAAAAAAACAGACAAAACAGACACCCCTCGTTGTGTTTATGCTTCTTTTTAAAATTAAACATAACTATATATAAAATTACATCTAAACGTATGAAAGTTTCGTTTCAAAGACGGGAGAACAGTGAATTTTAAAGACTCTGCCATAATCCCGTTTTCCTCTGTTTTCCTCCGCTTAAATCTCCCCAACTGGAAACTGACGAGCATCCTTGCGTCAAATGCGGAACTTATGCGTGCATATAGCCCATTGTTTGAAATAAAATTACTTCACTGTTAAAAGCTTTTACTGTCCCTTCAGATCAATTTAATGAATTCTTGCCGAAAAAAATAAATAAATGAACAGCAGTGTTATTTGCATGATGCTAGTTTGTTGAGAGTGGTTGCCAGGGTGTTGCTAAGGCTTTGTGGGTGGTTATGTATGGCTTGGGTCTTTCTTTCAATCTAAAGATATTGTATTTTGTAAAACTGCCATGTGAAAATCAAAATCATGTAACTGCAGATGCTTATATCCAAACTAACTCTTGCAAGCAATAGAGCATTAAGAAATTAAAAAATGTCCATGGAAATGTGTCAATAATGGCCTGTAGCTCAACACATCCTAGTACAACAGAGTTTGATTCTTTGCATTAAACAGAAGCCTACTGGACTGTATGTCGAATAAGTCTGGCTGTTGTTTTGCCTTCAGCTCAATCTGAATTGAAATCTGTATATTACGATGCACAACAACTCCCCAAGGCCATCAACGATCCGATCATAATTCATGTATCTAATCAGAACGAGTATAATCACTGAGCTTTCAGATCTGAGAACTCACCGAATCCAGCTCAACTCTTCACTCGAGTCATGCAAGTCAGAATCAAATCAACAGGATTGTTTAAAGATAAATATCGTAATAATCCTCCTTTGAAGATAAATATCTTAGTCTAAATGTGCATAAATCTGATATCGGAAAGCAGTGGATTATTTGAAATAACCACATGACAGTGGCTTAATCTAATCTGATGTACAATGCCAGAATCAATATCTAATGTCGATAGACCTGTACTGATTTAATCAAAATGATCGACTTTATATTTTAGGTATAAAGTCAGCTTACATAATATAAGTTCCAGTGGAGGTTACTAAAATCTAACGTTATGTGTATTAAATCTGAAGTTTAGAGCAAGCTATTAAAACTCGAGGTGCAAGTCGGTGCCTGTGAGCTCAAGCATGACAATCTTTTTGTGAACTTCCTCTCAATCTCTGGCTTTTCCTCAGGATTATTAGCACGTGGGTGTTTTTTTCCATGTAATCCTTCTAATCCCAAAGTAAAAATCACAAATACGTGAGGTTGTAGAATGCCAATGCAGAGTAGAGTACAACGCACCGGCTTATTTATAGCTCATACACCTCCGTCAAACTTTGATAGAGTCATAGATATTAGAGGTTAGCTGTTGATATAGACCATTTCACAAGATGTAAAAGCACTTCCCGTTTCAGTTTGTAACTGTTTTCTTTATTTCACATGTAAAGAAAACATCTTAAAGATGTTTGTTTAACTTTTTGATTCAGTTTTAAATGTTCTGTTGGTTGTATTTTATCCCAGCTTTTATGTAGTGTTAAAACACTGAAACAGGAAGTGCTTCTGGACCAGTGTTGTTTACATCTTGTGAAATGGTCTATAATGTGCATGTTGCCGTAGAATTAATCGACAGGTCGGTCTTTGCTTACTGACCTTAAAACATTTTGACTCCAGATGATATTTCTTCTTGAGAAATGTACAGAAACATGCATTCCCAACAGATGATGTGTTTCACAGTTTAAATAGGCGCATAATCATGCCAATATTGACACTACTGAACATTTAAAGAAAGTTTGACGCAAATTATTATTGAAGGCTGTCGATTGATCTCAGAAATGTGTCTTTACATCCAGCGGCAATGGGCAAATCTCATTAAACCTGATGTGTGGCTCATTTTGCATATCCAAACGAAAAGATAAAAGTAAATAATAATAAGATTAAATGGTAACACTTTATTTTACAGTGTCCTTGTTACATATTAAAGGGTTAGTTCACCCAAAAATGAAAATTAAGTCATTAATTACTCACCCCCATGCTGTTCCAACCCCGTAAGACCTTCGTTCATCTTCGGGACACAAATAAAGATATTTTTGATTGAATCTGAGAGCTGGATCACTCTTCCATAGGCTTCCTAAGGGACTGGCTCTTGACGGCCCATAAAGTCATTAAAGAAAAGGTTTACATATTCCATGTGCCTACAGCGGCTCAATTATAAGTTTATCAAGCGACGAGACTACTTTTTGTGCGAAAAAAACATAAATAACGACTTTATTCCACTATTCCATTATGGGCGCATGTGCGAGAACTGAGACGAGGACGTTCTCATTCGTCTACTTCTTGTTACCGGCTGCTCACCGCTTAGGAGTTTTACCGCCACCTACCGTATAAAATGATGATCCATATATAAGGCGCTCCGGATTATAAGGAACACTGTCGTTTTTTGAGAAGATTAAAAGCTTTTAAGTGCACCTTATAGTGCGGAAAATACGCTAATTGAAAAGCGTATGTACAGCGCGCATCTTCCTCTGCTTGTAAACAGAAAGTTTTGCGCTTCCAGATATATCAGCACATCATCTTATACGGTAGGGGGGCGGTAAAACTCCTAAACGGTGAGCAGCCGGTAACAAAAAGTAGACGAATGAGAACGTCCTCGTCTCAGTTCTCGCGCATGCGCCCATAAGGAAGTAATGGAATAGTGGAATAAAGTCGTTATTTATGTTTTTTTCGCACAAAAAGTAGTCTCGTCGCTTGATAAACTTATAATTGAGCCGCTGTAGGCACATGGAATATTTAAACCTTTTCTTTAATGACTTTATAGGCCGTCAAGAGCCAGTCCCTTATGCAGTCTATGTAGGACTGATCCAGCTCTCAGATTCAATCAAAAATATCTTTATTTGTGTTCCGAAGATGAACGAAGGTCTTACGGGGTTGGTACAGCATGGGGGTGAGTAATTAATGACTTAATTTTCATTTTTGGGTGAACTAACCCTTTAAAAGTATCAATAACTATAAATTATGCATAATTACATGCAACTATCCCTAAACCTAACCATATAGTATGTACATATAATTTTTTCAAATATATTAAAATATTGCACAAAAAGGAAGGGCATTAAGTGCTATCCTAATGAAAAGTTATTTACGGAGTACATATATGTGTTGAAATGTCAAAAAAGAGAAGAGAAAAGAAAAGAAAAATATTGTCCTACAATCATCAACCAACCTTGTGACTTCAGTACTGTTATTACAGTATCAGCAAAAAAACTTGCTAATAGATTAACTAAGACTCAACATGGTCCAGTTACCAGTATCAAACTCCAAACCAGTAACTCTGACCACTGTGTCTACAGAAAGTAAGTAAGTAAGTAAAAGTTTATTTATATAGCACCTTTCACAGGTATAGGGCCACAAAGCGCTTCACAACAAAACAATTAATATAATAAAATACACACAATAAAAGCATAGACAGTACATGATCATATCAACCCACAAGTAGCTAATTGAACGCCTGAACAAACAAATGTGTCTTTAGTCTGCATTTAGTCTGAAAGAAACTCTCTGGGAGTATAAGTGTCCGCAATAGTAAGGAAAAGAGATGAAGAGGACCTGTACCTGTACAGCTGCTCAGAAGAGTGTCCTGAGAGCCCAAACTGGACGTCAGTGACTGTATAGAGTCCTGAATACTGAACGAGCCCGTCAACCTACGCTGTTCCTGCTCCATCCTTCAGGAAATCCCACGTTTATTGTTTCATTGAATGAAAAAGATCCACAATAACTATTCTGAAATGTCCACCTGTTGACTTCAGCCTCTTTTCGATGAATCCGTCAGGCCTTTTCCCTCATTTTATACGCACCTTCCCTGTGAGCACGTGCTCTTGTTTTTGAACTTTTCTATTCAGTAATGTTTGCCATTCCTGAAAACTAAAGCAGGCCAAAGTGCCACACGCATGAAAGGCCCAGCAAGTGTTTTTCTCCTCCTCAAGCTTTGCTGATCCCTCCCTCCCTCTCTCTCTCTCTCTTTCTCACTTCAGAATTTAATTCTAAATCCTCAAGCAACTCTCAGACATGTTTCCATCAATAATTCTAATGTTATTTTAAAGCTGTAACTGTATCAGTAACTGTATTATTACACTTTATTTTAACCCTCTGAGGTCTAGGGGGTGTTTGGGGTCCTTTAGATGTTTTAAGATGCCCTGACAGTTGTGCTTTTCAGTTGCTTATATAGCACAGGTGAAATTACACTATATTTAGCAGAAACGGGGCTACCATAATATGTGAGCAACATGTATGTACATGTTTGTATTTTTGAGAGAATATTGTTTATGCGTGGTTATTGAAAAAACTAAAAAATGAAAGGCCTGAAATAAGGCCACAAAACACATACTAAATATGCGTCCACAATACTTTTGACTAATGGATGTTGTGGCCTAGAGTTTTTTCTTCAAAGTGATCTGAAAAACATCCTTCCTAATCGTTCACATAAAACTGTGAATTGGGTTATATTGTGATATGGCAATATGCGAATGGGCGTGAACAGGCCAGCCATCATTTATAATTAGGTGATTCTCACCTGAGAAACAAAGACCCACATAATAATGAGCCTTTCATTCAGGTGAGTCAGACAAGAAAAAATGTAATCATAATATAATCAAAATATAAATGAAAGTCAAAAACCCATTTTTTGTCATACCTGGAAACAAATCCTGGTCGAATAGGTTATATGGGCAATTGTGTAGAATTGGTTCAAAATTACAGTTGGAAACATCTTGAAACGAAAATTCCTTTTCCATATAAAGTATTATTTTTAAAGTAGCCAATACATTTTATCATAGATATTTCAAAGTTAAGGATTCATTATTTTGATATTTGCATTGCATTAACCAGCATAACACGGCGACACGTTACTCGACCTCAGGGGGTTAAGGTGACGTAGTACATTGCACTTACTCAAATGAATACTGAGTAATATTTATTAACTACATGTACTTATTTTAGAGTTATCTTTAGTCTTAGGCTTTGGTTTAGGATTAGTTACTTGTAATTGTGCGTTATTTACAGTTATTACATGCAGTAACGTCTAAATACGTCACCTTAAAATTAAGTTACCATATAGTTAACTAAAAATTAAACTATAAAAAAAAATGTTACTTGAGATAAAATATTTATTTATCTTAGCTGGTTGCCAAAGCAACATTGTTCATTTAAAGTTAGTTTAATACAAATAATTACCGGTACACAATAATAAAAATGAAACAATAAATAATGGCAAAAACACAACAAAATTGATAAAACTTTAACTAAATTTAAAATAAAAACGAAGAATACAAAAATAAAACCCCAATTCAAATTATTAAAAAGAAAATATGTAACATAGCCCGCTTTGGACATTCTACAAATAAGTAACTTTGCAACTACATGTCAACTGAGCCCAGATATATTTGGGCAGAAGGCGCCCCCTAGTGGTCTAACCCTTACCCTACACCATACCTAAACTTAACCAAAACCGAAGCGTCTCATTAGACGTTAAAGGGTGCCATGTGCGTTGGATATTTACGCTTTTGCAAAAGCGTCCTATATGGCGCTTTGGGATGAGAATGCGTTGGTCAACTACCATTAGAGTATTAGTAGACTATCTGCTTAATATCGAACACTTTATGCCTGGTTCAGATTACACAATTTTTTTTCTCTGTTACGATAGTCACTGTGTCAGATTAAGCAATTTTGACTCCTAAAATCTTGTGGTGTCGTGGACAAGACACGTCAGACTACACGTTGCTTCCTGACCAGTCATCGCATGCCGTCTTTAACGTTGAGAAGGCGAAACTAGTAGCAAGTGACTTCCGGAAACGAACGTAAACAAACAACGGATGAAGCGGTGAGTGTTGTATTGGCTGTCCTGTGTTCAGAAAAAAGTAAAAAAAAGAAAGAAAACCCGACAATGGACACGTTCCTGGATTGCTCGAAGAGGACAGTATGGGCTGTCAATCCTCCAAAGAGAACTTGAGGTAAAATATTTGTTTTCTTATATACGTATTTTTACTTTTAGTTTTAACTTTAGCACCATCGTCTCTCTTTTGTTTCGTCATTTTTGAAAGTTGTGTACGGAAAAGCTTCTGTGCTCCTATTGGTCAACCTCATACATGAGACAGAACCGTCGTGGACGACCGTTAAATTTTTTTGAAAAAAAAACAAAACATACTAGTCTTTTTGTCATGATGTCGTGAAGCGTCGCAGACGCGACGTAGGTTGACACACTACACAAGATGATACGATTGAATCTTGCGTCCTGACGGCCGTTGTCGTTTACGAATCCCCACAACACCCTACGTCAAACGGATCATGCCAAAATCGGGCTAAAATCGTGTAATCTGCATTATTGTGATGATACAAGTACATGTCAACGTACCTAACCTAACCTAACAGTCTACTAATACTCTAATGAGAGTTAATTGATATGTACAGTAGTTGCAAAGTTACTTATAGTTAGTAGTAGAATGTCTAAAGTGGACTATCGACTAATAAATAGTATCTCACTGATGCTAAAATAACATTGAACTGTATTTAATTGTATTTTTATAGAAACTATAGACCTTTTGTGATATGTGGAGAATAATGTTTAAGAGAAGCTCACTGGTGAAGTTGATGTCAGAGAGCTCGTTTGAATCCTGCTCCCCTTCATCTGGATCACATAGTTCCTCTTGATCCTGGTGTTCGTGATTGCTGTGGTGTTTCTCCTTGCCGTCACGGTCGTGGGAATGCCGTGACGTGTGCCTGTGATGCCTGCGCTTCCTTCTGTAGCTCCGTGGCACTGGGACGTCAACGTAGACGGACTCTAAAACCAGAGAACGAAAGACCGGTGAGTTACTATTCAATATATTATTAGTACAGTTCACACCCCAGTAAGATTCATTACAGCAAACAAGTTCCTTCTGGTTCAAAAGCGATTCAATGATTCATCACCATATGTGTGTGTGAGATTGTGTATTATTTATACACTGCCTGGCCAAAAAAAAACAGTCACTGTTTGGATTTCAAGTCAATGTGTCAATGATTGGATCATTATTTGAGTGATTATTATGTTTCTAGCATGTTATATGTTTGGCAACAGTTCTTCTAACCCTAATTGATGGAGTGTGTAGCTCTTCATTTCTTAAACAATCATGTATGAGATGCATCATGGCCATATTCTAGGATGAAAACGTCAAGATTCATCAGGCTCAGATTGAGAAAGAATGGTTGTGAGGATCATGAAGAATCATTTTCACAAGAATCACTTCCAATCGTCTCCTCTCAGTCCATTGAGATTCATTGAGAGTCTTTGGGATGTGCTGGAGGAGACTTTACAGAGTGCTGGACTCTTGCACTGACAATACAAGATCTTGACCAAACAAGGATGCACCTCTTGATGAAAATAGCATCACAAAATTGAATTCCATCAACAGTGGGATACATTTTTGTTATAATATAATATAATATAATATATCTTTACATGCTTATATGTATATTTTATATGTTATTATTGTTTCTGTGACAAATATTGAAAATAAATAAATACATTTGTAAATTTGATCATTGGAAAAAAAAACTGTTAACAAAAATTATTTAGCAAGTTTCTTTGTTTTGTAGGTCAGGTACATCTACCAAGATATAACTTAAAAAATGACCATCCTCTCACCATCCTCATCCTCATTGTGTCTGCTGCGGTGACCACTTTTCCTGCTGCCATGCGACTCATGGTCCATCCTGATAGGAAAAAAAACAGTCAAATAACAGACATACAATTAAGGCGAGACAGTACAGGCAAAACTTTTTTCATGCACTGGCACAGCATTTTTAAGTATTTTATTACACTATTTGAGTCACTAGATTTCAATTACAATAAAAAACGAATTTTCAAAATTCCTTTTAACTCTAATGTCAACAAAATGATACAAAATTTCTGTTATAAGATAATGCCACATTTGCATACTTTAACATAACATTTCAGAAAACTATAGAATTGTCTTAAAGGGGTGATGAACTGAGAAATAAAAATTTCCTTGAGCTTTTGACATCTCAGAGATCATCATATTATAAGAATATCCTGTAAGATTCAGAACTGAAAATGCTTTTATTGACACCAGGCTCAGCAAACGACTAGTTTTTTCCGATTTAGCCCCGCCCACCAATTTGTGCATTACACGCATAGCTAAATAACATAGGCCTACCTTGTGTTAACAAACCGGATCGAGCTACCGAGCAATTAACCCTCTGGGGTTGTTCGGCCCAAATGGACCCGAAGAATATAAAAAATTTTTTTTTAAATCACAGCTTCCTCGGAATGGTCCGAAATTTAGTGACTTTGTTGGTATTTGGTATTTGAACACCCAAAAAAATTGGGGACAGGATGCGAGTAGTCTAAGTGGTTGCAAAAAAGATAGTCACACTTGGGGTGTTGGAAACACATGGAAAGTGAATGGGAAATTGGCAAAAATGTGAAAATACTGAGTTTTTTTGTGCGTACAATCTACAAATCAGCCACGATCTTGAAAAAAAGCACACAACAGTGAAGGGGTGAATCTATAAAACATCAAGAGTGCAAAACAGACACATCCAGACACACACACACACACTTTTATAAACAAACACACCAAAAAATTCAGATTATACATGTGTTTTGCATTTTTAAAATGCTCAGTTTGTCCACCAGATGGCATCCATCTCATTTCAAAAATTGCTTTTATGAGGCCTAGGCTTGACTCTAAAATAAAATACAGCTTTAATAATAAATAAATAAATAAATAATTTTAAATATTTTTTTCTATTATGTTCAATGGGGGGAAATGTTGTCATAATTATTGCATTAATACTAATTATATATATTTTTTTATTTTTGAAATTTTCTCAAAACACCAAAAAAGAAAAGAAAAAATATTATAAAAAACGAGTAAAAAAAAAAAAATCATTATTTTTTTTTTTTAAATATGAATCCCGACCCTTTGGGTCCATTTGGACCCGAACACCCCGAGTGCGACTCTGAAACGAACAACCCCAGAGGGTTAAACATGCCGTTTACAAATATAAATACTTATTTACTTAAATAATAATACTTAAAAAATACTTATTTATTTTGATGTTTTTGAATGCAAAAACAAGCAAACGTCATAAGTTGACCTCAGATAATAATATAAAAAAAAAATTAAAAAGCCAGTGGTAGTTTGGTTGAAGTAACTGTTGTATGGTGAAGTATGGCGATATCTATTAGCTAATTTCCTAATTAAAGTTAGAAAAGCACTTTATATGACCTCTGTGTATTTACACACATCTAATTTGTGCTTATTGGTTACGTTTATTTGGTTTAGCTAGTTACAGCAGCCATTCGTTTCAATGCCTCCAGCATGGTCTCACAGTCTCAGCTTCAGTGACCGTAAGAGGACCTGAAAGAACCCAGCACGATGTGACACGTGGACCTGCAGCTTCATGAGATCAATGTCCCTGTCGCTGGTGGGAAAGGAAAACCCAATGCATTGGCATAATGAGGGGAGGATTTCCACTGTCAGTGCGCGCGCACACACAAACGCGGCTCTCTTATGTCACACACTGTCACATAATTGATCGATTCATACATTCAGAAGCAGTAGCCGTGTCCCACATTTCTGCATTACAAAAATCCCATAAAGAGAGCCATGCAGTGCCTGTCCTAGCAACACACAACTTGCAGGTTCAAATCCAGCTGGCGTCCAGCCTCAACCTCCTCCCAAAAACAGTAAAAAAAGGCCATAAAAACAATTAAACTGAAGGAATAACTAATTAAAAGAGTGTTGTGTATATTCTGCAGGGATATTCGATTCATGAGTCGAATCTTTTGATTCAGTTCACAAAACTGGTCTGAATGATTTGTTCACGAATCGCACTGAATCGATTCTTGAGTTACACACTCGCGCTTTAACAAAGCTCCAAAACCCAGGACAAAAATTATTTGTGCAAATATTGACAAAAAAAAAAAAAATGATTCCTATTGAGAAGTGTTCACTCTCTGGTTCTTTAGAAAGCCTTTTTCATACACAAGATCAGAATGTGTAAAAATGAATTGAATGTTACAATTTATATACGAATGGATTTTTCCAAATCTGTACACAGATTTTTCTTTTCTGCTTGTCTTTCATGAATAAAGAAACACAAACTGTTAAACATCACTGTTGTGTGAAACGAATGTTGGCCACCCAAGCTGAATCACTGTAATGCAAGACGCCATTTAATACGGTAAAAACAATACTGTAACTGTATATGAGGATGTGTGTCCTTCACACCAGACAGAAAACAACTCAGACAGATAATCAGGACTGACAGCATCATTGATCCGCAGGAGAACGCGATGTGATTATACGAAGGGGAAAATGTCCACAGATTTACACATGTCCGCTTGAAATGACTCTTTTTTTTAGATCCAGTGTCAAAAGACCCAATTAATATTACAGCTGTTACAATACAAGTTAAAAATACTTTCCCCTATATCCCACTTTAAAATAACCAGTCAGTGACAGTCTACTAATACTCTAATGAGAGTTAGCTGACATGTAGTTGAAAAGTTAGTAGAATGTCTACAGTGGACTATCGAAATAAAGTGTTACCACTATTTTTTGTATGCGATAAATTGTTGCCCAGTTTAACGCGTCACGCAATCAAGACAGCATCAATATTTTCTGTCATCCTTTGGCTAGCGGTTTGCAAAAAATATGCAAATTAGCCCCACCTCCACTCACTCACACCAGCTCAGAGATCCACGTGATTGGTTGCAAGGTAGTTTGTGACGTCAGAAACACCAGCGCTTTCGAATCACGTTTTTGAGACAGCAATGGTGTTGATTTATGAATTTGCACATGATTTGTCTTAAAGCTAATTAAAAACACCACATAGACATATAAACAACATTAAAAACTTGATTTTCAGCACAGGGGGACTTTAAATGAATGTAATGAGACGCGCGTGAGATCCACATGTGAAGCAGCATTAGGTCTTAAAGCGACAGCAGCCACTAATGCGGGCTGTCATTAATGTTAATCATAGAATAAAATGACTCACTGCTCTTGGTTAAAGAATTTATGTAGCTTTAGTGAGGATTTATCTATATTTCATTTATAATTTATGTAGTGCAGACTGTTTGTTAACTTTTATTATTGGTTTATGTGAGGATTGTTTTAAGTTCACTTAAATTAAGTTACCTGAGATGTTATATTTTTTGAAGCCTAATAGATGTTTTTAAAAAAGCATAGCTTTCAATACACAGTAATGTTGAATGGCTATGATTAATGTTTAAAATTGGTGGAAAAAATAATTTTCATCGAGACATCAGTAGCAGTATTAGTATCGGTGATACTGGCCTTCATTCATAAAAAGATGGCATTAAACAAGTATTTAAAAATATTTTATGTCGTCTCTACATTAATTTGGGGATTAACTGTGAAATGATTACATTATATATTTTAAAAAAGTATTTAATACGATTATTCACAGAAAAAATGTCTGATTAATCTAGTTAATTTTTTAATCGATTGACAGCACAAATATATACAGTGTATATATATATATATATATATATATATATATATATATATATGCACACACATATATCAATACACACACACAGACTCACAAATATATATATATAAATATATATATATAAATATATAGATAGATAGATAGATAGATAGATAGATAGATAGATATTAGTGCTGTCAATTGATTAAAAAATTAATCTTTTTAAAATTAAAAATTTTCCTGTGAGATATATATATATATATATGTATACATAATATATATATATATATATATATATATATTTAAACAGCAAATTTTAACACTAATTTACAAATCAAATAGATGGTGATTGGTTGAAGGTTTTCATTAGTTTTTTTTTTTTTTGGATCTTGGACCTTATTAGGCCTTGTCTTTAAAAGAAAAAGAAGCAGCTCTTACCTTATTAAAGAAGAGGCGTTGAGATGAGCAGTGTGATGAGCATCCGATGAGATCAGGTTTGTTTCTCTGTCCAATATCTGACACATAGAGACAGCGGATCACAATGATTATCCATCATCGTCTGTCTGTCTAGTGATTGGACAAACAGTCAAACGCTTCAGGTCATAAAAGCACAGTATGATGACGGGACACGTGACATGAAGTTCAATACATGACACGCACACAGCACGCTCACCCCGAACACCCCGTTGGCTGTTTTAATTAAACACACTATTGTCTGATAGTTCACCATAAATCTAAATTCACAAACAATCATGTGGTTCTTTATATGGTTCTTTCTACTTGAGTCTACTTGGTACATGCGCAGCTTAGGACTATATAACATATTTAGTTCTTTACAGGCGCTTACTGATACTTAAAATTACTTTTTGTAAACTCTTAACACACACATAATTATTGAATAGTTAATTTTCTGGCCAAAACAACATTTAGTTAAATAAATACAAACTCTATCAAAACACAGCAAACCGGACTCAAAATAGAATAATTGTCAAAACACTATCACAAGTTTTCTACCCAACATGAACATGTACAGTCATTTCATGAAAAGGTTGAACAAATTGCAACAGAAGCAAACTAAACTGATTTTGTATCCTCAATATGTCCTGAGTAAAGAAAAAAAAGCCCAGAAGAATCCCATTCATTCCATATTCATTATTTTTCTCACGTGAAAAGGGTAAAAATTTTAACCTTTAGATATCATCATGAAAATGTAATAAACATAAATAAATAATGAATAATAAAGTAAACCTGTAATACATTTTTTGTTTGTCTTGATATAAATTAATCAACTTAGTGATTTTTATGATGATAGCCTATCTAAAGGTTAAAATGTTTACCCTTTTCACGTGAGAAAAAGAATGAATATGCGAATGTTGCAATTTGTTCAAGGTTGACCCCCATTTTGACTTAAAATGACTGGACTAATGGTCAATAATAGCGCATTGACTGTCAGAATACTAACAATTGATGGCATTATGAAAACTGCATTATTTATTTTAATTATTTTTTATGATTCAGTTTCCTTTTACTGTAAGCCATTCTTGGCAACATACTATCTAAAAGTGAATGAGTGGTTACTTTATAGTTAAAGAGGCTACATGCGTTTCCTGAAACTTAAACTCGCGACTGACACCTGTGGCCAAAAAACAGAACTGCTCTCGCAACGCGCGCTTTTACGTGCACACTTCACTAGTCATCTGCTGCAAGGAGGTCAACATTATGTTTACAGAGGTAAGAACATTGTTTGAGATAAAGTGTTCTGCTTGCGAGTGTAGGCCACTTGCTGATTAGCGGTGGTGGCAGAGTGATCTGAAACGTTTAACATGAACGCGCTTGACGTCACATCCGCAGACAGCGTGGGAAAAGTCCGACCCGACAGAAAATGGGAAAAATAGGATACAGGCTTATAGGTGCACCCACTGTGAGCGGACAAGGTGTCAGTATGCTCATCAGGAGATGTTTTAGTCATAAATGGTAAAATAAAAAGGGTATTGTTATGTTTATTTTGGGGGAAAAGCTGCATATAGCCTCTACTAAAAAAAAAAAAGTAGAAAGTAACAGAATTTCTCTGGGCATCCACTGGTCAAATGATTCCCAAAGCAGAACATGCTTTCTGGGGCTTTACGTGAAGCTTTTACTGAAATGAAAACATAAAAAAATTTCGGCCATTGATCAACAACAAATCCAATATCCATGGCCTTTGGCTACTATGTGGAAGCTTTTTTCTCCACAGAATAGAGTCGTTGTGAGCAACTTTTTTTCTTGCATTTTTTTCCCTCAGAACTGTGAGATATAAACAAGAAATTAAGAGGAGAAAAAAGACACCTTTTTTATTTTCTAAAAATAGTGAAAATACGTAATAGGTTCCACATGTGTAAGGGGAAGATGCCCAGTCCAGCACACATTCTTCCTCCTCTCCCCAAACTCCTCTTCTGCCTCTCTGTCCTGATCTAACTACTCCTCTCCCTCCTTCAACTATTCCCCCCCCTTGCCCAGACATTATTTTATTCTCTCTCTCTCTGCTTCTCTGAGTTGTTCTGCATCCACATTGAATCAAAAAGTCCCTTTTTACTGTGTATGTCCACCTGACTAACACACAAACATGCTTATCAATTGTTTCAATATCATTTAAAAAAAAAAAAAATCAGTACTTTTGAATTGTTGGAGAAGTAGAGGCTTTTTATGCTATAGTTACAGTAAGGTTGGAAACATTAGGTCTTCATTTCTGTCATGCTATGTTCAAGAATTAGTAAATAAGTCCAGAAAGATCCGTGATTTTGGTTTTGGGTAAGCTTGTGTGAAAAGAAAAAGTAAGCATTTCAGAATTTTGTGTAAAAGGGTCATAACAGATAGATGTGCTTGTTGTGTAAAATGTGACAACAGATCGGACAAAAGGATGTTAGCAATTGAAAAAAGATAGATAGATAGATAGATAGATAGATAGATAGATAGATAGATAGATAGATAGATAGATAGATAGATAGACAGACAGAAGACAGGCAGACAGACAGATGAGACAGACAGACAGACAGACAGACAGACAGATAGATAGATAGATAGATAGATAGATAGATAGATAGATAGATAGATAGATAGATAGATAGATAGATAGATAGATAGATAGATAGATAGATAGATAGATAGATAGATAGATAGATAGATAGATAGACAGAAGACAGGCAGACAGACCGATGAGACAGACAGACGGACGGACGGACGGACGGACGGACAGACAGACAGACAGACAGACAGACAGACAGACAGACAGACAGATAGATAGATAGATAGATAGATAGATAGATAGATAGATAGATAGATAGATAGATAGATAGATAGAGACAGACAGACAGACAGACAGATAGATAGATAGATAGATAGATAGATAGATAGATAGATAGATAGATAGATAGATAGATAGATAGATAGATAGAAGACAGGCAGACAGACAAACAGATGAGACAGACAGACAGATGAGACAGACAGACAGACAGACAGACAGACAGATAGATAGATAGATAGATAGATAGATAGATAGATAGATAGATAGATAGATAGATAGATAGATAGATAGATAGATAGAAGACAGGCAGACAGACAGACAGATGAGACAGACAGACAGACAGACAGATAGATAGATAGATAGATAGATAGATAGAAAAATAGATAGATAGATAGATAGATAGATAGATAGATAGATAGATAGATAGATAGATAGATAGATAGAACATATAAAGTAACATGGTTTAAGTTATAGGTTTAGAGGTAAGTTTAGGTAAAAGGTAAAGAGGTTAAATTAATTAAGTATTTAGTATGTACATGGGGAACAGGACTTTAAAATAAAGTGCTACTAATTGAAGTAAATATTTGTTTAAAACAACCACCTCCGCTAAGAGAGAATTATCCACAAGATGGCACCACAAACTCATCTAACTGCAACATAAGCTTGTGCTCGGGCATTTCAGACACAGGGATCATGATCATTTATCATGACATTGCTTCACTGGTAGTGTTATTTATTGTTTTCCTTTTCTTTTTTGTAGTAAACTCATGTGCGGCTGTGAAAAAAAACAACATAAAAATATAATTATCTGACTCTGAGACATGAGGATTGATGTCTTTCAATATGAGACAACAGAAGGGAAAACAAAGAATTGATATCCTTCATTTACAAATGTGGCATTCCTCATGTGTAAACCACTTTGGTTAAAACATCTGCTAAATGGGTGTAAAATGTAAATATAAAGATCATCATTATAATTCATCTAATTATAATATATTATATATATATAAATGAAATGCTAATGAACATCATGATGTTTGGGAGTTTAATGACTCACATCAAAAACAATTAAAAAGATCGCAGATCATTCCCTCTAATGTAAACACGACAGATAATTGACATGCTAACAGTGGAGATATTTACATATAATTATGCATATCTAATTTATCTAAAGAATGTGTAAGTGATGTTTGCATGTGCCATTGTGAGCATTGTTAGTAGTTTATTTTTTAGCAAATTCACTCATTTTTGTTCAAGTATGGGGAATAGTAAGTGATGTGTGATCAATAATGATTCTTCAAATAAATGAATAAAATGGAGAGCATGTTCAAGCAGACAGCCATGAAAATGGAAGGCTTGTGTTTTCGCTGAGCTGTAGACAAACTTTTGCTCAGTTGGATCATAATAAATTAAAACTTGTAAGCCTGAGATGTCCTTGCGGATAAGCAGAGGATAAGACTTCTCATCCAGATGGATGTGGGCAAGTCCAACGGTTCTTTAGAGGAGGACGTCTCCATAAAATCCTCTCACTTGAGACATAATAATCAGGGATTTCGAGGTGAATTTAAGCCTGAGTCAGATTCACTGCATGATAAGTGCGGCATCAGACCGTTTCAATGTCGTCTGTGAACACACTAGAGATCCTTCAGAGGGATTCTTCTCCCATAAACACGCATGCATGCTCACACCTCCACGGTCTACAGGTCAAACTGTCAACAAATTCATGCAAATTTGTTTTTTATACTTTCAGGCTAATTCTGTCATATTTTCAGCTACCAGGAAGAGTGTAGCACTTTCAGCTCTGTTTAAAATATTGTAATATATTTACATCCATTTCCCACCCAAATCAGTTTTTTGGCATACCTGAAACTTTTGGCAAGCCGAGGGATGATAAAACTTGTTGTGAAATCTTGTTGGCACATAAAATCGACCATCTTTTTCCGCCAGCAGCAGATCAGAAGACCTCAAATTTCATCTGCGATCTGAAAGAAATCAAGGAACCGTTTAGGAAGGATCTGCCAGACAGCCGAGAGCTTCATAATGAATTCTTTTATTTGTGGAAGTCCAAAAGTCTGAGAGAGACCACTAATGAAAATGCTTCTATTTTCATTTAAAATGTAATACAATTTTTTAGAAATTCTTTTTGAGAATGTTCCAAAGTGCATCTTGAGATTCAATGGAAGCATCGGACCGTCTGGACAAATAGTCACATGATGTCACTGGTGGTTTACTGCTCTTTTTCTTTGCATGATTGTTTTTATAAGGTGCAATTTAACATGTTTTCGTGTTTTTTCTTTTTAAAAAAAAGTCTTATTTTTCATAAATTTCACCTTTATAGAGTGCCGAATTTACGACATCACTCTGTAGGCCAAAACACGGAAGTGAGTTAGCATTTTAGCATTACGGTTCCCTCGCTCGAGATTTTTGAATGGGTTTTTGCTAAATCGCCTGAAATAAGGTCTGTGGTGAACAAAACCTCTAAATATTTTCACGTTTTGATTTATGACATAGAACACACAGTTAAAACCAGCTTGTGTTTTTTTTTTAAAAACTTTATTGTGTCTGCTATGTTTTTTAAAAAACTTTATATAGGCTTCAAAATACATTTTTGGATTAACTTGTAAAGATTATCTTGATAGACAAAACGTGTAAGGGTCACAACTCTTTGATGAACACAGATCTTATTTTTTGCGATTTTCAAAAAGTCTATGGGGAAAATGCATAGTTTTTAGATAGAGGGAACCCATGCGCCGCTAGCTTCCGAGTTGTCCTACAAAGTGACGTCATCACTTCGGGACTTTTGGAAAATCGCAAAAAAAAAAGATCTGTGTTTAAAGGGTAACTAAACACCAAAACAACTTTTTTTAGTTAATGATCTGTAAGAATGGAGCTTCATAAATGCTGTTCATTGATTCGAGTACATTTTTTGACAATTGAGTATAAAGTGTTTTGATTTTCAAATGGTGTAAAAACGTCTGAGTGCTGCCTTCTTCAGGTTAAACGGAAAGCTCCTGCAGTAGGGGTACTTTCTGACGTAGCGAACTCTCAGACGCGACTCTGTCACGCCCTTGGTGCGAGCTCACCATGCCCTTGGCAGCCCCTGGTATAAAAGCATCTGGTTCCGTCAAAACTACTGTAGCGAGTCAGGAGTTGGATTTATGAGTATTGAAAACGATCAGGATAGCATATATTAGCATCATCTATTAGCATAGCATTTATATAGTTATTTATGAAAACAATCAGGATTAAGAGTATTGTTGCATCTATTTAGCATAGCATTATATAGATAATTTAGATTATTTGTGTAGCTAGTAGCATAGCTTCAAGTTAGCATAGATTTATCAGTGTTTAGTACAGTGATCAGGATAGTAACGGATAGAGGTGGACATGGGCTTCTCCACACAGCTGCACACGCAGTGCCAAACACTGCTCGTC